>JAVJIX010000186.1:617500-1030000 GCA_036785185.1 Paratrypauchen microcephalus | reverse complement strand
TGACAGCAAATATGAAACAAGTCTGAAGTCAGAGTAAAAAAAAAAGATTAAAAGTATATTTAAAGATTCTATATCCTCCTGAGACCCGAAGAAAAAAAAGTGCATCTAAGTTATGATTATTATTATTTTAATTTTCTATTTGGAGGCAAATGAACACCTTAGCATTTATGTTTTGTTCATTTTATTTTTATTCATAATGTCGTAACGTGTCGTCTGTAATGGACGGTAATAGTGTTATATCCATGTCAAGTTAACAACCTGATGACCAACGTCTCTGACAAGCTTCTACAGTCACCTCAAAAAGTTTTTAGATTCCCTTTTAATTTCTTATTTATTTATTTACTTATTTATGTATTTATTTATGTATTTTTATTATTTTTTTTATTTTTTTTTATATTTTTATTTACTATTTATTTATTTGTTTACTTATTTATGCATGTTTATTTTTATTTTTTATTTATTTACTTGTTTATGTATTTTTGCATTTGTATTTTTGTATTTTTGTATTTTTGTATTTTTGCAAGGCATCTATAGTGTTTCTATTTAGGGGGCCAAGCACCAGAGGTGCTGGGCACCCTCTAGGAATCGTATTCCGTTGCCTAGGCGAGTTGCCTAGTAACCCTTTGATCTTTGCTTTGATGTTCGGGTCTGAAAGTTATTATTATTATTATTATTCTTCTAGTATAGGAAGTCTATGGCAGCCCCTAGAACCGTTTGGTAAAAAGTTGTGAAATTTGGCAGGCACATTCCAGCCAGTCTCCTCATTACCCACAGCAATTTATAGGTCCCCAGCTCCAACCGTCTAGTTATTATTATAATTATTCTTCTAGTATAGGAAGTCTATGGCAGCCCCTAGAACCGTTTGGTAAAAAGTTGTGAAATTTGGCATGCACATTCCAGCCAGTCTCCTCATTACCCACAGCAATTTATAGGTCCCCAGCTCCAACCGTCTAGTGGCACCAGCAGGTCAAAGTTGCAGAAATTTGTCAACTGCCTAGCAACGCACCTAGTAACCTTTGATCCGTCTTTGATGTGTCTGTTCTGACAGGGTTAGACCCTGACCCTGTCAGACCCTGTCAGACTCTGAGATCCTGTCAGACCTTGTTAGACCCTGTCAAACGGTGCTTGGCCCCCGCATTGCTGCTTGCAGCTATATTGATTCTTATTCTTATTAAACAATATTCTTCCGCCTCTGGGAGTCTATGGCAACCCCTAGAACCGTCTGGTAAAAAGTTGTGAAATTTTGCATGCACATTCCAGCCAGTCTCCTCATTACCCACAGCAATTTATAGGCCCCCACCCCAAACCCTCTAGCGCCACCAGCAGCTCAAAGTTGCAGGAATTTTCAGGTACATTTCTGCGTGTAACTTTTGAACTGTATGTCCAGTATTTTCCGCCATTTAGAATTTTATGAAAAATGCTTCTCCTCCCTCAATTTTGGGCCAATTTTGCTCAAATTTGGTACATAGCATCTTTGGACTGAGCCTCATCAGAAATATCCCTGGATTTTTTTATATCTCTTATCGTTTTGTCGTGACAGCCAATCAAACGCGTCCTAAAAGTCGCCAAACAGGAAGTGAGCTCATATCTCGGGAACCCTTCATAGGATTATTTTCAAACTTTTCACAGATATTCGCGTCCTTCCCAGGATTCCCCACAAAAAATTACAGGGCCCCAGCTCAAACCCTCTAGCGCCACCAACAGGTCAATTATGAAAAACACTCAAAATGCTTCTCCTCCCTCAATTTTGGACCGATTTTGCTCAAATTTGGTACATAGCATCATCAGAAATATCGCTGTATTTTTGATATCTCTTATCGTTTTGTCGTGACAGCCAATCAAACGGGTCTGTCCGAAAGCCGATGCACCCGATACTGACCTTTCACGCGCGTTGCTAGGCAACGCCCTGATCAAAGATCTTTGATCTTTATGTACCTTTGATCTGATATAGCTGCAAGCAGCAATGTGGAGCCAAGCACCGAAGGTGCATGTAGGCCTCAGCATATATTATTAAAATTCCTGCAACTTTGACCATAACAGGGTCTAACAGGGTCTAACAGGGTCTGTTAGCCAGGCTTCTCAGGCTTCCTATGAAGGGTTCCCAAGATATGAGCTCACTTTAAAAACTTGGTATCTCTGGGATCCTTGGGCGAAGACTGATCCAACGCACATCATCAAATTAGGATGGGTCACTGCTTGGCCCCACACTGCTGCTTGCAGCTATATTTATTTATTATTTTTTTATTATTTTATGTATTTATGTATTTATTTACTATTTATTTATTTGTTTACTTATTTATGCATGTTTATTTATTATTTTTTATTTATATATTTTTTTATTTTTTTTATTTACTTATTTATGTATTTTTATTTATTATTTTATTTTTAATTTTTAATTTTTTCTTAATGTGCCTGGTGGTGACCTTTGCTTTGCCTGGAATGCTCCACAAATACAGGTCAGATCTGTGGAGAGGCGGCCTTTCTCACCGTAAGAATACATGTTTTTCAAGATATTTTGAGCAAGGAAAACACACACAGTACAGTGAACCCTCGTTTATCGCGGGGGTTAGGTTCCAGAAATAGCCCGCAATAAGTGAAATCCGCGAAGTAGGACAATTTTATATTTTACAATTATTCTACATGTTTTAAGGCTGAAAACGCTTCACCAGACACATTATACACCTTTCTGAGACTGGTATTAACATTTTCTCACATTTTTCTCTTGTTTAAACACTCAAACTTTTGTAGATTTTCATTAAAATATATTAATAGTGGGGCGGGGGCACGTGACACGCGGGCACGTGCGCGCGGGCACGTGCGCGCGGACACGTGTGTTTGTTTTGGTACCACATATCCATGCCATGTGCGAAAGTCGAGTGGAAAGCGACCTGGATATCATTTTGGGCAAGACTCAAGCCACTGCTAACAGTGCAAAACCGCTAACAGACGCCTCTGAGCACCACAAGACCAGGTAAGACTAACCTGCGCTCACAAGAGTTGGTTGCATTTCACCCCGGCTCCAAAATCAGACCGCTATCAATGCGTCGCCAATACTCCACAGCTCTCTAGGACGGGGTCGGGTTCATCCTCTCGTCCTCTCACGGGGAAGAGCCACTGTCTCCTCTGTGCGCGCGAGTGTCCTCCCCCCGCTGCGGCTCCCCCGGACGCCGCAGCGGGCCCGTCCATGTTGATTCTTGGCTCTTCCATGGTCCGGCTCGCACTCTCTTCCATGGCTCGTGCAAGTAAACAAAGGCCACACCTCCTGTCACCCAGGCGCTCTCGTGAAGGAAATCTGAGACTCTGTCCCTACCATCCCTGGTCTAGACCTGGTTTAGTCCTGGTTTAGACCTGCTTTAGTCCTGGTTTAGACCTGCTTTAGACCTGGTTTAGTCCTGGTCTAGTCTCTTAGCTAATCAGGGCGCAGGACAGAATGTTACACTGTAAAAAAAAAACTTACACTATAAAAAAAATTGAAAAAAAAAAAAAAAAAAATTGGAAAAAAAAATCCGCGAAACAGCGAGGCCGCGAAGAGTGAACCGCGATACAGCGAGGGTTCACTGTAAATGAAAGTCTAGACAGAGTGGTGTAAAGCCATATTATGGAGCATTTTCAGCAGAGCAGTAACACCTTCATAAAGTCCAGCGAATGAACCGTATAACAGCAGCTCAAGTCAAACCGCAGACTTGGTCTCCCTCTAGTGGCGGAGGAGAAAACTACACTGAAAACCATTTTTCTTCCTTTCTTGCTTTTTCTTTCCATATTTTCTTGTCTTTATTCATTCCTCCCTTTTTTTCCTTCTTTCTTTCTTTCTTTCTTTCTTTCATTCATCCATTCTTTCATTATTCCATCCTTTCTTTCTTCCTTTGTTTCCTCCTTTCTTCCTTATTTTCATCCTTTCTACCTTTCTTTCTTCATTCTTTCCTTGTTCCCCTTCTTCTCTTATGTCCTTCCTTTCCCTTTCTTCTTTTTCCTTTCCTTTTCTTTCATTTGCTCCTTCACTTTCATTCTTTCCTTATTCCATCCCTTCTTTCTCTTTCTTCCATCTTTTCATCCTTCCTTCCATCCATCCTTCCTTGTTCCCTCTTTATTCTCTTTGCTTCCATTCTTCGTTTCTTCCTCCCTTCCTTTTCCTTTAATTCTTTATGTATTCCATCCTTTTCTTTCTTTCTTCCTTTGTTTCCTCCTTTCTTCCTTCTTTATATCCTTTCTACCTTTCTTCTCTTCTGTCCTTCCTTTTCCTTTCTTCTCTTTCCTTTCCTTTTTCTTTTTTTGCTCCCTCTCATTCTTTCTTTATTCCATCCTTTCTTTCTTCCTTCCTTCCTTCCATCCATCCTACCTTCCTTGTTCCCTTTCTTTCTTCTCTTTGCTTCCATTCTTCCTTCCTTTCATTATTCAGTCCATCCTGTTTTCCCTCTTTCTTCCTGTTTCCTTTCTGCCTTCTTTTCATCCTCTTTTTTTCTTCTCTTCCTTCCTTTTTATTTCTCTCCCTCTCTTCCTCTGTCCATCTATCTCCCACCTATCTAGAGTGAAGAACGAGGCGATGTACAGGGACAGAGAGAAAGAGAAGGAAAAAAGGCAGAGTCAGATAGAGTAAAAGAAGAGTTGGCGTGTGCCGGTACAATCACTCATTCAATCACCGGTTTATGCAGAGACAAGATACGTGTCCCTCTATCTCTCCTCCATTTCTCCCTTTTTTTCTATCATCCCTCTCCTCTAGCTTTCCCCCCACAGCACACTCTGTCTCTCCATCCTCTCTCTGTCTTCGTCCTTTATTGTTCCTCCTCCTCCTCTCTCTTCACTCCCTGTCCCTCGCTCCCTTTCTCCCTCCTTCCCCATTTCCCATCTTCCTCCCTCTCTCCCTCTTGTTCTTCACATGAACACTCAGGAGATGAGTAGGAGTCATATACATGTATCTGTCAGAGTGCTGAAGGCTGCCCCCTGGTGGAGACAAGAGGAACACAGCCAAAGATCCGCTCCTTGTTTCCTCATTTTCAGACAAACACTTTTGTTGCACATTATTCTGGATATTTCCGTTTTCTCTCTCCAGAGTGCAATGCAAACATTCAGTATTATTTAAATACAGGGCCATTCTTATATGTCATTATTTAAAGGGCCCGTATATCACACTTTTCTGATCTACAGTGTGTCATTTCTTCATCACAAACAGACCTGGAGTTGTGTTTTGTTTTATTCACATGTTTAAACACACAAACCTGCAGATTTAGGCTGAGTTCTTCTCAAACACAAATCACTCTGTTCCACCTTGTGATGTATTTGATCACAGAGAATCTGAAAACCATCAATCAGCTCTTTCTCTTCTTCCTTCCTTTTTTTCCTTCCATATTTCCTTAATGTCTTCATTCATTCCTCTCTTCTTTTTCATTATTCCATCCTTTCTTTCTCTACATGCCAACTTTTCTTTTACTCTTTCTCCAGTACCCTTCCAAGCTTCAGACTCAGACCCTGTCTACACGGCAACGTTGTGGAGTGAATCCGATAAAGTTTTTTATCATTTCGGTCTCGTGTCCACATGGCACCAGCGTTCTGGGTACCTCAAAAACTATATTTTTTGGGAACGGGTTCCAGAGTGGAAAACTCTGGCAACGTTACTGTTGCGGAGTCGTCTGGACGAGTAGATCGAATTTGTTTACGCCTACGTCACAACCACAAGGCCAGAACAAATATCAGCCTCGTGCACAACATTCATTCGTAACAAGTCAGCGACCATGGCGGACACCAGAGTAGCAGTAGTAGCAGTGCTGCAGTCACTGCTAAGTTTACTTGCGTTATTAAAAGAAAATGTACTGCAGTTATACCAACTAGGCGAGCAGCAGAGACGCTTACACTACAGCACACCATGTGCCAGATTATTTTAAACCCACCACGGCGTGTTACTAGACGTGCCAAAAGAAGGAGATTTTGGGTAACCTGGGAAATCCCAGGCTGCTTTCGTTCATTCCGATCTGAAAGACAGTCTGGCGACTATGGCAAGCGAGCTCTCCTGATTCTGGGAGCCAATCGGAGAGCGGGAAGGGGTGGCAAGACGGTGACGCGTACTATGTGACAAACGGAAGCTTGTAATTTGAACTGACAACTGACATGATTGGCTATGAGCTACGTATACGCCAAATGATAGACATTCGTAACGCCCAATAAACGGCCGTTGGCGATCGTAAACCACACCTCCGCTACGAGATATTTAGAAGGTGGCTCCCAGACCATATACTGTATCACTTGTGATATGGTCAGGTGTAAACCAGGCAAGATTTTGGGTGAGACCTGGAAGAAAAAGTAGCTGATGGGACAACTTTGTGAATGGCGTTGTCGTGGACGCAGAATGGAGAGAGAACTTTCGGATGAGAACGTGTTGCAGTATTTTCGGATAATTCACGTATTTCCACATGTATGCGCGTATTGTGTGTTTCGGAGCTAAATCACACTCTACACAAGCTCCGGAGAAACGGACGTGTCCCGAACCTGTCCCGAAGATCTCCCGAACGTGTCATGTGTCCAAGTAGAAGTTAAAAGTCCATTTTCATGTCCTTTAGTGTCCTGCAGTGCCGCTTACATATGCACGAGCTCCTCACAGCTGATCGGCGAACAGAGAAAAAATCCCTCGGCGCTACTCGCAACGGGAGTGGCGGGCGCACGAGCGTGGGAAAATACACGCCCCGTTTTCAGCAAGCGTTCCACTGCCATGTGTACGTCATATTTTACTAATCCATTCCCAGTGTGGACGTGATTTTTTTATTTTACCCGGTAAGAAAGAATCCTGCGTTGCGTTGCCATGTGGATGTAGCCTCAGTGCGAAGAGAAAGTGCAGGAACCCAGTGAGCTGTGCTGCACAAGTTCTTAGCACATGGAGTTTGATTTTGTCAGGTCCTGGAGACTTCTGGTTCTGATGGACTTTCTTCAGTTGCCTTCTCAACTACCGAGGTGACAAGGAGACAGAGCTGGGTTCATCCGTAGCGGGCAGGTGTGGGAGCAGAGGTTGCAGAGGCTGATGAGTGCTCTGAGTAGAGTAGTACCTTTCATTTCCCTCCAAACCTCTCTAGTGTTATTTTGTTTGAGTTTAGCCATGCAGTACATGCAAACACATACAAAAATAAACACACAAACACGAGTCATGACGGTTCAGTTTTCAGCTTTCTTCATATATTTTGGTCAAGTCAAATGGCAAACGACATATGGGCATGTTTTATAAATAAATACTTGCATTTTTACAACATTTTTACATATCTACATGAACAGTCCATGTTGGACAGAAGACGCTGTATTTAAGATCAAAACAACAACAATAACACGACTGTCCCTTCATTAAACCACCGAGAGTTGCTCACAATGTTAGCTTTGTGCAAGAGACAAATGAACCTGGGTACTTTTTAATACAATAGCAGTTAGCATATCTTCTCCATAAACAGGTTTAGTACAAAAAAAACAAAAACAAAAATCACAGAAATAGTCATGTCTATAGATTACCTTAAAATGACTTGAATTTCTGACTGATCAGTTTTAGATCTGTAATATCTTTTAGTGCTTCAAAGTATTTGAGACATGCAGGGCTCTCAAGTTTTGAGCGGGGTCGTGTGTGAGACTGCGTAATTTCCGAGGAGCGGGGGTGGGGGGGCTTGAATTGCGTGAGAAATGCCGTGTGAACGCGTCGAATTGTCTCTCTCAATGCATGAGACTTGAGTGCCCTGCTGTAAATGTTTGTCTAAAGAGCAAACTTAAACTACAAAGCAACTAATGAGTTATATAAATGAAGTTATTACCTGATGGTTCTCAGTGTGGCCATACCTGCCTGTCAAAGCCTGATCCCGTCAGATCTCAGCAAGGCAGGGCCTGGTTAGTACTTGGATGGGAGACCGCTGGGAATTCCAGGTGCCACAGGGGGGCGCCAGTTGCAAAAAAAACTGTCGCTGTGTCCTTAGGCAAGACACTTTACCCACATTGCCTAGTATGAAAGTGGAGTGTGTATGAGTGTTGGAGGTGGTCGGAGGGGCCGATGGCGCAGATTGGCAGCCTCGCTTCCGTCAGCCTGCCCCAGGGCAACTGTGGCTACAGAAAGTAGCTTACCACCACCAAGTGTGGAGTGAATGAACGGTGAACTGTGGAGCGCTTTGGGATGAAAAGGCACGTCATGAAAGGCGCTATATAAATGTAATGAAGAAAAAAAAAAAAAAAAAAAAAAAAAAGTTTGTTTTATCATCACCGCAGTGTGCGCTTAGCAGCTGAATCTAGACTCTACAGTCTGCCCAACAACAGAACAATCTATTTTCTGATTGTCTGATTTTTTTCCGGGGAGCGGGACGGGGAGGAGGGGGAGAGTTTTTTTCGCTGAAAACGCGCGGTGCCTGCATAAACTGAGCCACACAGACCGATTTTCTGGGCACAAAAAAAAAAAAAATCAGTGTGAGAAATGCCATGTGTGGCGTCGAATTGCGTGTGTCACACTCTCAATGCGTGAGTCTTGAGAGCCCTGGACATGTTTCATGTGTTTAAAGATGCACTATGTAACTTTTCAGCTGTAGAGTATGCCACTTGCTAATCTCTAGGTCTTTGGGTATATTATTTCCCAGAGTATGGCATTAAACATATATCTCCACGGAGACAAGTAGCTGATGCCACCAGGTAGTCACATCAGATCTGCAGGTGCATGCCAACTGCAAAGTGTTTGAGCAAATAAAATTAGGGATGCACCGATGCAATACTGGTATCAGACAGGCCCGTCGATGGAAATTTGGGGGCCTGGGGCAAGAAGCCGTACATGGGCCCCCCTTTAATAAAAATTAATATAATATTACAACACGCTGACTGAGTTTAAAGGACTAAAATCTATGAACTTGTACAAACTCAAATTAAGATTCAAAACTTCAAATCACTTTAACGAAACCTTGACATTCCTTTTGCTGTGTTCGATTAGTGCTCGCTCAGAGGCCACGGAATAAATAGCAGAAAACAGTCTGATAGTTCAACACTGATAGTCGATACAAAATAAAACTGTGCAAACGCCACACGGGCTCTGGTTCTGATCCTGGTCCAGGCTCTCTGTCTCACTCAGGGATAGGGCCGTAAGTAGCTCCTCTGTGGGACCACGGTGAGGTAGTTGGAGGGCACGTACCCACTCTGCCCTCCTTGCGTCTGGACTAAGCTCCACTCCGGGTTGCCCTTCTTATCGTGGGGCTCCAGGACTCGCACTGGCTCTCCTGCCCCCAGAGAGACCTCTCGGTGCCCCCTGGCCATGAACGGGTACGCTGCCACCACCTGGAACAAGAGAAAGAGAAGTCTAATGTGTGGTTTGGTCTCTATCTTCATTGAGATCAAAGTTAGAGGTCAGATCTGTGGAGAGGTGACCCCGCTCACAGCCAGAATGCCTGTTTTTCTAGATGTTTTTAAGAGCTATAAAACCACCTGGAATTGAATAAGTGTAAAGTAGAGCTGTTTAATGTCATACTGTGGAACATTCCAGGCACATCTCCATAGAAACAAGCAGGTAATGGACCCCCAACCAAAAAAGTTACTGAAATAATGAACTTACAGTGTTCTCAATCTGGTCTCACAGAACTGAATCAGAAGAGCCATTTTTCCTTTTTAATCTCATAGCACTTTCAAATCTTTCCTGGTCTCTCTGTGTTTCTAATATCACTTTTCTGAGCCCCCCCTTCAGAGCAGCAGCAGACCAGCCAGCACTGATGAGTACAAACGACTGCAGCTCAGAGTGAAAAGGTCAAGGCTCCGGGTACATTTAACGAGAGGAGCGTTAGCATGACAGTGCTAACACACATGGCTACAGCTGTCATGATAACATGTCGCTGAAGGCCAAAGGCGTCATTAGGCGGGACGGTGGATATATGGTACATAGGGGGGCCAGACTGCGGTCATCAAAAAGGAGGACGCCAGGTTCAATGGCAAAAAAATAGGCGATGTTTGTACTTTATAACCAGCAATTTGTGTTGATGTTTGAATTGAATATTACAAATGTGTGATATTACATGGATCAAGGGGTCTGGGGTCCTCACCAGGGGAATTTTGGACAATTTATTGTATTTCACTGCATTTTAGAGCTCTAGTCTACTAACCCAATAATATAAGCCAATGTAGCCTATATGTTTTCATGGGTGATTTTCCTGACAGTGTTTATGTCCCCTGTCCCCTGCTCTGATAGGGCCCTGCTCCTGTCACTTCTCAAAGACAGGAGGCTTCAGTCTGTGAAAAGCCAATTTTTTCATAAAAAATATTCATGAAGCAAAATGAAATAAAGTTATCTGGAAAAATATTTCAAAACTAACTGGCAAACAACATAAAAATGAGAATCATAATATTGAAATTAAAATAAACAACATCCTCATACAAAATCCACTTACTATTGCTACCGAGATGAACCATTATTTTATTAAATCTGTACATGAAATAACCCAGCAGTTTGCACCAACAGAAATTCAAAGTATCCCTCTAGTGACTCAGTTTTTAAAATTAAAGAAATATCAGATGGAGATGTGCTCCGAATTATTAACTCCCTTAATTCCTCCAAAGCAAAGGATGCACATGGACTGGACACACACTTTTTAAAACTGTACAAAGATGCATTAATTACACCAATGAAACATCTGTTGAATTTGTCCTTCAGACAAAGTGTTGTGCCTTCAGCTTGGAAGATGGCACTGGTTTCTCCCTTTTTTAAAAGTAGCAGTAAAACTGAGATGTCTGATTATCGCCCCATGAGTATCCTCCCTGCCATCTCCAAAACTGCTGAGAGATGGGTGGCTGAACAATTTAACGAACATCTCTCCACAAACACTACACCTTTGCGTCCAATGCAGTTCGGTTTTCGCAGTCACCACTCCACAGAGTCTGCAAACAGTTTTTTTTATTGAAAATGTCAAGTCTTCTTGACAAACATGCATTTGTAGGTGCAGTATTCATAGACTTTAAAAAGGCTTTTGACACGGTAAATCACCAGATTCTTTTAACTACATTATCCCATTTTAATCTTTCTAAAGACGCTTTGCTCTGGTTTGAGTCTTACTTGTCCCACAGACAACAATGTGTCTCCCTGTCTGGTTTTAAATCGCCCTACCTTCACTGTCCAACAGGAGCCCCCAAGGTAGTATTTTAGGACCAATTTTATTTAGTATTTATATTAATGATTTCCCAGAATTTTGTCCAAATGTCAATGTCCAGCTGTATGCTGATGATGCTGTAATCTTTACACATGCCAGCGCCGTACAGGAAGTTTCAGAAAAGTTATCATCAGCCATGACTCCTGTCCAAAAGTGGGTCAAAAACTCATGCCTACAACTCAATATAAAGAAAACTGTCTGCATGATGTTCAGTAAAAAAACAACTGACCTACAGCGGTCCAATGTCTTTCTGGACGTGGTGGAACTCAGCCTCGTCAATGAGTTTAAATACCTGGGACTGAGGTTGGACACATCATTGACATTTAAGAAACACATTAAGCGCCTCACAAAAACTGTTAATTTTAACTTTGTGAATTTTAGACAAGATCCTTCATGACTCTATATGCGGCACAAATGTTTTTACATTCTATGATTCTGTCTCATATAGATGAATGGTCATGAGGTTTGGGTAATGACCGAAAGGACGAGATCAAGGATACAAGCGGCCGAAATGAGTTTCCTCCGCAGAGTGGCTGGGCGCACCCTTAGAGATAGGGTTAGGAGCTCAGTCACACGGGAGGCGCTCGGAGTAGAGCCGCTGCTTCTCCACGTGGAGAGGAGCCAGCTGAGGTGGCTCGGGCATCTGTTTCGGATGCCTCCTGGACGCCTCCCTCGGGAGGTGTTCCGGGCATGTCCCACCGGGAGGAGGCCCCGGGGAAGACCCAGGACCCGCTGGAGGGACTATGTCTCCTGGCTGGCCTGGGAACGCCTTGGGGTCCCCCCGGAGGAGCTGGAGGAAGTGTCCGGGGTGAAGGAAGTCTGGGAGTCCCTGCTTAGACTGTTGCCCCCGCGACCCGGCCCCGGATAAGCGGAAGAAAATGGATGGATGGATGGATGGAAGTCTCATATAGAGTACTGCATAACCACATGGTCACTTGCTGCTGGCACAAAACTCAAACCAGTTGAATCACTTTTTTAAAAAGCTGTGAAAATATTAGACATGAAACCATTCTCAGTTCACCACTGCACAATTTTAGACAAGTATAACTTACTCAATTTTAATAATTTAGTTCATTTTAAATATGGTTGTTTTATATATAAAGTTTTACACGGACTTGCTCCTCCTCCGCTGCAGGATTTTATCAAAACAAAGACTGTCAGTGGGATGGGAACTAGGGCCACAGCCCAGGGGAACTGTGAGGTCCACACAGACGCACTACATTTGGACAAACTGTGCTCTCAGTCAGAGGCACCAAGTTCTGGAACTCTCTCCCATCATCAATAAGAGAGACTCCAACACTGGACACTTTCAAATCACACTTGAAACAGTGGCTAAAGGAAAACCAGACTTGTGGACACTTTTAATGTTTTAATGTTTTAACAGGGCTCTCAAGTTTTGAGCGGGGTCGTGCGTGAGACTGCGTAATTTCCAAGGAGCGGGGGGAGGGGAGTGAACCATTTTTCCCGAGGACAGGGGGGGGCAGCCTTGAATTGCGTGAGAAATGCCGTGTGAACGCGTCGAATTGTCTCTCTCAATGCGTGAGACTTGAGAGCCCTGCTGTAAATGTTTGTCTAAAGAGCAAACTTAAACTACAAAGCAACTAATGAGAGTTATATAAATGAAGTTATTACCTGATGGTTCTCAGTTTGTTTTATCATCACCGCAATGTGCGCTTAGCAGCTGAAAGTGAAACTACACTCTACAGTCTACCCAACAACAGAACAATCTATTTTCTGATTGGCTGATTTTTTTTTCCAGGGAGCGGGGCGGGGAGGAGGGGGAGAGAAAACGCGAGGTGCCTGCATAAACTGAGCCACACAGACCGATTTTCTGGGCACAAAAAAAACAACAAAAAAAATCAGCGTGAGAAATACCATGTGTGGCGTGTGAGCGTGTGAACACGTCGAATTGCGGGTGTCACACTCTCAATGCGTGAGACTTGAGAGCCCTGTTTTAATGTTGGTGTTATTGTCAGTTGTCACTGTTTTTGTTTTTGCTGTGGTGTCACCTGCCCAGGGACTACAGATGATAATTAGCATTCTTGCTATAATCTGGCATATTTACACTGCAGTGCTGCAGATGTTCATTAATATGCACTGTCCCTATTAAATAAAGAATAAATAAAATAAATGTGATTCAGAGCAGGATGAACACTACAGACTTTAGCCTCTATCAGGACGTCTCAACATGTTTTATCCTGTATTTATCCTGAGATCCTGTTGCTGTGGGTGACTATGCCCGTACAGTGTGCATGCACCGTAGGTATGTGCCTCTGAGTCTGCGACAGATTTATGAATGCATCTCTGCTAATATGAGGTGAGTTTTCATCAAATAAAAAGTGGTGTAGAGTTTGAGATGTGAAGAAATTTGTCATGATCATCCAACTCCACAGTAGCTCATATGCCTTCGTAATAATACACTGAATAAATGTAGGTGCACTGTCTGATCAAAGGAGCGATCTGTGTCCTCGCTGTAAGAGTGCCCGGGAGCGAGGAGGGGGAAGACGGAGTTTAGACACACAGTGTTGGAGAAGTGCCAATGATTGTGTCCATGGAATTATAATAAGATCTTAATAAGAACCATGATTGTATCTGATCAGATGAGCCCAGACTACCACCATGACTAAGAAAGTCCCACTCAAACCGGTCAACTGATAAGAGTCAAAATTTTGGGCTCATTTAGAAATTCCTCCTGGATGGTTTTTTTTTGGGGGGGGGGTCAAAAGGAGGACGTGTCCGAATAGGAAGAGTGAATATTGTACAGTGAAACCTAAAGATGCTACCCCAAAGTAGTCATTATCTGTCTTGTTTTTGCTATAGTAATTCAGTTTCTTCCTATACAAGATTTCCCCAAAGCGAAGCCAAAACCCCTCTCATTTTTCAGCGGCACGCGTGACAGCTCCATCTGCTGCTCTGAAATATTAACACCAGACAGTCCAAATACAAAGTTTTCTCAAACATCTGCGAGTTTACTTCCATGGCAGAGTCCTTTTGCATCAGGGAGAGGAAGGGAGCAAGATCGAGTTTGGCGTTTTTTTGTCACAACTAAACTTTGAGAGTCTTCAAGCTAAGCTGGAGAAGTGTAGAATATTTATAGCACGTGTCAGGCTAAAAATAATAAAGCTGTTTCTCGTACAGTGTTGGCTGCTCGGTGTTGCCTGACAGTTCAACTCATTATGCACAAGCACTGTCAAAAAAGTAATGCTCAGGTACTACTGATACTTTGCTGTGACATCACTCTAAAACTAGGTCTAAAACAGGACTAAAATTAGGTCTAAAACCAGGTCTAAAACAGGTTTAAAACCAGGTCTAAACCAGGACTAAAACCAGGTCAAAAAACAGGTCTAAAACCAGGTCTAAAGCTGGACTAAAACCAAGTCTAAACCAGGACAAAAACCAGGAAGAAAACCAGGTCTAAAGCTGGACTAAAAACAGGTCTAAAACAGGTCTAAAACCAGGTCTAAACCAGGACTAAAACCAGGAAGAAAACCAGGTCTAAAGCTGGACTAAAAACAGGTCTAAACCAGGACTAAAACCAGCTCTAGGCCAGGTCTAAAACAGGACTAAACCATAACTAAAACAGGACAAAAAACAGATCTAAAACCAGGTCTAAAACCAGAACTAAACCAGGACTGGGGGTGTATTAGAATGTTCATTAGTTACCATGGTGATACAGTGCACACATTAGCTAGACAGACAGACAGAAACTCAGGAAAAATACAAAATGGATACAAAGAGTACATTTTCAGGAGCCTGTGATCAATATGAGCGTTCATGGTCCTGTTTCGACCATGGTGGGAGCGACTAACGGGAAAACTGTTGACTAATGCTCTTTCTTGTCAGACAAATTAAAGTCTAACTTGGATATAGAAAACGTTTTTGGTCATACTGGCTAAAAAGTGACATACTGTGGCTTTAAATAATCTGAGCAGTGGCCATTATAGTCACATTTTGCATTTTAAAAGACACTGACGAGTTTTCACCTGAAACATGGGCACAGCCGGAGATAAGGGAGGAGCTAAGGGTGGAGCTCGGGGTCTGGATGGAGAGGGGGAGGAGGGGACGAACGGGAGGGGGCCCAGGTCTAAGCTCTTGGACAGTTTCCTCCCTTCCAGTCGGGAGTCCACTCTGTTGGGCAGTGGAGATGGAGGCGGGGGGCCCTCTGCTGCTGGTGCCTGGTATTGTCTCAGTTTAGAAGCAGGAGCGTAGCCTCTTTTCCCTGCAAACACAACACTGGAGTTTACTGGAGTTTTTATTTTCACAAAGACAAATGCACATTCACATATTATGATTGGGTAAAAAATAATGCTGCAATTTTCAATAATAAACCCAATTCTATTCAACATTCTATGGCCTGATTGCAAAGGTTTTGAGCTGGTTTATTGTTAATATTTATTTATTTATCTATGTAACAATTTATTTATGTATATATAAAGGAAGCCCCTTGAAATGTAACATCTTGTTTGCAAGAGGGTCCTAAACACGGTAACAAAAATACCATTTACAGAAAAGAATTAAAGGTCCCATGCTGAAAAGGCTGAGGGGTTATTTGTGACATTTGTAGTTTGAGCAAATAAAAATGTAAAGATAAAAAAACAGCAGGTTCAATATCTTCTGTTAAAAAAAAAAAAAAATCAGCACAAAATCAAAATCACTACATTTAAAGCTTTATTAGATCTCAAACTCTGCATCAAATACTTTTACTTTTTACTCTTTAAGCACATTTTTAAAAAGGTACTTTAATACTTTTAGTTAAGTAGATTTTTTCATGTGATACTTTGACAATTTTTTTTTTGCTCCAGTATTTGCACTTTTACTTAAAGCCCCCCAGTGTGTAGGATTCGTGGCGCATAGGTGGATGGTGCTATTGCACTTTCTGTTTTAGCTACGGCAGACCTCGAGGGTCACCCGGGCGCGCGGACAGCTCTTGTACGCGCGCACGAGCCGCGCGCCGCTACTGTATAAATAAAATGCAGTCCCGTTTTTTTGTTTTTTTTTTCTCATGAAAACACACATTCCCGATCATGTACCATGACACTCTACACATCAAATGAAACCTTACAGTCTCCTCTTTTTGACTATGCAATTCATTTCCCTGCACAATAATCACTCCCTGAGCACATGGGGCTTTTATACGGAAAAGCACAAAATGAGGTTAGCTTACCTTAGAATGCTTTGCACAGGTCAAACTCTGTATTTCACCATAAACTTGCGCTCAATTTGTCCGTAAGGATCCAGCGAATAAAATCCAGTAAAACAATTTAGTCCAAAACACGTGTTAGATCCATTACGACGTCTGATCCGGCAGCATGCTTGTGTTGTTTACCCAAAACCACGAGCCTTGGCGAAGGCGGAGCCCAAATGTCCTTCTGCGGCTCTCGTATTCAAAATGGCTGCCTCTGCATGGGGAAGATCCCCCTTTTATGTGACTATATCTAAGTCCAAAAGAATACTTTGATTTCATGATGGAACT
The DNA here is from genome assembly GCA_036785185.1 of Paratrypauchen microcephalus. Taxonomy (NCBI): domain Eukaryota; kingdom Metazoa; phylum Chordata; class Actinopteri; order Gobiiformes; family Gobiidae; genus Paratrypauchen; species Paratrypauchen microcephalus. The sequence continues at coordinate 1,013,407 of JAVJIX010000186.1, read as the reverse complement.
GAAAAGGCTTGGAAAACAATGTATTTTTGAATGGGTATCTTCAATTTCAGTAATTAACGGGTAAAAATCTTACACACTGTCCCTTTAAGTAACAAAATGTAGTACTTCCTCCACCACTGTGTATGTGTGTTAGTCTCATCTTTTATTGTGTCTGGTCCTGTTTGGTTATTTGTTTTATTCAAAAAATAAATAAATAAAATTCTGACCTCCGGCGTCCACGAGCCAGCGCCTGCGGTCTCCTTTACTGTCCCTCTCACTGACCACTGCCACCAGCTCCCCTTTAATCAGGCTTAGGTCCAGATCTCTGCTGCCCACCACACCACATGTCACCTCAAAGATGCGCTCCTGGGGGTGCTTCTGACACAGCTGATGGTACCGGAGGGCCCAACAAGGGTGCACAGTCTGAAGAGGGGGAGAGAAGAACACGAGAAAGGGATACGGGGTGAGAAATCATAATAAAGGCAATTTGGAAGCTCTTGTTAGTGGTATGTTAAAGGTGCACTGTGTAATGTTCAGGCGTTACCATGGAGACACAATGCACACATTTTCAGTTTCTGTTTTTTTCATTTCCTGTGATCAATACGAGTGTTCATGGTCTCATTTAGGAGTCGGATTTTCAAGGTGAGACTGACTAACTGAAAAACATGGGTTGTGTCCAAATAGCCCCCAGTCTTTTCTCCAGGGGTGTCTAAAGTATGGCCCAGGGGTCAAATCCGGCCCTCCCAATTTTTGCTGATCCTGCTGAATTGGCCCAAATGATCATTGAGCCATTGAGCAGTATATTTTACTTCAAATTCCAGTATCTCGATCACTGCAACCTCAATAATAACTCACTGCATTATAATACAGATCTAGGACTTTTAAAGGCTCCATCATACTTTTATAAAATGCATCAAACTGAAAGTCTTACTGTCCTCACCAGCTCTATGGCCCTCCACTATGAATGTTTGTATATATGGTCCTGGGTGGAAAAAGTTTGGACACTTCTGCTTTACTCGGACATTTGGGTCATGTGACTCTGGTGTCTAGTCTATGGTCTAGGTGAAAAAAGTCCGCTAAACTATGATAAAACTTGAATTCTGTCATAAATAATGATCAGATCAGATTGGCACAAGTGTTTATGAAGTCGTAATAATCATATGAGTTTTTGTCATAATGGATTTCATGTAAACAAATTGTACATTTGCTTTTTGTCTAAAATGTGGAAATTAACAACTGGAGCTAAGGTAAGGAAATTCATTTTCAGTGAAACTACAAAAAAAGACTAGGAACATAGATAATCCTATTAAACCACCACATACACAGTTTGATAGCAAAACAACATGACTTTAGTAACTAGCAGTAATAGTAAAGTGTCTGACTGTCCACTAGAAAAGTTACAGTGATCTGGGTATATAAGTAGCCTCCACTAATAAAAAAGTAATGAAAACACAATTTAATCAGATGAATGAATATACATAACTAAATATCTTGCAATGAATAAATAAACCAAATAGGGATGTACCGATTAGATACTGGATCAGATATCGGCTTCCAAAGACTATTTACTGGTCGTAGTTGGCCCAGAAAGTCTCACAATATTTGAACGTTTATTTCCACACAGCTGTCCGGTAGTTACTTGAGAGATAAATAACAGCGCCATAACATATTTGGATCTGTTTTGTCTTATTTTATTTGGGTTTTAAAGAAGTAAGATAAGATAAGACTTTATTGATCTCACACAGGAGAAATTTACTTGCCACAGTAGCTCCAGGACAGTTTGAACAAGAAAGAAAGAAAAGTGCATGCAGGCAAGGATGGAATAAAGTAATTAATAATAAAAATAAGTAATAAAAATAAGTAATAATAATAATACTAATACTAATACTAATACTAATAATAATAATAATAATAATAATAATAATAAAAACATCAACAAGGAGAGCATGGAAAAGAGGATATTGCACGTCTGGCCTATATAGTAGAGTTATACAGTCTGATGGCGGTGGGGATGAAGGATCTGCGGTAGCGCTCCTTCTTGCACTGGGGGTGCCTCAGTCGGCTGCTGAAGGAGCTGCTCAGCTCCTCTACAGTCCGGTGCAGAGGGTGAGAGGTGTCGTCCATGATGGACGTGAATTTGGCCTGCACCCTCCTCTCAGCGACCTCCTCTACAGAGTCCAGAGGACAGCCCAGGACAGAGCTGGTAAGTAAATACTGTTTTCTGCACTGCTATCGGTTGATATTAGGTAATGGCAGATACTTAGTTATGGAAATTGATATTGGCAGTGAAAACGCTGGATTGTTCATCTCTAAACCCAGACAAATATATAGAACCGTGACTTCATATAGAGTAGAAAGCGGAGAGTGGTTTATATACTGAAGAAAGTCATGGTAAATACAGACCACAGCGGCAGGTGCGCTCAGAGCCTCCTCCACAGTCTGACACAGATTCTGCAGTTTTCTCACGCCCTCCATCACTGCAGCCTCCGCCCACTCCCAGAATGCACTGGGGCTCATCCCGCTGTGAGGAAGCTGCAAAAGACACAAGAAAACATCAACATTACATCATGCTAATAATACCGTACATTTGTGTCGTCTTCAAAATCCTCTCAAAAGTGCTGTCAGAATGAATTCACTCCACACTCAGTGAATGTAGTCATTTCCTCTCACCATTTACTCACCCAAATGTGTATTTGGAGTAGGGCTGTCAGTTTAACGCGTTAATTAGATTAATTGATTACACTGCGAATTAACGCGTTATAAAAATTAACGCAATTAATTATGAGCAGCAATTCAATGCGCGCATATTTTAAAGGGATATGCCACCCCCAGGTCAAACTTGGGCATCTCCCCACAGTCCAGAGACTAAAATAAGTGGTGGAAAAGCTCTGCGGCTCTGCTCTGCTCCCCGGCTCTGCTCTGCGCGCAGGAGCAGCTAGCTGCGAAGCCGAGCGCACAGCTGAGCGTGCATTAGGTATTTGAATTTTTGAGATTTCGCGTTTCGTAACTTGAATTTTCTTTCGTATTTAGAGACGAAAATTTTAAGTGAAGGCGTTTTGTAACTTGGATTATTCGTTTGTAGGGTCTTTCGTAAGGTGAGGTTCCACTCTACATATAAAGTGTTTTTGCTCTAGCTGGTCACATACTAGAGGAAAAGTTATCTTTTAAACAAGCTGAAAGAAAGTAAATTAAAGACGTCACTGCTGGTCATTGCACGTCAATAATTGTGAATGATTTTCAAGTCATGACATTTCTGTTCAAGATAATCATATAAAAAGTTGAACTGTAACATCCCAAGGTGGTGGTAGGCTATTTCTTCTACTCCTGTCATGGGGGTAGAGAGATGCATGATATGTCTTGCACAAAGGTACAGTCACTGGGAATGAACATCAAACTGAGCTACTGAGTGGAAAAAGTTCTCAAAGTTCAAGGTAAAAGTTGTACCTGTGTAGCAAAAGTCTGGAAGAGCTGTGTCATGTCTGAGGCCAGGTCTCGGTGCAAACAACTGAAGGTCCCCAGCAGTCTCCAGATGAGCTGCAGAGCTACTGTGTTAAACCGGGGCAGCTCTGTGAGGAGGAGAGTGTTCATTGTCCTGTGGTGGGCGCAAGAGGGCAGAGGGGGAAAGAAATCAGTACAAATATCATATAATCTATTTTAATGAGCATATGTCCATAGACTGTATCCATGGGTTTCAAAATGATGAAAAGTAGCATGATTGCCATAGGTATTAAAGGTCCCATGGCATGAAATTTTCACTTTCTGAGGTTTTTAAACGTTAATGTGAGCTCCCCTACCCAGTTTAGTCCCCCCCCCCCCCATGTTTAAAAGTTGTGAAATGTCTAAACTGAGCATTTGCGATCCTTTTCTGCGTTACAAAAAATCGGAGCTCAAACGGGCGATTTTGAACAAGGCACCTGATTGACGTCAGATCGAAAAAAGAAATGCAAATGCAGTTCCACCCCCGTCTGTCTGAACTCAGCGTCTCTGTAAATCACGCCCAGAGAGTTTGGACTGCGAATGCGCTAGGCAATGCGAAATGCGTTTTTTTATTTGCCTGGAGGCACGTCCGAGTGTTTCTAGGCTCGGAAGTCCTTTATCTGAGCCTCTGGACCTTTGAACAGCAGTGGTTTAATTTTATTTTCTGTGGAAATGTGTTTATTTTTCAATGGAACGCATCAAATCTCTCCCCCCGTGCAAAAACACGAAATGGAAATGGATCAGCTGAGAGCAGAGAGTTTGGCCACGCCCCCACCCTCTACTATAGGCCAGCTCTTTTCTCCTCATTTGCATTCAAGCAACAACGCCCATTATGGTCTGTTCAGAGAGAGAAAAATTACTCTCTCATCTTATCTCTGTTTCTCATGCACTGAGTGTTGATTTTGAAGGAGGATTCATTTACAGTATTAGGGAACCATTAAGGAGCCATATAAAAGCATCAAGAAGTACCATGTCATGGGATCTTTAACAATTTAAAACTAAATATTATATACTTTTGAACCCATGAAATACGAAATAATAGAGCTGTAAATCAAAGCTATGGCAACAGTTCTCCTTAAGAGCAGCAGATGGCACTAAAGGCCAACAGTCGCCTTTCATGTGGTAAGGCTTCAAGATCACTTCATCATCTTGATGTATTACAAGCTTTATACTTATTACAGTGATACAGTTTGATCTGTATAAACTCGATCACAGAACGTCTGTAATCCCTCCGTCGTCCAGGGAGGTTTCAGAACAAAAGAAAATCCGTTTTATCGTGAAAATGTGTCGCATCACTCATATGAGTGGCCTGTTGTCTTTTACTTCAATGAGACAACACTAAACCACAGCAGTGTTGAGTTACAAACGTGGCTCTGGCACAGCCTGTGATCTGTGCACTGAAAACCCAAACCTCAAATGATATTTACCAGCATGTGCTTTAATACACCTATGTGTGTAGGAGGGTCAAAATAACACTTGTGTTCAGATCAGTGATCCCATAATGACAAGGTCCTGGTTCAGACATGCTGTTTAGACCTGTGTTTTTAAACCTAATTTAGGCTTTCATTTAATCCTGGTCTAGTCCTAATTTAGACCTCCTCAGACCTCCAGGTTTAATTCTAGTTTCATATTGTTTAACCCTGTTATCATCCTACTCTTTTATCTCCGTTTAGTCCAACTTCAGTCTTGGTCCAGTCCAGTTTTGGTCAAGTTTAAGTACTGCTCTAATCCCAATTGTGTGGATCTAGTCCCAGTCTAGTCCCGCCTAATCCAGCTCTAATCCTGGCCTAGTCCCAGTCTAGTCCTACTCTTGCTGTTGAGTGTCGTTTTGTGTGTTTGTTTACTTGTATGTATTGGCTGTAGCCTGCTCCTCATAGCTCACGTTGCTCTTGGCTTCTATGAGCTCGTAGTCCAGAAGTTTGTCCAGTCTTTTCCGGATCAGATTCCTGGGTCCGATGAGGAGGTCCCGGAGTGCGCAGAGGGGTTTGTGAATGAGAGCACGTAATCGCTTTTCCTGAACGGACAGAGACACGTTTAAACAAAGGAAAAGAGGAGACCGGAGGGAAGGATCAGGAGGAGGTCAGAGGAAAGGCTGAATCAAGACTGAACTCATCAGAATGAATAATAATATACATAAGAATATATATTTAATTATTACACATTTATTATTCCAAGAAATCTCAGAGAAAGCAAAATCAGTGACCTTGAATGTTCATGGCTTATTTAATGAGCTGAACAAGGAATATTTTTGGAAATGAAAAAAGGTGTCATGAATATGTACATTTATGTTATCGCTTGGTTCCACAATATGGCATTAAGCATATTTATCTCCATGGAGACAATTAGATGCTACCAGATTAAGTTAGAGGTGTTCGTTAAGGTATTTTTGAGCAACAGTATTATGTAGTACTGTGGAACATTCCAGGCAATCTCCATGGAGACATGCATATGGCAACCCTCCACTAGAAATGCTACACTGTGCATCTTTAAGTGGAATAATTTTTTTTTTTTTTTTAAAAAGCTCAAATCCTTAAAGGGTCCATTTTATACTGTTTTCTGATCTATGTTCTAATGTCTTTTCCCCACCACAAACACACCTGGAGTTAAATGTTTAACACACAAATCCTGTATACATTTAGGCTGAGTTCTTCTTTCAAACAAAAAAACACTCTGTTCCACCTTGTGATGTCACGTGGCAATACAAAACAAGCTCCACTGTGCTTTTAAACTCACTAGAACTCATTTGAAGAATTCCAGCCTTGGAGTTGCCAATCTGTAGTGAAGAAATGCAAAAAGTAGCTGTGACTTTCAAAACTACCACTTCATTAAATCACAAAGTGGAACAGAGCATTTTAAGTTTTGGAGATGTAGACAGACTAATAATAAACAGACCCCCCAGGATTTTGCGGGCATTTTTTGTGATTGTTGCGGGCTAAAATGCCTGAATTTGCGTGAGCTTTTCCAAAAAGTTGCGATGAAAGTAACGGTGCTTTTAAGGTTTTTGTTGCGATTTTGTTGCGGGAGGAAGTGAAAGTTGTGATAAATAGTTGCGATTTTCCCTTTTTGTAATTAAAATTGAGTAATATTTTGAATACTGAGTTATTATGACAAAGAATAATACAAAGACACAGAGATCACAGATATGGTCCTAAAACAACCTTACCAACATCGAAAATAAATTACTACTAGGAGGGGAACTGTTTCGCGCGGTCTTTTACTGTTATTTTTGTGGGCAAATGGCGCCGCAGACATGTTTCTTTGCTATTAGAAGCCGTGTCCCAATTCCCAGAGTGCACAGTTCGGAGCGTGGTTTGAAGGGCATGTGCGTCATTTCTTTTTTGTCCCATGCGCAGTTAACACGTGTTTGTAGACCGCAGTCGTTTCTATGGAAATCGGGGCGTGGACCAAGCGCGTGAAAATGCACGCTTCATGCACTCATATATCCCAGCATGCACCGCGCGCTACTTCTTCTACGGGAGAAAATGGAGTCGGCTGCTTGTGCGTTGCAAGACCTGTCGCATTTCGCAGACGGCCATGCGGTCCGCGGAGTGCACTCAGGGCTGAGCAAGTGTGCACCGCCTTGACTGCAGTCTGAGCCCCCTTCAAACCACGCTCCGAACTGGGGACACGGCCGCAGTTTCGTTTCGTCACACAGAAGTAAGGCAGAAGGAAGTTGGTCGACGTGAGTTCAATACGTCGCCGATGATTGGTCAAAATTGCAACACCGCCCTGAATTCACAGGGATTGGCTGAAGTTGCGTTGAAGTTGCAAATCGCATCATCGCGAATTCCTGGAGGGTCTGAATAAAGACTTACTCAAACATGTGTAAATGAAACTAAACACCACTCTGGGTTGTTTCTGATGATGTAAGGACATTCTACTCCTGTGATTTAAAGCTCACAAGAGTCAGTTTTGGGTAACATAAGCCCTTTAAATCATTGTCGCTCAAACACTAAACCAGATCCCACAACAGTCTGAAATGACATAAGAAATACACAAATAGAGCTGAGCACAGACATGACCAAACCGCTCATCAACAAGCGGAGTCCCAGTGGAGTCCTGCAGACTAAACAGTCTGTACTCACAAATGTGGGCAGGATCCACTGTCTGAGCGCTGTAGTGATTTCTTTATAACAGACCGCCTCCCTCTGTGCGTCCATGTAGAAGTCAAACTCCTCCGTCTTACACGAGAGAAAGACCTACCACAAACAAGCACAACATTGATTAAACACATAATAAATGAACTGATAGGTGTTATAGGTATTAGACATTCTGATTTCTTCACAAGGGATACATGAGACTCAGTAGGTTACATTGGCTGTGTCCAAATGTCCACCCTAACCCCTCATTCAGTCCATTGTCCTGCTCTCTTTAGCGCATTATAGCTCACTACACTTGGGTCACGCGACTCACTCTGGCGTCTGGGTGGGAAAAAAAAGTCTAAACTCTGATAAAACTTGATTTCCGTCATAAATAATGATCAGATCAGACTGATACACAAGAATTGATGGACTAATATACATACAAGTTTTCCTCACGATTGATCAGATGCAAACAGACTGGATTATTCGCTTTTTGTCTGAGATTTGTCTGAAAATGATCAACATTAAAATGATCTATTAACAACTGGAGCTAAGGTAAGAGGCTTGCTAGCACCGCTAACACTAGAATGGTTTATTTAAGAGTTTTATTCAGAATCAGCGCTTCCATCTGCTTTCATTTAGTCTTCTCGTCTCCAGTTAAACACTTGTCTCTGTCCGCTGGTGTTTTTCCAACTCATGCAATGCATTGTGGTCTATAGACCGGTGTAGTGGCCACCGACGCCCACTACTTTTCAAGGTGCATTGTGGGAAATTTTGATTGTACTACTTTTTCACCAACTGGACATTCGGACACCCCTAAAAAGAGCGTGACCCCTAAATAGTGGGGAATAGTGTGGACATTTGGACACAGCCAGCATATTCTTCAATTTTTTTATTTTTTTTAATTGTTAGTCATGGCTACGCGCTGTTACTGCAACACTACTTCATACTGTTGTTGTGTTATTGTGCAAGACAACTCCCAACCTATGACCTCTACCTATGAACGTGACACGCCAAGTATTCTGGAGGAGTGACTGTATGAAGCTGCATGCGGTTTTTATGTTTTTTGCCTTTTGCCTTGAAAACTGAACTCTTAATTCACAGGTGGTCGCTCGATCAGGAGTCAGTATTTCCACAGGTTAAATTTAGAGTGGAAGCGCTGACAGTGTCTCGTGTTTTTGACTCAGGAAGTTTGAGCTCGTGATTCATTTCACAGGAAAAAAACTCAACTGTGCATGCAGTGTACGCCCTTGCAGCGGCAGCCACAGCTACAGCGGAAAACCAAACTTACAACTTTCCAATGTAGAGACCACTGTGTGATTTAAAGAGGGTATTTGGGGTAGTTTTCCACTCATAAAATACAAGCTATATGATTTTTTCCACCCAAGATTTTTTTTTCTTTTGGTGTAATGCAGTGCGCAGTATAGGTCTGCAACGAAGACTTATTTTAACTACTCAAGAATAACTTGTTCCATTAGCAGACCAGTCAAGTGATTATTTCTACTGAGCATTGATTTATTTAAAATACTTTTTCTTTTAACCAAACCAAGGTGACTGAACCAACGAAACCATGGTGGCTGAAGGCATCTAGATCAGGGGAGGGCAATTCTTTTTAACTCAATTCATTCATTCAAGTATTTATTGTCATTGCACAAGAAAGAACAACGAAAGTGTGTTTGGAGCATCCACATACGTAGTTGTAAAGTGCGAAATAGTAAAGTGCAAACCCAGTATTCTGCATAATATTAATTTCTTTATAAAAAAGCAGTAAATAGCGTTGTTTTGATGCGCTGGTAGAGTGTATGTTATGACTAAGCAATGAAAAAGTGATGTTGCCTTACAAAAAATGTCATTTAAAAAAACACTCTAAAATAAAAGCACTGCAGCTTTATACCATGCATGAGGAAAAATGAAAAAAATATGCTTATTTTGCAATTCCAAATGATCTGAAAGGAGCCGGTCAGAGTCAGCCAAAGGGCCGTATGTGGCCCGGGAGCTGGTCCTAGATACACTTTATTCATACATATGTTCTATTATTAATAAAAATCTGAAATTGTTCATTAAGTTTTTGACATTTTTATTTAATTACGCCAATGTCTTTGTTAATAAAAGGTTTTTTGTCATTGGTATTAGAGTCCAGATAAAGACTAGTGTTAAAATATATTTTTAATAGTCATGACTCCTGATGTAGTACTGATAAACATATGTACATAGGTATGAGATCTTCTAGTTTAGTTCCCAACAGTACTTATTGATGTGGACTTGAATAGTTTTTTGATCATGAAAATGCATAGATTTAGCAAAACTATTAAAGAGATGCATAGATATGTCTGTAGCTGCAGCTATTAAGATTTAAAATTGCTTAATATTTTAATTATTTCCTCATGTAGATTGGACTGAAACAGAGCAAAGGATCATGGTCTATGTAGTTCTGTTTTCGAGCAGGTCAACACAAGGAAATAAATACAGGAAACCAATATACAGTCAAATACATTTGTCTATTCTTTTTGCTCGAAAAGGAGTGGGAAGAAGAAAACTTATTAAATCCCACCCCTGTCTTCCAAAACATAAATTATCAGTTAGCTTCCTTATCAGCTCAGTTGAAAGAAACACAAAAACAAAAAAAGGCAAATTCCATTCTCGTACAAAAAAACAAAACTGATACAGATAGGTGACGATTCATTCAAACTTTCTCTCTGTATTCGGACCAGACCATGTCTTTATACAAGAACTTAAATTTGTGAATATTTTGGCAGAGCTTTTGCTGTAAATCCAGAGGATTCCACATTTTTACCCCACACACAGTCACAAAGAAACTTTTACGAGTGGTTCTAACATTAGGCAAAATTAAGTTTCCATAACCTCTCAAATTATAAATGTTCTCTTTAAGAGCAAAACATTAGCAAATTTTTTGCAATTGTTTATTAAATGCTTTAAAAGGCATAATCACTGTATAATATTTTACAAGGTCATTAAATTTTAATAACTTTAACTGAGTAAAAAGATCATGAGTGTGTTCTAAGAAGCCGACCTTATGAATGATCCGCACGGCCCTTTTTTGCAGAAGAAATAGTGGATTAATTGAACATTGGTAATTATTACCCCATACTTCAACACAGCATATAAAATAGGGAAGAATCAAAGAACAATATAGAATTCGAAGTGCATTGTGATCAAGGTTATGCTTAGATTTATTTATAATCGAGAGGCTTTTGGCTATTTTTGTTTTTATGTGCCTGATGTGGGCTTTCCATAATTTACTGTCCATAATTACTCCTAGGAATAATTACTCCATCAATGATTATTTGTAATTCAGGATTGCATTTATAATTACTAAAGATCATCACTTTTGATTTATTTAAATTTAATAATAGTTTATTTGTGTCCATCCATTTTTTAATTTTGTTCATTTCCATATTGACAGTATCCACAAGCTCTTTATAATTTGAGCTACTATAAAAGATATTGGTGTCATCAGCAAAGAGAATTAGTTTTAGTGATTCAGAAACATTAAAAATATAATTTATATAGAGATTGAACAAGATTGGACCCAACACTGACCCCTGGGGGACACCACATGTAATACCATATGATTCAATTATGATTCCATAATTTTCTAACTTATTTATCAGTATTGAGTGAGTGATTTTATGAAATGTTTTTTTTTTTTAATCAATAAAGATACCAATAGCATGTTCATTTTGATCCAGTGCATTTGTCATTTCTTCTACTGCTTCAGTTATTGCCATAGAAGTGGTTCTTTTGGATCTAAAGCCGTATTGGCCTTCATTTAGTATCTGGTGTTTGGTTATGAAGTTTTCAAGTCGAGAAGTGAATAATTTCTCTATGATTTTTGAAAATTGTGGCAGCAGTGAAATTGGCCTATAATTAGTGAAACTATGATAAAAGGAGAAGTTCAATTTGTCAACTGGACAAAGTTTGTTTGGTTGAAAACGTTTCGCCGCTCATCCGAGAGGCTTCGTCAGCTCTGCTCAGAGCAGAGCTCAGCTCTGGCAGAGCTGACGAAGCCTCTCGGATGAGCGGCGAAACGTTTTCAACCAAACAAACTTTGTCCAGTTGACAAATTGAACTTCTCCTTTTATCATGGATTCTACCTGGACGACTGAGGGACTTTTCACGCATCTTAGTGAAACTATGTTTATTTCCACTTTTGAAGAGTGGTATTACTTAAGCTATTTTCATTTTACTTGGGAAACAACCGGACTGGAATGATACATTGCAGATGTCGGTTAATGGTATTACAATGTTTTCAGCAAGCAAAGAACCTTGATATATTTGATATATTCTGAGGGCCCATGATATTACTAAGACTTTTGACGATACCACATTTCAGTTATTGCTGCATCCCTATGTGACCCTGGAGTCAAACCTGGAACCTTCTTGCTGTGGGGCGTGAGTGCTAGTCACTGTGCCACTGTGCTGTAGTTGTCACCTTAGCATCTCGTTAAAGGGACAGTGTGTAAGATTTTTACCTGTTAATTACTGAAATTGAAGATACCCATTCAAAAATACATTGTTTTCCAAGCCTTTTCACTTCCATCATGAAATCAAAGTATTCTTTTGGACTTAGATATAGTCACATAAAAGGGGGATCTTCCCCATATAGAGGCAGCCATTTTGAATACAAGAGCCGCAGAAGGACATTTGGGCTCATCCTTCGCCTAGACTCCTGCTAGCAGCTGCTCAGCCGCGCTGCCTGAGGGAGCGGAGGAGCGAAGGAGAGAAGGGGAAGGGGAGGGGGGGCGGGGGAGCATGCTGCCGGATCACACGTCGTAATGGATCTAACACGTATTTTGGACTAAATTGTTTTACTGGATTTTATTCGCTGGATCCTTATGGACAGATTGAGGCCAAGTTTATGGTGAAATACAGAGTTTGACCTGTGCAGAGCCTTCAAAGGTAAGCTAAGTAACAAACCTCGTTTTGTGCTTTTCTGTATAAAAGCCCCATGTGCTCGGGGAGTGATTGTTTTGCAGGGAAATGAATTGCATAGTCAAAAAGAGGAGACTGTAAGGTTTCATTTGATGTGTAGATTGTCATGAATCATGATCGGGATTGTGTGTTTTCATGCGAAAAAAAAAAAAAAAAAGTGAACGGGGGACCGCGTTTTATGTATACAGCGGCGCGCGGTTCGTGCGCGGGTACGCGAGCTGTCGGCGCTACGGCGCGCCCGGGTGACCCTCGAGGTCTGCCATAGCCAAAAGAGGAAGTGGAATAGCACCATCCACCTATGCGCCACGAATCCTACACACTGTACCTTTAAATAATCACATATTTATTTACAGGAAGCACTTTCGTAAACATAGAAACCCAGGCCTGACCACAACAGAGCCAACGCCCACACCACAGACACGGGCAGGGCAGTCTGGCTTCCTTCCTGATGCTTAATTAAACTCAAGCGTATTTTAAATGAGGAAGTCTTTAGAGCAAATCTTCAGATACAACAGGACCATAAGTTACCTGCAGGTGGCTCAGGTAGGTCTCCACATTCTCCAGAAGTTCCAGGATGCATTTCTCCAGAAGGTAAAAGAACTCCTCCAGAGCGTCAAACTCCTCATCCACCAACTGCAAAGACACAAACAGAGATGTAACCCCAATTACTAAATATTTTTATATTTATTTTTTTCTTCAACTACATATAACCTGCAATGATATAAAGGTTGGTAGTCTTGTAGCTGGAGGTACATGAAAAAACTAAATTGTGCCCATCAAAATTGTGTTTTCTACAATCCTCTGCTAAAGCAAAGGTTTTTTTTGCACTTGTCAGGCCGAAACATCCTCCACAGTGTTTCATCAGTACCGATCCAAAATGGAGTAAAAATAGATTTGAAACCTTTGGTGCGATCCCAGTCTCATGTTTGATCTGCTGACTGAGGCGAGCCGTCTTCTTGAAGATGCTGTGAGTGTTCAGTCTGTTGATCATGTCTTTAATACTCAGAGTCTCTGTCTTCTTGTATTTATCAGCTGTGGAACACAAAATGGAGGATTGATTTGAAGGGAAAATGAGGGAGATGACAACACCAACCTCTTGTCCCTCCCCTGTAGGACCAAGCTCCCAACCTGGGGACATAGAGCCTTCTTCCATCCCTCTGGAACTCACTACCTCTTTACCTTCAAAAAACAAAACTCAAGACCCACCTGCTTAGAATAGCTTTTAAACGTCCCATGGCATGACATTTTCACTTTCTGAGGTTTTTGAACGTTAATGTGAGCTCCAATAGGGTGGAAATGTGTTTTTTATTTCATGGAACGCGCCTCGTATATTCCGAAGTGGGGCCAGTGCACCAGCGCACCGCTAATCCAAGAAACAGCGGCGTATTGGCCACAACCCACCCACTGCACTGGCCTGTCTCTGTCGTCCTCATTTGCATTCAAGCAACAACGCCCAGAATAAAGCGTTTCAGAGACATAGTTATGAATAAAACTGTCTTCATGAGGCTTTCCCATGCACTGAGGCTTGATTTTGGAGAAGGATTCATTTACAGTATTAGGGAACCACTAAGGCGCCATATAAAAGCATCAAGAAGTACCATGTGATGGGATCTTTAATGTTTAATATTTGCCATTATGATACACTGTTGTTATCTCTACTGTACTATTTGCTTATTGCTCATTTGACTGTTTTATGTGTTCTGTAAAGCATCTGATTGTCCTAAAAAACGCTACATTATTACGGTATAATTATTAGTATATGTTTTGAACAAATAGGCTCTGTGAACACTGTTAGCGTCACAACTTTCTGTACGATTTTATCTCTACGGTGTTTTTGAGTCGTGCTAAAAAGAATAAATGTGTCCCGCCACGTGAAAAAAGGCTACAACTCGGTATTTGTGAAACTGAGAAAATTATGTTTATAGTTTTTTTGTTTGTTTTTTGTTTTTCTCCAAAATTTGTGATTTTCATTTTTTTGCAGAATGTGCTAGTTGAGATCATGAAGAAGCCACTCCATGTTTCAGATAACAGCATTAGTTGCCTTAAGCGAGAATAAGGGAAGGGAATACAGACGCTCCTCGACATACGAACATTCGATTTACGAACATTCGGAGTTACGAACAGGGTCGAAAATTAAAAAAAAAAAGTTTAATGTTTGGGCAAAAGCGCTGTACATGTACGCAAGTGAGTTTTTGTATTTAGCGCCTATTCCGACTTCCGGGTACAGTACGTAGTGCGTATTTCCGCCCCTGACGCACAGGCAGGTGCTGCACAGCATCCCCCAAGCGTCACGCCCACTCAGTTGAAGTGTTCAGAACTTCAACTGAGTGGGCGTACTACGATTACTACGGTGCGGTGTTATGAACTTTGTTTTTTTTGCATGTGTACAGTAAGCCAATATGGTTTGTGAAAAGTGAAAAGTTTCTAGTGAAGCTTCTGTGAAAAAGCGGCAAGCCATCTCATTTGAAAAGAAGGTGGCGATAATAAAGAAGCTGATGCTGGTGAGAAGATGGTGAATGTGGCACGCACGTACAACGTGAACCGTTCAACAATTGGTACGCTATATAAACAAAAGGACCCCATTATGGAGCATGTGAAAAGTGCAGCGGGTATGCAATCCACCATCATAAGCAAGAAGAAGAGAGGGAAACTCATGGAAGAGATGGAGAAACTTCTTGGTATTTGGCTCGAAAATCAGCAGCAGCGGCGTGTTCCTTTTAGCCTTATGCTGATCAGTGAGAAGGCCATATCGCTTTTTAATGACCTCAAGGCTAACAGGAGAAAGTGCTTCGGAAGAAACCTTTTCTGCCAGCCATGGCTGGTTTGCACGTTTTAAGAGGGCAAATCTTCATCACGTGTCCGTGAGTGGAGAGGCGGCAGCAGCAGCAGATAAAGCAGCTGCCGAATGCTTTCCCCAAGAGCTCAAGGAAAATAAGAGGTAAATAGGCTACACACACACACACACAGTCTCATACATTCACACACGCTCGCTCGCTCTCTCAGCTGACTGCGTTTGCCTCTGTGTCCCTCTCTTCTTTTTATCTCATCAGTTTTCCATAATTTTAAAAAGCATATTAGTATTATTTAGTGTTATTTATTAGTGTTGTGTGTTATTAGTGATATTAGTGTTATTTAAATGCAGTACAAATCCATATAGATAACTTGTACAAGCCTTAAACATATAATAACGACTTGCGAACAAATTCAACTAACGAACGGGTGTCCGGAACGTAACTCGTTCGTAAGTTGAGCAGCGTCTGTACAGTGGATATGAGGTTAAACCAGGCTGGTCACGTGGTTTCACGGAATCAGCCGCAATTACTGTTTGGCATTTGTTCATTTAACAATAGTTTCAGTTTCTTTATGACTGGTGAAGAGGACTGTTTCTGCAGGTAAAGGCTGATCGCACTTCAGAGGTTTGTTCATGATTTTGAGGCTGTGAGAACAAGAACAAAATTTTGGGCTAAGACATTTCATACTTCACCAGAAGTTTTGCAGCAGAACCACTTTATGCCACTAACCCAAATAACTGTTGTTATTGTGTTGCATGGAGATTATCAACAGTTCATTGGGAGCAGAGTGATAATTTATGATAACTTACTCAAAGTTCAAAGTCAGCTTTATTGTCAAAAAACATATGTACAGGTTGCACACACAGGATTTGAAATTGCAGCGCCCCCTAGGCCCACAGTGAACATAAAACATCTGATAAACAAGACAATAAACACCATGACTAAAACATCACATATACCTGTAGCAAAAGTACAAAAGGCTTGTATATAATGTGAATAGGTAAAACACAATGTGGAGCATACTAAAGCTCAAACGTGTCATTTAAGCAGTTCTCTGTCTGCCTGGTACCATACTAGCTGGTCGAGTTGTTTGGCGCCGACGGGGATGCTGTTGTTGAACTATGTTTCACGAATACAAGGACACGAAGTCTTTCAGAAATTGAATACCGCTCCACCGTCTCCAAACTACACAATCTCCAGATCATAAAAAAGAAAGTGTTACGTTAAGCTTACAGTAAAAATTTCTAATCACAAAATCCTGTTAATTTGTCATGCTGAGGCATTTTATAAAGAACTAGTTTCTTCAGGGCATAGTAAGATTTTGGTCCGTGAAAGGTGTCATGGTCTACACGTGATAATTTGATAAACAGAGAGGCGTAATGGCAGCTACGCGAGAGTCTTTGTGTGTGTGTGTGTGTGTGTGTGTTGGGGCAGTGTGTATGGGGATGTTTTCTGTATGTTGAATGAATTTACTCTGGATACCCATTCATTTCCTATGACGGTCACTTTTGACCGGGAACACCACAGGTGTAACAAGGTTGATTAAAACACTCAAAATTGAATGAAATAGGTGATCATCACTTTTATATGTTCAAGTACACAGTGTGGAGGATATCATAAGGTTTTGAGGTTAATCAGATTTAAAACATAATATTTATGAGTATTATAAGTTGTAAAACTGTCAGATTTGACCCGAACACGACAAGAGGGTTAAAAACATTCATTTTTTATTTCAAATTGACGTGTTTTTCCCCAAAGAAATGGGGCGGGCATAAATCACCATCATTTCCCACGCTTGCGCTCCTGCCAATCATGTTCCGAGTAGTGCTGTTGTGTTTTCGCCTGTTCGCCTATCAGCTGTGAGGAGCTCGTGAATATGTATGCTTCATTTCAAGACAATAAGGACATGAAAATGGACTTTTAACTTCTACTTGGACACATGACACATTCGGGACACGTTCGTTTCTCCAGAGCTCATGTACAGAGTGTGGTCGGCGAATTTAGCTGCCAAAAGACCGTGGATATATGTGATACGCACATACATATGGAGATACGTGAATTATCGGACAACAAGGCAACACGGGGTGAGTCATATAATTATCATATTACTTCTGCATCAAATGGAGATATTAAGTCAAAGCAGGGGCCTTGGGTCAACATTAGCGTGTGTGTACAGGACTAAGGTGTGTGTGTGTGTGTGTGTGTGTGTGTGTGTGTGTGTGTGTGTGTGTGTGTGTGTGTGTGTGTATGTAGTGTCCTATACTATTTTGTATTGTATTAAATTGACAATACAGGTGACTTTGACCTAACATATTATCCTGTGTATTATTGAATTATTGAATGATTATATGGACTTTTTGTTATAAAAGCATTTCCATTTTAACAAAGTACCTTCTAATTCTGACCTGCCCTGAAACACCACACCACAGTAATGTCAGTCGGAGGGCTTAGCTTAATGTTACGCAAATGACCACTCAAGGCCTGGACTTAGAGAATCTTCAGAGAAGCTTTTCTCAGCTCATTTTCAGAGGTCCTGCTTTCAAATGGCCACAAATTCTTCAAATGTTCTCAGATTTCCATGTGTAAGGCATTGTTGGAAAGCTTAGAATCTACACTTTCAGAATCTATGAATAACTCCAAATGCCTCCTGGACGACTTGTGTCTGGTTTGCCATGGCTGGTCACATAATATTTAAAGATAAGGCAGTCAACAGGGAGCTGCAGGTGGATGTCTCTGACAACATGCTAAAAAGTACACAAATAAAATGAATACTTCAGTGGAAACTTCTGTGTTTAGAAAGAAATATTTGTGTCTCAATGCTAACTCTAATGCTAATGTTGAGGCATAATAAATATTAAAACACCGCTACAAACTGAAGCACTCTACATGTAAAATATAACTGGGTAGTCTTTATTTTAAGTAATTAGAATTTTAATAATGGGTTGTTTGTTGTATGGTTACGATTTAAAAAAAAACAAACTGTACAACAACTCACCCTTATGTGACAGATAACCCTATGTCCTGTCAATCATCGTATCATCTTTGCACTGTTTTCCTTATGTCTTGTACATAAGTGAGATACATTTCTATTACTAGACTTCTATATTTTACTTTAACTTGTACATGTATACATTTTTAAAAATATGCCTTATTTCAGTGTTTCCCAACCTTTTTTGTCGTCTTGTGTACCCCCTGAGCCTTTTTGTCATACCTCGAGTACCCCCTCCCTCATACGTGTTGATAATTCTCAAAACGTAGAACGTGACAACGGATTGATTGATTGATTGATTATTTCATCTCCTTAATTTGAAAATTTTATTCTCAGGCATTTTCTCTCTTTTCTTTAACTCAAATTTACTTAAATTAGAATAAAAAACTCAAAAAAAAAAAAAACACCCCCTGCGCCTGGCAGCAACACTGTCAAGTACCCCCTGCAATGTACTTGCGTACCCCTAGGAGTACTTGTACCCCTGGTTGGGAAACACTGCCTTATTTGACACCAGTTTCTTATTTTTGCTACTTATTTAGAATTTATTACTACCATTTATAATTTTTCTCTTTGTTATTACATTATTGTGATGTGTGAGCTCCTGTGTTCAAACATTTTCTCTTGTGGATCAATAAAGTTTGTCCAAGTCTAAATCTAAGTGAAAGATCCCAACCAAAATGCTACATAGTGCACCTTTAAATAGTTTTTAAGATTGGAAAAATAGGTAACAGCGTCATTAATAACCAATGTAACCAAGTGTTTGTTCCGACTCACCCACTTCTCTGAACTCCCTGATCCTCTTGTATTCGTTGATGCGACAGTTGATGTTGACGGAAGCCTGTGCGGTCTGCTCCAGGAGGCCATACGAGGGGTGGGAAGGGTCCGTATGCTTCAGGATGGTCTGGAGGAGGAGGGGATAACGGGCGATCCTCTGCACGGGCATCACCAAGAAGAAACTCAGCGAGGAAGCCTTCAACTCAGGACTGAAGGAGAGAAGATGGATACATTTACACTGTGTAATAACAATCACAATTTAGATAGGAGGATATGAAAATTATGCAAACACAAACAAAAACAAGTGGAGGAGTTAAAGTATCTCGGGGTCTTGTTCACGAATGAGGGGAGGATGGAGCGTGAGATTGACATGTGGATCGGTGCAGCATTGGCAGTGATGTAGTCACTATACTGGACCGTTGTGGTGAAGAGGGAGCTGAGCCGAAAGACAAAGCTTTCAATTTACCGTCAATCTACGTTCCTTCCCTCACCTATGGTCATGAGCTTTGGGTAATGACCGAAAGGACAAGATCATTGATACAAGTAGCCAAAATGAGTTTTCTTCGCAGAGTGGCTGAGCGCACCCTTAGAAATAAGGTAAGGAGTGCAGTCACACACGAGGGGGCTCGGAGTAGAGGTGCTGCTCCTCCACGTCGAGAGCAGCAGCTGAGGTGGCTCGGGCATCTGTTCCAGATGCCTCCTAGACTCCTCTCTCGGGAGGTGTTCCTGGCATGTCCCACCTGGAGGAGGCCTCAGGGAAGACCCAGGACACACTGGAGGGTCTATGTCTCCTGGCTGGCCTGGGAATACCGTGGGGTCCCCCCAGAGGAGCTGGAGGAAGTGTCCAGGGTGAAGGAATTGTGGGAGTCCCTGCTTAGACTGTTGCCCCCGTGACCCGGCCCCAGATAAGTGGAAGAAAAAGGATGGATGGAAACAAAAGGCACCGTGCACGGACATCGCATCACCATCAAGTACCATGTTAATATATAACCAAGTAATTTCAAATAATTCACACTTAAAAGAATTGTGTCTGCACCTTTAGTGAAAATGATGTGAATTCAAAATATTAAAGGTGCACTATTAAACAGATCTACCTTTTTATTTCAATTACATGTGATTTTGCATTCTGACAGTGAGAGGGGTCGCCTGTCCACAGATCTGACCTCTAAATTAGTCTGGTTTGGCCTCTGAAGATAAAAAGGTTTAATGCCGTATTGTGAAACATTCCAGACAAAGCAATCCAACAATCTCAATAACATGGCAATAACATGGAGAAAAGCATTTCATGGACCCACTCTAACTTTTCTAGTAGGAGTCTGCTACCTGTTTGTCTCCACGGAGAAGTTATAGGTCAAATCTGCACTGCAAATTCCTCTAATCTGGCCAAAATTTTAAAACTTCTATCAGGTTATTCATCTTATCTACTTACTAGTTCTGAATTGGATTATTTCTAGTCTAGAGGTCATTTATTTTATGATAAACTTATCTTGCTGCATGGACAGATCATTTCACTGCATTTAAGTCATTTTCTGATATATTTAAGATATATTTAAAGGTCCCATGGCATGAAATTTTCACTTTCTGAGGTTTTTTAACATTAATGTGAGCTCCCCTACCCTGTTTAGCCCCCCCCCCATGGTTAAAGGTTGCGAAATGTCTAAACTGAGCATTTGCGATCCTTTTCTGCGTTACAAAAAATCGGAGCTCAAACGGGCGATTTTGAACAAGGCACCTTATTGACGTCAGATCGAAAAAAGAAATGCAAATGCAGTTCCACCCCCGTCTGTCTGTACTCAGCGTCTCTGTAAATCACGCCCAGAGAGTTTGGACTGCGAATGCGCTAGGCAATGCGAAATGCGTTTTTTTATTTGCCTGGAGGCACGTCCGAGTGTTTCTAGGCTCGGAAGTCCTTTAGCTGAGCCTCTGGACCTTTGAACAGCAGTGGTTTAATTTTATTTTCTGTGGAAATGTGTTTATTTTTCAATGGAACGATTCAAATCTCTCCCCCTGTGCAAAAACACGGAAATGGATCAGCTAAGAGCTCTGAGCGGAGAGCGGAGAGTTTGGCCACGCCCCCACCCTCTACTATTGGCCAGCTTTTTTCTCCTCATTTGCATTCAAGCAACAACGCCCAGAATAAAGTGTTTGAGAGAGATATTTATGACTCATTCTCATCTTATCTCTGTTTCTCATGCACTGAGTGTTGATTTTGAAGGATTCATTTACAGTATTAGGGAACCATTAAGGAGCCATATAAAAGCATCAAGAAGTACCATGTCATGGGATCTTTAAGTGTTTCTATTTAAAATTTTGGCCAAGCTTTTTTGTAGAGGTGATACGACTCCCTCACAGCAAGAATGCATGTTTGTCAAAGTATTTTCAAGGTGTGTTTACTGTTCAAGGTGTGTTCACACCTCCCCTAGAATCATTTGAACAATTTCAGCCAATTTTACTGAACAGGTAAAAGGAGCTGTTCACTTGAACACTACAACTACATGACATCACAAGGTGGAACAGAGCATTTGGAGCTTTGGAGATGTAGACTGACTAATAAAGGGTTACTCAAACATGTGAATGAAACAAAACACAACTGAGTAGGTATAACATGGCTAAGAGCACACAAGAGTTAATTTCACGTAAGATAGGACCTTTAAATAATGCAGGTCGGAAGAAGACTCATGGTACAAGCAGTTTCAGTTCTTGTTTTATATCTGGTTTGTCCTCAACAGAATTGCAGACAAGTTATGCTTTATAATGAAAGTTTGAGAATGTAGTAAAACTGGTCTGGTAAAGCTGTAACCAAAACAGAAACATGACTGCGCTTGAGGTGACAGTTCCAAGTTTAGTTTTCTCGAGGAAATGACGCAGGTTTATAGCCTGTGTTCAAAGTTCATTTCCACAGCCTCACATGTGTTTGCATAATAAATAAATAAAAAAAAACAAAGGCAGTCCCCAGGTGTGGCAGTTGGAGCAGGAGCAGTGCAGTACAATGGTGAAAGTTTTGTTTTGATCTAGTTTAAAGCGACATTGTGTAACTTTCCGAAGGTGATATATTACCCGCATTAATTCCTGGTAATATAAAGTTAAAACCACTCTTCAGAATAGAGATAGCACTTCCCTAGTTTTCGTTACAGTAGCTCAGTTTGTAGTCTATCCACCATGGATCTATAATAAAAACTGGATAAGCCCCTCCCCCTCTGTCCAGGCTCAAGACCGACTAGTAGCCGCTCCAGGTACTGCAGCTCCTGGGAGCTTGGGCCCAGAAAGAATTCTCCCATAGAGAGCAATGCCTTCTGGGAATTCAAACTGCCCGTGTTCGGTTGACAGGGCATCCGGCTTCCACAAACGTCGGATTTTGTAGGCTTCTTTTCTAGTTTCTGCTCTAGAAGCTTTAGCTCTGATTGGTCCAAACGCTCCACACCATGCATGTTACAGATGTCACATGGGTGGGAGGAGCTCACTCGCATTGAGGAAGTAATCTAACTTGACAACTGGAACACATGATCTGATGTTTAACTCACTGAGTGCCGCGACGTCTATTGACGTCAATGACGTTTTTCAGCGAGGGTCTCTAGGATACGACCTGGAGCAACTTTTAAAGTGTAATTCACACCTCCCAACCTGTAGGTAGCGATCTTTTGTATCATTATCTGCCAATCGGAGATGCGGAAGAGAGGAAGAGATTAGCATGTGTACTGTGTAGTGGCGAGAGAAGGAAGATGGCGAGTAGAGGGAACGCGAAAAGCAGATGACTATTGATCTCCAGAGTAGTCGAAGCGGTCTTGGGATCCAGGATCCCGGATCACAGGATGGCGGAGACATGTCGGATCAGGCAGGCATGTCGGGGCAGAGATCTGGTCTGCGCGAGGCAGGGGAATTGTCCCGTGTTAGGCACTCTGATCAGTGAACCAGAAACTGATTCATCTGATGAGTGGCTGGGACTGGGAGCAGTAGATCCTCGTCTCCAGAGAGGCATGAGGTAAGAAGAATTAAGTTTACATGATGCTGCTGTGTGGTAATTGTAATGAATGAAGTTGTGTGCATGTGTGTGTGTGTGTAGGTATAGCTGTGTATGTAAAGGTTTATGCATGGGCTTGTGTGTATGGACGTATATATGAATGCGTGTGTGTGTGTGTGTGTGTATAAGTTTTTATTATGGGTCTGTACTCTGAGCATGCCTCAATTTTGTTGTGACATGACAAAGTTCTATTTTATATGAAAAGATATTATATCCTGTAACATCTCTTGCCACTATTGATGTGAAGGAATTTTCAATTCACAGAGAATTCATCCAGCAGAGGACCTACGCCCACTTCTGCTCATAAAGCGGAGAAGAAAGTAAAAAAAAAAAAATCACACTGCAGCAATACAAAAAAAATTACAATTAGGTAATGTTGTATACAGCTGTCCCTCGTTTAGGCCTAGCCCCTCGCTGAAGCTAGTGCTCAGAGGCGTCTTCAGAGCAGTGAACCGTGTCAGCCAGTTCGGCACTGTTAGCGGTGGCCTGAGTCTTGCCCAAAATGATATCCAGGTCGCTTTCCACTCGGCTTTCGCACATGGATATGCGTTGTTCCAAAAACAACGCATATCCATGTGCACATGTCCGCGCGCACCCCCCTCCCCCATCCTTCACTATTAATACATTTTGTTCAAAATCTACGAAAGTTTGAGTGTTTAAACAAGAGAGAAATGTGAGAATATGTTAATACCAGTCTGAGAAAAGTGTATAGTGTGTGTGGTGAGGCGTTTACAGCCTTAAAACATGTATAATAATTGTAAAATATAAAGTTGCCCTCCTTCGCGGATTTCACTTATTACGGGTTATTTCTGGAACCTAACCCCTGCGATAAACGAGGGACCACTGTAGTTATATTTCTTATATTTGTAAATAAAAAATGTATTTTGGCATCAAAAATCTATTTCTCTGTAGTTTTAGATGTTTGAGGTGTCACTAAATCGATAAGTATTGACGTCAAAGTCACGGATCTGCTTGAAATCACTCTTTGCTCTTTGAACCGTTCTAGCTGCCGAGGAGAGCAGACGTATTTTCTTCTTCCTCCTTATCTTGCTCTGCTTGATGTCTAATTTCTCTCGTCTCGTCATTTTTCGTAATTTTTCTCCTGTTGGAACAGATTTTCGAAATCCTAAATCATGAATTGGAGCTGGTCCCACAATGCTATTGGCATATTTTTTCACAGAGGAGCGCCGGTCTGGAGAGCCGGACAGTCCCAAGGGAACTCGCTGCTAGATACACGACGCATCGTGTGCCTGGCACCGCTGTTACTGGAGGACACGAAACGATTACTATTGGAATTTTGATGGCAGGACATCTGTATTGGCCTGGAGGATATTTTTCTGACCCATCACTAATTGGAGCCGAGTGGATAAAAGAGCCCGAGCCGCCGGAGGTCATTTTACACGATAGTGGGGCTGTGGCAGACTAGGGAGGACGAGATCCGAAGGGAAACACAGATTGAACTGAAACACCTAATTTGTGGAAATCTGTCTGGCACTGGATAACATCTCGGATAATGGATGTGGAACTGTGTGGAACAGCGGATCAGTCTGCGTTCATTCATCATACCTGCCAGCGGGAGGATTGTGAGTCGCGCAGACCTGCTTGGTGGCATGAAGTTGGGGTAGGGTTCTGGCAAATTGTCTGTTCGCCTGGGTTCTAAAAATGTATTGATTATGCTAAATTTTCTCCTGAAATTGTGATGCAACTGGACTTTGCTTTGTTTTGACACGTCCAAGGTCACAGCTGGGGCCTTATCTTACACAGCACTCTACAAAACAAAAACAAGACATTCCATTCGGCTCACACTGACATTTTTATGTAAAACACTCTGCCCTGTCTATTTAGTAAGTCTGCCTCTGCGTCAGTTTCCAATCAATTATTGATTTCCAATCTGATCCCCACCCTTCCTTCTGTAGCCAAAGAACAAGATCACCGTATGTTTACCTCTCCAATTGTTTTTTCTGTCATTACATGTTGTAAAATTGTCTGCATCTTTTTTTTCTACTCTGTTGTAACCAAGTTGGTGCCGCGAATGGCAGCCCTGGTGCTCGGAGTGTCTGGCCTCTCCAGGTATCGAAGCAAGTTCCTAATGTTGTGAACCTGTTCACTCATATGGCAATAAAAACCTTCCTGATTCCTGATTGCACAAAACGCTAATTACTTTATGGTCAAAAAACTGCGTTTTTGCTAAAACTACCCTATGTTCTACTATCAATTACTTGAGAACACTTTTCCAGGTGAAAGAAGAGACTCTACACTTTATTTTGATGTGTGCCATGTTTATATAGTCAAAGAACTCAATATTCTGTGAGTCTTGTAAAATCAGTGAAAATGCTCTAAAAGCTCTGGTACTCTGGGGGTTTCTATTCTGAAAACAGGCCGGCACTCAATGAGTTAACTATGATCACGCCATTCTGAGATCCGAGTTCCAACCTCAGAAGAATTCTGCATTATAGATCCCACAACAACGAAAAAATCCATCATTTTCTTATTAAATTACCATGGCATAATCCTGAAATAAATATAGTTTCAACTTACGCAGAGCTTTTGAGGACTTTGACGATCTGGTCCCACAGAGCCTCCTTCGATTTGCAGCTGACCTCCCACGCAGTCACCTGGCTGTAGTTAGACAGATATTCTTTATAGGAGGTTTCCATGTCTGAGGCAAGGCGGAGGAAGGAGTTACCTGTGAGGAATACAAGACACAGGAAAGTGTGAAGAATCCCACAGTCGTCCAGGTATGATCCATGGCAAAAGGAGAAATTCAATTTGTCAACTGGACAAAGTTTATTTGGTCGAATAGGTTTTGCAGCTCATCCCAATCTACTACTTCAGTTCAGGTCTCAGAACTGTAGAAGTAGCTTGGATGAGCTGTGAAACTATAATTTCCGGACTATTGAACACACCTGAATACAAGCCAGATCAACAAAATTTTCAAAGAATTTTATTTTTGTACATATATAGGCTGCACCTGTCTATAAGCCGCAGGTGTCCACATCTTCAACAACATTTTCAAGTTCAAAGCATCTGCTTTTATTGCCTCTGAAAGCTTTTGTTGTCTTTTTGCATTGAGTCAGTTCGTCAAGCTGCTGTGGCCAGCGTCTCACCATTGACCCGTTGATGCCAAGCTCATGTGCAGCTGCTCCATTTCCTTCAACATCTTTAGCTGTTTCATATGCATTTCTTCATGTGCTTTCCATGAGGGTATGTGCATGAAGCGCAAAATAACTGTTCAAAACAAAATCAAACTAGTATTTTCCTCAGCGCATCGTTTCTTTCACCTGTCTGTCTTCACCTGTCTGTCTCGCTCTTGCACCCCACTCTACTGCACATGTCTCCTACAGAAAGAGCCGCTGTCCTGTCTGGGATCATGTCCGTGTCAGGGATCATGTCCGTGTCTGGGATCATGTCCGTGTCTGGGATCATGTCCGTGTCTGGGATCATGTCCGTGTCTGGGATCATGTCCGTGTCTGGGATCATGTCAGTGTCTCGTAGGATTTCAGCAGATTTCAGGCGCTCCCGGGAGGCGGGGATAGGTGCATCTATCAGGTATGAGTGGATGTCAGACTACTGAACTTTGAGACGTTTCTTCTCGTCATTTACGCGCATCACATTCATCTGCATTTAACGCACACGGGTCATTAAGACTCACTCACTAATGTTCATTTAGCATCATAACTTATGGTGATAAACTGTTTTAGTGGTGACAACAGCGCTCACTAGTGTTGTAACTTCATGTTCACTGCACAGACAGCGGCGCAGGCTCAGGCTGCGCGCATCTGCTGTGTTCATAAACAAATAATCCGTCCATAAATTAGCTGCATTTACAACAATGCAGCTAATTTATGGACGGATTATTTGCCACAGGGTTCCAAGTGTGGGAAAAAAGTAGCAGCTTATAGTCCAAAAATTATGGTACTAAATAGATTTAAACACATTTTCAGGAGCCTGTGATGTGTGTCCATGGTCCTGTTTAGGAGTTTGATGTTCAACAAAAATATCCAGTGTGAATAACTGAAAAACTGTTGGCTAACGCTAGCTAGCATGTGACTAACGCCATCTGAGAGAGAGACTTGTTTAACAGCACAAATCAGCTCACTTGTTGTAGTCCCAATTAAATCAGTTCCTCATGGTCAGGACTCTCAAATTAGAATCTAACAGCTTCTGACCAAACAGAGCAGTGCCTACAGTTAGCATCACCCCCCCAGAGAATGTTGATGTCACCAGCGGCAAAGTATCAATAGCATATATACTGTTAACAAGGGCCACAAACCAGGTCCAAATGTGTACTTAACCAAAAGAAATCCAGGACTACATCTGGATTAAAGAGGACGGTGCTCCACAGATTGAGACCCCTGGTATGAAGAGTGTAATAGTATTATTATCTAAATGTACACAGGGCACATCTTACAGAAGTTCTGGAGGAAGTCTGCATCTCCGGGCTGGAGCTGGTCCTGGTCCACAGAGTCCAGGAGCTGACTGGTCACAGACATCACCCCAGGCAGGTGCTCAAAGAGGGGCTCCACGTTCAAAAGGGAAGGCTGAAGGAGAGACATACTCTATATTATACTGAACATCAGAGAAAAAGGAAAAAGTAAGTATGAATAAAATGTATTAAGTTTATTCAGTCAGAAAAACAGAAATATTGGCATTATAACAGAAAATCAGACACTTCATAAAGGAGACCAGTCTAAAAGCCCTAAGTTATGCAATGATGGGGACTTTCTGTAATTTTTAGAATATATTTAATTGTCTTGTCCCAGTAGGAAATGAGTTCTGTTTGTGACTCATCTGTCACTGCCGATGGGTAAATGTTGGCCTAGTCTTCATGAAGCTAAATGAGTTTAAAGGAAAAGTAACGTTTTTTTTTACAATTTGAGCCTTATTTCGGTAATAAACAAGTTGTTTTACTCACCCATAGCACTTTGGTGTCATATGGAGCACTTCCAGAGATGTTTTAAGATTTGCGGTTAGCCTAGCGCAACTTCTAGTCATAGCTCGGGGCATATAATATATTCCCCAAGCATGTAATATGCCCCGTGCGGGCTCCAAATAACAAACTTTAGCACTTTTCAAATCATAGAAGCCCGATGTTTTAGTCTACGATTTCGTTTGAAGCAAAAGTGGCCTGTAATCCGAGATTTATCCATTGTTTACAGCTTTGCGTTTCATGTTTGGGTCCCGGGAGCTGAGAGCACACTCCGCACATGCGCACTGGCCTCCTCATCTACTCGAAACTATGGCTAAATCTCGGATTACAGGCCACTTTTGACCACACGAAATCGTAGGCTAAGACATCGGGCTTCTATGATTTGAAAAGTGCTAAAGTTTGTGTTATTTGGAGACCGCAAACAAGTGCCCCGAGAACTCACAGGATGGAGATCGCAAATCTAAAACATCTCCGGAAGTGCTCCATAGGACACCAAAGTGCTATGGGTGAGTAAAACAACTTGATTGTAAAAAACGTTACTTTTGCTTTAAAGCCTTACTGTGGAACATTCAACATAAAGCAGTGACATCCCCATAGACACGAGTAGGTAGCGGACTCTCTGGCCAATATTGATTACCGGTACATAAAAAAATCATGGTTATTCTGGTAGCCTGCAGGAATAGCCAGATCTTGAGACTATTACCGAGTTTGACCTATGGTGCATGTTTTGAGTTGATGGGGGGAAACAGAGTGCCCAGAAGAAACCCACGCGAACACAGGGAGAACATGCAATTTTTTATTTTTTTATTTTTAATAAAAAGCAAGCTGTTACATATACACAACAAAAGTATTAATCCAACTATTACTCCCATCTCAGTATTAAACCTGAGAAGTTCTAACTGAATAGAGTTTGCTTGTATCACCACAATGAAGAAACTGTGAAACGAGGAACGATATCTTAGTTAAACAAAGGTTAAAATCAGGTCAGCTTGTTGTGCAATATTTTCTCCTCGCACATATTAAACATTAAAGGTGCATTGTGTCAAATGCTTTTCTCCTTGGAGATGTTATTGCTTTGTTCACAGTATGACATTGAAGCTTTCCATCTTCAAGGAGACCAAACCAGACCAAGTTACAGGTCAGATCTGTGGAGCTGCGACCCTGCTCACAGTGAGAAAGTAATTCAAATAATTGGATAAATGTTAAAAAGACCTGTTTAATGTCATACTGTGGAACATTCCTTACGACCTCTTTTATATACAGTAGCTGGGATATATTTATATTACTTTATTTCTAGGGGGCGGCAGTAGCTCAGTTAGTAGAGCGTCTGTCCAGGCATTGGCGGTTCGAATCTCGCTCTTGACAGGTTGACCACGTGTGATCCCAGCTCCCACAGATGAGTGCTGCCGTCGTGTCCTTGGGCAAGACACTTAACCCCCACCTCGCCCCCAGTGTCTGTGGACAGAAGTACATCAAGGCCTGTTGTGACGTTGGCCGTCCTCCCGTGGACCCACCACCCACAAGAGGATTCATGGGGGCTGGTGCATTGTGTTCTGGACTGCTGCCCCCGCGACCCAGAAATGGAAAAAGCGGAAGAAGATGGATGGACTTTATTTCTATATTTTATTTTATTTTTATTTGTACATATACATTCATATAATTATGCCTTATTTGCCATTTTTTGATATTTTTTAATAGTGTGACATGTGAGCTACTGTGTTCAAGTAATTTCCCTTGTGGATCAATAAAGTGTGCAGCTTTGAACTCCTCTGTTCTTCATACCTGTATTTTGAGCAGGTTTTCCTTGACTGTTCCAAAGCTGAGTTGTAACATTCTGAGGTAGTTTCGTTCAGACTCCAGGAGCTCCTGAAGGGCCAGGTTCTGTCTCTGAGTTCTGATCTCCTCACACTTCTCCTCCTCACTTTTCCTCTGGTGCTCATCACTCTGCTCCTTCAGCTCGATAAAACTGTCCTGAGGGAAGAGATTACACTGTGTCCAACCTTTGTGTTACTGTATTTGTGAAACGAAAGCATGCAATTTTACAAAAGCACATTTAACCAACAAAAGCTTCAAAATGATATGATGAATGTAAAAAAGTTTAAATCGATATTTGCTTTTAATTAGATGAATTACAAACTTCTTAAAAAGGTCCTATATTACACAAGATTGATTGTTTTCAGCTTTAAGACATGTTAGAAAGTCATTACCTCCTCAAAAGCATACCTGCAGTTGTGTTTTCATTTTCACATGTGTGAATAATCCTTTATTATTAGTCTGTCTACATCTCCAAAGCTCAATACACTCTAATCCACCTTGTGATGTCATAGTGGTAACACAACTTGACAAGTTTAATGCCATACTGTGGAACAATCAACACAAACCAATAACAAGATGGCGGATTCTCTTCCAGAAAACGTACATAAGCCGTGTCATGCTAACGTGATGAAAAGTCCGCTCAAACTTTCATATTTGGATAGATTTCCATCAAACACTAATAATTAGGGCTGGGAATATTAACGCGTTAATCGCGATTAATCGCGAATCGCGATTGATCGCGAACAATTTTTTTAATCGCGATCAGAGTTTGCCAGCATTTTCCGCAATTCTACCATCCATATGCAGCTCATTTGGTTGTATTAATTAAACTCATTGTCGGTTAAACGCGCTATTTTGAGTTTGCTCGTATTTTGTTCCTTCTACGCATCCGTAGGCAGCTCGAGCGGGCTTCAATCATTTATTTACAATTTCTCAAAGTAAGCACTATTACTGGTTCATTGTTACTTTTTCCTTTCTCTGCACTTTTTTGAAATAAAAAAAATGGTGAGAAATACTTTGCATTGTGAGTTTAACTTTAGATTCGAACGGTCTTACTGCAAGATATCAATTTTAAACATGCAAAATAAATCACGATTAATCGCGATTAACTATGAAATTTCTGAGATTAGTTGCGATCAAGAAAATTAATCGTTTGACAGCCCTACTAATAATATTTTTACTGTTAGGGGAAAAGAAGACCACAGAGGCATTAATGAAGCTACGAGGAGGAAATGCCCTGTTTTCACGGACAGGGGACTAAACACTTGGCCAGTGCAGCTCCGAGGTAAGTTAAAAACACATTATTTCATACATTAAACTTTAAAGACACAGTTTGATTATATCAACGTTTATATTTACTACAGGGATGAAAGTGACCAGTAATGAAAAAAGTTGAGTGTCACCGAAAAGCTAGGGGGGTCCGGGAGCACGCTCCCTTGGAAAATTTTTCAACTGCTCTGAGATGCAATCTGGGGTCAGTTTTTTTCAACTTCCTACCTGGAGTCACTTTCTCTTACTGGTTTTGCAGTGGTATTTACCAGCCTCTGCACATTTACCAAATGCATGTCGTGTGCACTTTTATTAGGCAGAATTCAACCACATTCAACTGCTCTGTGCTGTAGACCTGCTCTGTGTGGATACTGTAACATAAATTTAGATTTATTTTTGTCCTTGTACTTCAAATCAGAGCGCACTGAGGAGGGAGCCTGTGTGTGCTATGAGCAGGGAGGAGCGAGAGCGTGAAAGGGCAAGGAGCAGCACGCTGATGTGAGGTGGACAGATAGGTAGGATGTCTTATAAAGTTTAACCTGCTCTGTGATACACGCTGGTATGCAAAGGTACACGCTGTAGCAAACAAGCTGTGCACACTGGGGGTGAGTGTGGTGACGTGCTGCGCACGGGCTGCAGTGAGAAGACCCGCGCGGTCCCGCACACCAGTACCAGTGGGGCGGCAGTTGCGGTACCGCAAAGCCGATAGTCCGTACTTTTCGTCCAATGAAGTGCGTAGCTCGAGCTTTCAAGCGCCTGTTAGCTTGCAACGTGAGTCTTTGCGCTTCCAATAAGATCCGCAACTCCATCTTCTTTCACGAGAGCAAATCAGGCCACGGCGTCAGTCCAATCAAACTGTGAGCTGAATCATTTGCAAGCCAATCGATGTGCGTAGTGCATCTTGCCGTCTTTTTGTCTTCGGCTCACTGTTGACAACAATCCCATGTGCTTCGCCGCTCTCAAAAGTTCGCTAATAGCGACGTCACTTCACCGTACTGAGAAAACAGGTGGGTTGTACATATTTCATCAATGCAGTGGCTTAGTTTAATTGTTTCAATAGCTACCAGACAATAGGTAGTGATTACGTTAATTCATTGGTAATTACGTCGCAGACAAACATCAATAGACCTGCTTGTATACGCACACTGCTCCCAGACAAAAAAGATGGTATGAGATGTACCAGAGTGATTCAACTTTATTGCATTTAATATGGAACTGTTTGTGATATTCCATGTTATCTGTGTGCAGATAAAACAAGTAGAGGATTCACTTAATACAAATTATGCATTTTTAACGTAATACTGTGTATATGTATGGACTTCTGGCACACAAACTAGTTATATGCATAATATTTGTTTATGATTTCAGATAGAAAAGTGCCCTCTGCTTTGAAGTAGAGGTAGACAGACCACTCTGGAGCACACGTCTTACATGCTCATGTGGATTTCATAAGGTGCCATCATTTATCCTACATTTCTTAAAAAAAAAAAAGACATGATATAGAATATATTAGTGTCCTAAATAGGCCTACTATTTGTCTGGTATATCTTCATGCACTTATCACAGGGTCATCTGCCACCTAAAGCGGATGCCACCCCTGGCTTAGAGTTGTCCTGCACCACCTCCAGGAGCAGAGAGCTGAGTGCAGAACCCACACCCTCCACCTCCAGCAGTGAGCTGTCCACTCCTTCAAAAAGACCCACACCATCTATCCCCAGGAGCAATGAGCAGTCCAAAAGACCCAGACTGACTTTATCCATGGTTAGCAGCATGTTATTACATATACATGCATACATACATACATACATACATACATACATACATACATACACACACACATACACACGCATATCTGCAGCAGTGGTGCAGGATTTAGACCCATAAATTTGACTGACAATGACCCTTTTGTTAACAGCTTGAAAAGCAGAGATTTGGGGGCTCACGTGGTCAAGCCAAATTTGTCTGCAGAGGAAACTCCCTCAGGTAATAATATCATTTTATTTAACTGAAAATTAAGTACATGTAAATTAAATTGTCATAATTATACAACTTTATTTCACTAAAACGTAATAATAATATTCTTTCATTTAGAGACTTCACAGGTTCCATAGACACATATCCCTGTAACAGTCTCATGCCCGCCCGCTGTTCCGCAGACCTCATTTGCCCATCAGACCTTCATCAAACCCTCCTCTTCCTTCTTTTTACCACCAGCAGCACGAACAATGGTAAGATGCGCTGAAAAATGCACATGCCATTATCAATCGATGTTTTTGTTAAAACATTGAGTGTCTTGGACACTCGGGTGAAGAGAGGGGCAGAGCTGTCAACCGATCACCACCTGGTGGTGAGTTGGGTCCGCTGGCAGGGGAGGAAGCCGGAAAGACCTGGCAGACCCAAGCGCGTAGTGAGGGTCTGTTGGGAACGTCTGGCAGAGCCCTCTGTCAGGGGCACCTTCAACTCACACCTCCGGGAGAGCTTCTCCCGGATTCCGGGGGAGGCTGGGGACATAGAGTCCGAATGGGCTCTGTTCTCGGCCTCTATTGTCGATGCGGCCGCCCGTAGCTGTGGTCGTAAGGTCTGTGGTGCCTGTCGCGGCGGCAATCCCCGAACCCGGTGGTGGACACCGGAAGTAAGGGATGCCGTCAGGCTGAAGAAGGAGTCCTATCGGGCCTTGTTGGCTCGTGGGACTCCAGAGGCAGCCGACGGGTACCGGCGGGCCAAGCGTGCTGCAGCCCGGGCGGTGGCAGAGGCAAAAACTCGGAGTTGGGAGGAGTTCGGAGAGGCCATGGAGGAGGACTATCGGACGGCCTCAAAGAAATTCTGGCAAACCGTCCGGCGCCTCAGGAGGGGGAAGCAGTGCTTCACAAACACTGTTTACAGTGGGGGTGGGGAGCTGTTGACCTCGACTGGGGATGTTGTCGGACGGTGGAAGGAATACTTTGAGGATCTCCTCAATCCCGTCGTCACGTCTTCCGAGGAGGAAGCAGAGGCTGGGGACTCGGGGTCGGACTCACTCATCACCCTGGCTGAAGTCACTGAGGTGGTTGGAAAGCTCCTCGGTGGCAAGGCCAGCGACTTGAGATACTCAGGACGGATTCCTGAGTATCTCAAGTCGCTGGATGTTGTAGGGCTGTCTTGGCTGACACGTCTCTGCAACATCGCGTGGCGGTCGGGGACAGTACCTCTGGATTGGCAGACCGGGGTGGTGGTCCCTCTGTTTAAGAAGGGGGACCGGAGGGTGTGTTCCAACTATCGGGGAATCACACTCCTCAGCCTTCCCGGTAAGGTCTATTCCAGGGTGCTGGAGAGGAGAATTCGACCGATAGTCGAACCTCGGATTCAGGAAGAGCAGTGTGGTTTTCGTCCCGGCCGGGGAACACTGGACCAGCTCTATACTCTCCATCGGGTGCTCGAGGGTGCATGGGAGTTTGCCCAACCAGTCCACATGTGCTTTGTGGATCTGGAGAAGGCATTCGACCGTGTCCCTCGTGGGGCCCTGTGGAGGGTGCTCTGGGAGTACGGGGTTCGGGGCCCTTTGTTAAGGGCTGTTCGGTCCCTGTATGACCGGAGCAGGAGCTGTGTTCGCATTGCCGGTAGTAAGTCGGACCTGTTTCCGGTGCATGTTGGACTCCGCCAGGGCTGCCCTTTGTCACCGGTTCTGTTCATTATATTTATGGACAGAATTTCTAGGCGCAGTCAGGGGCCGGAGGGGATCCGGTTTGGGAACCACAGGATCTCATCTCTGCTGTTTGCAGATGATGTTGTCCTGATGGCTTCATCAAACCGGGACCTCCAATGTGCACTGGGGCGGTTCGCAGCCGAGTGTGAAGCGGCTGGGATGAGGATCAGCTCCTCCAAATCCGAGGCCATGGTTCTCGACCGGAAAAAGGTGGTTTGCCCTCTCTGGGTGGGTGGAGAGTCCTTGCCTCAAGTGGAGGAGTTCAAGTATCTCGGGGTCTTGTTCACGAGTGAGGGGAGGATGGAGCGTGAGATTGACAGGCGGATCGGTGCAGCGTCGGCAGTGATGCGGTCGTTGTACCGGACCGTTGTGGTGAAGAGGGAGCTGAGCCAAAAGGCGAAGCTCTCAATTTACCGGTCAGTCTACGTTCCTACCCTCACCTATGGTCATGAGCTTTGGGTAATGACCGAAAGGACAAGATCGCGGATACAAGCGGCCGAAATGAGTTTCCTCCGCAGAGTGGCTGGGCGCACCCTTAGAGATAGGGTGAGGAGCTCAGTCACACGGGAGGGGCTCGGAGTAGAGCCGCTGCTTCTCCACGTGGAGAGGAGCCAGCTGAGGTGGCTCGGGCATCTGTTTCGGATGCCTCCTGGACGCCTCCCTCGGGAGGTGTTCCGGGCATGTCCCACCGGGAGGAGGCCCCGGGGAAGACCCAGGACGCGCTGGAGGGACTATGTGTCCCGGCTGGCCTGGGAACGCCTTGGGGTCCCCCCGGAGGAGCTGGAGGAAGTGTCCGGGGTGAAGGAAGTCTGGGAGTCCCTGCTTAGACTGTTGCCCCCGCGACCCGGCCCCGGATAAGCGGAAGAAAATGGATGGATGGATGGCATTGATATATTTTGTTATACCTTTTTTCTCAATATAGCCAGAACCAGCGGACCTCCCATTACTATGGCCACAGACCATCCCACAGCAGGGCCGCAAGTGGGCGGCGGAAACACTTTTTATGGTTGGTGCAAAAGGGAAGCTGGAACTGAAAGTCCGCCGAGACCTGTGGTACCACCCCCCACCACCAGCTACCTTGTACCACCAGGTTCCAACACCAGACCGCTTCTTTGCCCAACGGCTGCTGGTTTGGATGCCATGTGATCATGAAAACCCTCATTTGCACCAGATGTAGATCCAGGGTGTCATGCTGTGCTTCAGCAGTTGGACCGGGCCCATCGATCAGAGTTTAGAGTTATCCTCACATGCAAGTAATAATATTTGCCTATTCGCTTATGTCTGAGGAAATACTTCTGCATGCTTTTGTTGGTATTTAGTGTATTAGAAAATATAAATACCTAAAAATATGTCCATTCCATTGTTTTTGTCAGGCATGACTGTGACCTCAAATATATGTCATAAATGTGAGCAGTTTCGCACCGTGGAAACAGTCACAGTCAGTAAAAAAGGCAAGGTATATTGTCCAAACACAGAGCCAGTTACAAAAGAGGAGTGGCTTCAACGTATGAGAATATGGGGTTAGCTTTACTTACTTTAAATATTAATAAATATTTTTATTACCATCTAGCGTTAATAACTGTTCTATTCCAATTATAATTATTATTATCCTATTACTGTTCTATTCCTATTTATCTGTGTACTTATTGTGGGTCTTGTATATCAATATCTTTATGTTTCTAATATCTTTATGAATCTAAAATTCATGTTTTTATATTCTGGTTCCTTTTCATTTAGAAAATAATCACTGACCTGACTGAAATTACTGACTGCCAAGAAAATGTTAAATTTTGGGCATACTATTGTGTTAATAAATATATTTCTTTGTGGAATTGATTATGTTGTATTAATTTACAGTGAATTCTAGAAGCACTTATAATATCAAGAAGCTGCCTGCAGTTTGAATGAAATTTTAGAGTTACAATATGGTGTGAATGGAATCCCCAAAGTTACCATAGGAAACAATTGCATAAGTAAAATGCCTTTAAATGGACAAATATTAGTAGTTTGGACAAAGTTTTTAATAATTTCCCTGAAAAATAACAAAAGATTATGAAAAGATAAATAACTGATTTTAAACTAAGCAAGTATAAACATGAAATCTGTTCATTTGCTCTCGCTCTGGTCTGGATTCGAACCTGCGACTTGCTCAATTTTCTTCCCTTTTTTCCCCCCCTTCTTCCCCCTCCCCCCCCCTTCTTATACGGACAAATGTTCCCCAGCCTTTGCGGAGTTGGTAGAGCATTTGTCCACTGATCCAAAGGTTGGCGGTTCAAATCCCGCTCTTGACATAAGAAACATCAGTGGTTGAGCGGTCAGAATGTTGTGTCCTTGGGCAAGACACTTAACCCTCCTCGCCCTCAGTGTCTGCGTACACTGGTGTGTGAATGCGTGTGTGAATGGGTAATTGGTTCCTTGTTGTAAAGCGCTTTGGGTGCCTTGAAGGTGGAAAAGCGCTGTATAAAGATGTGACCATTTACAAATTTATTGCCAACGGCAGCGGCCATAATGAAATATGATCGCACTCATCTCGAGACCAAGACCAGTGTCGAGTACTACAACACTACGATCTACCCACACTACCTTGGCGATCAACTGGTAGATGGTAATCAACGTATTGGGCACCCCTGTTTTACACACCATTTTTTATTCACGGTAATACGGGACAAAGTGCATCCCTATTCAGTTCAATACAAGACCCATACTCCGAGCAGCGGCTCTACTCCGAGCTCCTCCCGTGTGACTGAGCTCCTCACCCTATCATAATACATTTGAACCAATCAGACGTAAGGCCCATTTCATATTGTATTGTATTAAATTGACAATACAGGTGACTTTGATTGTACCTTGTAATTCTGACCTGCCCTGAAACACCACTCCACAGTGATAGATGATCTGCAGGGGGATTAATGTCATGCTAATGAGCTCCTTTCTGCTCCACAAGCAGATCTTCAACGCGGCTTTTTGCATCTTTGTCCTTTGAGATGTGCATGCTTTCAAATGTTCTCAGACTTCCATGTGTAAGGCATCGTTGAAAAGCTTAGAATCTACACTTTCAGAATCTGTGAATAATGCCTCCGGGACAACTTGTGATTGGCTTTTCCGTGGCTGGTCACAATTTGAGAGTACACTGACATACAGCTGTTTTTACTCACCTATAATTACACTGAATGTGTGTAATAGGTTTAATGCTTGACTCTTCATGTTATGATCAAGTATTTCCACAAGTTCCTTTGATTAATTTTTGTTTTGTTTTTTGTTTTTGTTTAATAATTCATCTTTTCTCAAAGGAGATATGTCTTTTTTAAAATAAACTGACTTAAATGCATTCCCTGTATAAATGTAATCCCTGGTCAATATAAAAATCATTAATAATGATAATAATAATTAATAATGCAAATCTCATTACTGTATTTGAAACTTTTTAGGTAATTTAGCCTATTTTAGATGTATCCCAGAAATATTAACCATTTTGTTTGGCAAAAGTTAAACATAAGTTTTCATTTTAGACACAAGATTTGGACGAGAATTATTAGAATAACGAAAAACCTGATCGTTTGAGTACCCATGCGTAATCTTTGCTATTCAGCCGTGTGTGTAATTTGCATGGCGTTAGCGTTAGCAGCGTGTCTCGGTTGCTTAGCGACGGGAGCAGCTTTGTGCGCTGGACCTGTCCCATTTTGGCATCGGCCTTACGGTTCGTGGAGGTGAGTTCGAGGGCCTTCACAGACTTCGGAGGACCCAGCCTTCGCAGCCTTTGGAGACTGAAGCCTTTGAATTGGGACACGGCTATAGTGTACCTTTAAAAAGTTTACATTTAAATGTGTTGTTATTTTTGTATTTATTTTTTATATGGATTACATTTAATAAAAATATAAACTTTATGACTCATATTTATGAAAGTCAGAATATTAGAATATCCCATTTATTCTAAAATCGATCACATCTCATGAAAAAAATCCCTTTTCTCTCTTTAAACTGAAATGTGCCCCATTGCCGTGGGTTACCTGTGAGCAGATACTCATGTTGAATACAGAGGTGTTACAGTCCAGCAGGTCTGAGCTCTCGTCTGATACCCCAAAAAAGTCGTCGTCTTCGGGGCTGAACAGGTCCTCCAGCTGGGTGTGGTCCTGGAGCAAGTCGGGCATCATGGGCCTGTCCAGGGGCAGGAGGAGGGTGGAGGGCTGGGGCCGGGGGGGCACCTCCATGATGGGTAACTGAGGGGGAAGAGGTACTGTTACAAAGACAGCCAAATGTCAACTACTTTGACCAAAACAAAACAAAATAAAATACACTGCGAACATAAGGAGCCTCTGTAGGCCTGTCGCAATAACAAGTTTTGAAATGTGATATATTTTTGAAGTAATATTGAAACCAAACCATAAAGCAGAATCATCCCCAAAAAGTATTCTAAATTAACTATACAAATATAAAATATGACCTGCAATAAATGGGGTCTGTTATCCCTCAGGGCCAAACTGGGGCCATACAGGACAGACTCGTGTAAATGCAGTGAGTGGATGTAATAAGGAAATCCTCTGTGTAATTGAGTGAGTGCACATGGTAGGATCAGATTGGATTTCTCCAAATCTGATCCCGTTACTCGGCGGGTGGTCTGTTGTGCAATCGGATAATGGTCAGCGACCTGGCCGGCTCCGCTACGCTATGTGGCGCTGTAGTCCAACTACTTCCGGGTGATGGCTAGTCAATAAAAACACAACAAACTATGTGGCGGTATACAAAGATGGCGCTCGAGGAGTTTGACGGAGCAGCATTGGTGTATGTGTTGTGCATCCTTTCTTCGCAGCCATGATTTCGTCTGACTTTTCCGGCAACAATCGCTACTTGTGACGGCGTCGGCGCCTCCTGCCACTTCCGGGTGAAATCCCTGGCGCAAATTCCCGTACGCCAATCCGATCCGATATCGTGCACAAGGCAGCACCAAGCAGATTACTATTGGTCTAAGCCAGGGGTTCCAATCGGATTCGCGAAACCAATCCCTATACGATCCTTATAATAAATGTGCACATGAATCCGATCCGTTTGCAATCGGATTACACTCGTCTCAAACAGAACCCCTCCTTCAGAGTCTGAGGTGAGACATGTGACGCTCCAGTGTGAAACAGCAGGAGTGGAGCAGAGAAAATACAGCTGTGTCCAACCTCCTTGTGAATATCAGCACTAGAGAGAGGAGGAAGAGGGAGAGGAGGCATATGGCACAGATTACAGGTCGTATATTACACAAAATTGACTCTTGTGAGCTTTAAGCCATGTTATAATGTTGTTACCTCCTCAAAAACATGTACACGGTGTAACCCTTTATTATTAGTCTGTCTACATCCCCAAAACTCCAAAGGCTCTGTTCCACCTTGTGATGTCATGAAGTGAGTTTTCAAGTTTACAGCTCCTTTTTCCTTTAGTTCAGTTGATATTGATAATAATATATCCAAATATAATATCCAAATGATTCTATTGAGGTATGGCATTTAAATACACAGTGGAGCACTTTCTGTATCACCACATGACACCACAGTGGAACAAGAAGAGAAGAAGTCTAAATTTGCTGGATTGGTATGTTAAACAGATATAATATTGTTTTCTCGTAAAAAGTATAACTAAAAAGTGTAATATGGGCCTGTAAAGGGGGGGTATAACCTTTTATAAGATTTCAATTTTGTGTATTGGACCAAAGCAAACCTAAAGCTTCAAGTTATCATGTGATTATAAGATGGCTCTCACGACCCTCCCTCCTCGGTGAATGAGACGAGCTGCTCAACACAAGTGACAAAAACAACACTGGATCATAGAAGGTCTCCACTTCAAATAAAACCAGAATGTGCTCAGGTTTTTAAGAGGAACTTTCTGTGGAACTTTTCTGATGGAACGTGCACCACCTGCTTGTCTCCATGGAAACGTTATTGCTTTGCCCGAGTATGCCAGAGTATATTAAACCTATCATTGACATGAATACCTGAAAAGCCTTTGTACAGTGAGCGGGGTTGCCTCTGCACAATTCTAAATAGAATGTTCCACAGTATCACATTAAACCTAAGCAAAGCATTAACATCTCCATGGAGACGAACATTGAAATTACTTAATGGGAGAATTTTAAAAGGATAAAAAAGCTTTTACGATTATTGTGACCTGACTGATTGATTACTTGTTAACTGAATGATCTTTATATTCACTTCCAATTACCCTAATTTTTTCATGCAATTTAAATTTAACTTTAAAAATTTAAATAAAAATGCAAATTTAAATTTAAATTAAAAGGCACATGGTGGAGGAGCTGTCACTTGCTTGTTTCTATGGATATGCCACTGCTCTGCCTGGAATGTTCCACAGTATGACATTAAACCTATTGCTGACAAGAATACCTGAAAAGCATTTATACTTCGACTAGCATTTATACTGTATACTGTTGCCTCTCCACAGATCTGACCTCTAAATTGGTCTGGTTTGGTCTCCATGAAGATAGAAAGGTTTAATACCATACTGCGAAACATTCCAGACAAGCAATAATATCTCCATGGATTAAGCATTTGACGGGCCCTCCACCAGTAAAATTACACAATGCACCTTTACAATTAAAATTAAATAAGGTCTAAGCAACACTAGTACCACTCAATGAACTTGTTCAGAGTTTGACAGTTGCACTTAGAGGGTGTTCTTTATGGTTTGGCCCTCATGCTGAGCTGCTCTTAAACACTTACACACTTAAACACTACAAACTGCTAACACCGCTAATGCTACGGCGACAATTACCAAGTTTACATGAGAGCTTTAATTCCGATTAAAATAAGTTAATTCCTACTGATTATGATTATTCGGAATTAAACTTAAAGGTCCCATGGCATGAAATTTTCACTTTGAGGTTTTTGAACGTTAATGTGAGCTCCCCTACCCTGTTTAGCCCCCCCCCCCATGGTTAAAAGTTGCGAAATGTCTAAACTGAGCATTTGCAGTTACAAAAAATCTGAGCTCAAACGGGCGATTTTGAACAAGGCACCTGATTGACGTCAGATCGAAAAAAGAAATGCAAATGCAGTTCCACCCCCGTCTGTCTGTAATCACGCCCAGAGAGTTTGGACTGCGAATGCGCCAGGCAATGCGAAATGCGTTTTTTTATTTGCCTGGAGGCACGTCCGAGTGTTTCTAGGCTCGGAAGTCCTTTATCTGAGCCTCTGGACCTTTGAACAGCAGTGGTTTTATTTTATTTTATGTGGAAATGTGTTTATTTTTCAATGGAACGCTTCAAATCTCTCCCCCCGTGCAAAAACACGGAAATGGATCCGCTGAGGGCTCAGAGCGAGAGCGGAGCGTTTGGCCACGCCCCCACCCTCTACTATAGGCCAGCTCTTTTCTCCTCATTTGCATTCAAGCAACAAGGCCCATTATGGAGTGTTCCAGAGAGAGAAAAAATACTTTGATTTTTTGATTTTGAAAGATTCATTTACAGTATTAGGGAACCATTAAGGAGCCAGGGTAGGGGAGCTCACATTAACGTTCAAAAACCTCAGAAAGTGATAATTTCATGCCATGGGACCTTTAACTCAAGTTGGGAAATGTTATGGATTTAAGATGCGTGAAGAGTCCCTCAGTCGTCCAGGTAGAATCCATGATAAAAGAAGAAATTCAAATTTGTCAACTGGACAAAGTTTGTTTGGTCGAAAACGTTTCGCCGCTCATCCGAAAGGCTTCGTCAGTTCTGGTTAGAGTGCTGGTAAGACACTGTTTATATCTCGCTGCAGGGAGGAGCTAACTATACTGCAATTTTTCCGAAACTATTTCGCCTATTTGTTTCTGTCTTTTGTTTCTCTGGCGTAACTATTCATCCCTACACGACTGTTTTTCACACCTCTGGCCCTGACCTGGCTAGCCCTATTGTTTCTTTTGTTTGTTTTGTTATGGATTTACTTAGTTCTTTAGTCAAGCCATTTAATTAATGATCTTATATTACGCAAACTTGACTCTTTTGAGCTTAAAGTCACGTTAGAATGTTACCTCCTCAAAAACATACCTGGAGTTGTGTTTTGCTTCATTCACATGTTTGGGAAATCCTTTATTATTAGTCTGTCTACATCTCCAAAGCTCCAAATGCTCTATTCCACCTTGTGATGTCATGAAGCACAAGTTTTCATGTGAACAGCTCCTTTTACCTTAATGGCGCAAAAATCTGAAACCACCCTCCAGAGTGGAAAAGTTAAATACGCTCCGCTGTAGTGTTTCCGTGTAAACTGCCCAAGACGCAAAACTGGCCAGATCTGCTCACGTCGCGTACGCGTTTACGTCACATAGATGCGGCATACCTTGATACCACGGATGTTCAAGCGGCTCTAGTCAACATACAAGAGTCATTTCAACAATTGTATAAATCGCACCCACACACGTCTACGGTCTTTTCTCTTCTTCCCGTACAAGTCTTTCTCACACTCTAACAGCCGCACAGACGCCAAGACAAGCGACTTCCGCATGAGGCACTTCAAATGTAAAACCCGATGTGATTTTATATTTTCTAATTCACTGTAATCCTCCTGTAATGTCACTATTTTCAGTACAATATTCAAAAACATGTAAACAAAAATACAAGTCACTGAAATGTTTGGAGCGGAACTTAACAACTAGAACATTTTATTTTGAAGTTTTACCTTTCTCTTTTCCGGTACAGTCGTGGTTAGAAATGTAACTTGACGCTGTTCGGGTTTTTTTTGTTTTTTTTCAGTCAAGTTATTTACAGCGCCTCCCTTCACAGGCTTTTGCGTCCACTTTTGCGTCTTCGTATAAACAAACATTTCCTGTTGAGAACGCTCGTCTAAACGCGGATAAAAAAAAATTGAAGACGAGACGCCACTTTTGCATTTTCTGTTTTGATCATCGCCGTATAAACGTAGCCCAAGTTCAGTAGAGACTGGCAATTCCAGGTCTGAAATCACCCAAATTATTCTAATGAAGTTTAAAAACATAGCGGAGCACTTCCTGCATCATCAAATGACATACTAAGGTGGAGCAAAGTGTTCTCTGTTTGGGAAGAAAAACTTAAAGCCTAAATATGCAGCAGAGTTTGTGTGTTTAAAATGTGTGAATGAAACAAAACACAACTCCAGGTCTGTTTGTGATGAGGAAATAACATTAAAACAAAGATCAGAAAATAGCCTAATATGGGCCCTTAAATTATGTTGAAAATGCAGATCCACATTTACAACCATTTGTATCCAACACATAATAAATATGACGAACCTAAAGTCTCCCCTGTATAATCCACATCACATGACCTCTGCCCTTTGCCCTCTGACCTCTGCCCCTGACCTCCAGACAGGGCCTCAAGTTTGAACTCGGCTCAAATCAAAGTGACGCCGCTCGTATGCTTTTCACATCTCATTCACGTCAAGCACAAAGAACTGACAGCCACAACGCAACCAGAGGAAATGC
This sequence comes from Paratrypauchen microcephalus, assembly GCA_036785185.1. Classification (NCBI taxonomy): domain Eukaryota; kingdom Metazoa; phylum Chordata; class Actinopteri; order Gobiiformes; family Gobiidae; genus Paratrypauchen; species Paratrypauchen microcephalus. The sequence goes on along the minus strand of JAVJIX010000186.1, from coordinate 969,218 downwards.
AGAATGACAGAGAGGGGAGGCGCACTTCAGTTTATGTGCAAGGTTTTAGACCGTTTTAAAGACTATTTGTACTAGGGTTGTTCCGATACTGGTACCGCCAAAAGCACAGATACCGCATAATTATCAGGTATTGTATCGGCAAATACTCAGACCAAATAACCAATCCGATACTACTCTGCATTTTCAACAATGGAGACCTGTAGATGTGCCCAGAACAGGTTAACCGTAGACTATGGAGGCCCTGCAGACACTTAAAACATGCTGATAATGACAGAAAAGACATTTGTGTTTCCTCTTTGATACCTTCATTTAGCTTTTAATGTGGATGCTGAACTTAGTAGAAAAACTGCCCTATGGAGAGAGCAGCCCGACAACAGCAGCAACAACTCTAACTCGGACACCGTTTCCTCTGCAAAATTATCCATGTGCTTTGAGGATGGGCGTCTTTTTACAGGCCTCACTGTTGGTTTTATCCACGGCACTGTGGTAGAAAGTAGAGGTGGGACCAAGTCGTTGTTTTGCAAGTCTTAGGTAAATCTTAAGTCTTTGATCTCAAGTCTTAGTCAAGTCCTAAGTCAAAGGACTTAACCAAGTCGAGTCTCGAGTCACTGGCCCATAAGTCCAGATCAAGTCCAAGTTGTCTACTTTGAGCTTCAGGTCATTTCAAGTCAGTCTTTAAACCAAAGTACCAATATAGCTTTGGTTTTTGCAATTTATACGACTTTTAAGCTCAATTGTACTTAAAGTCATGGTATATTCATATGAGTATTTATATAAGAGTTGTAGAAAAAAAGTCTTGACAAGATCTTAGTGCAAATCTTTACAGTCAGAACAGAAAGAATTCAGATTTAAAAGTGCTTAATAACAGTTATTTTGTCATGTAGTCTGCACTGAAATGGAAGGATCGTATTCTATGTAGTTCCCTCTGTTTTACGGTATTGTATTCGTATTGTATTAAGACATTTGAGGATACCATCTCACTGTACTTCAGTTACATCCAAAGTAACAAATAGAGAAGTGGGAGGGACATGGTCCAGTTTGTTCCTGTAAAATTACACACCACATGTATCAACTGTAAAGAGAAAAGTATTGTCTAAACACATATTTTTTAGGAAAGGCATCAAGTCTTGAAGTTACAGGGCTTAATTCCGAGTCAAGTTCCAAGTCTTAGCCCATTTTATCAACTCAAGCCTCAAGTCCTAAAAATAGTGACTCAAGTCCCCACCTCTGCAGTGTTTAGGACCAAAGTATAGAAAGCCATTAACTCATTGACTGCCGGTGACGAGTTTTCTCGTCATGTTGAATCCGAACGTTGAGTGCCGTGACGAATAAACTCGTCAAGGACGTTTTTCAGCGGGGGTTGCTAGGATACGACCTGGAGCAGCTTTGAAGGTGTAATTCACACTTCCCAACCTGTAGGTGGCGATCTTGTATCATTATCTGCCGATCGGAGAGGCGGGAGAGGAGAGGAGTGTAGTGTGTGTGTACTGTGGAGTGCGAGTGGAGGCAGGTGGAGCAAGATGGTGAGGCGAGTGAACCCGGAAAAGCAGATAACTGTTGATCAGCGCCTACGGAGCGGTTTGATCGCTTTTGGGACCCAAGATCCCGGATCAGAGGATCACAGAGACACGCAGCGATGTCGGGGCAGAGATCTGCTCTGGCTGAGGCAGGGGGCGTGTCCTGATCGCGCTGCGCGGAGCAGGGAGACTCCCTGCTCCGCGCAGCAGAACAGGGAGAACTACGACAGCGCCAAAGAAGTTTACTGACTTGGATTCTACTCTCCAAAGAGGCACGAGATGAGAAGAATTAAGTTTATATGTGTGTGTGCGTGTGTGTATGTGTGTATGTGCGTGTGCGTGTGTAGCTGTGTGTGTGTAAAGGTTTATGCATGGGCTTGTGTGTATGTACATATACGTATATGTGTGTGTGTGTGTGTGTGTATGTAGGTGCGCGTGTGTGTGTGTGTGTGTGTACTCTGAGCCTCAATATTGTTGTGAAGTGACAAAGTTCTATTCTATATGAAAAGATATTATATCCTGTAAACATCTCTTGCCACTATTGAGTTGAAGGATTCACAGAGCCTTATATTCTTATATTAGTAAATAAAAAATGTACTTTGTCATCAAAAATCTCTTTCTCTGTTATTTTAGATGTTTGAGGTGTCACTAAATCAATAAATATTGACGTCAAAATCACCGATCTGCTCGAAATCCTTCTTTATATAAAACGATCGTTTTCTCCAATTTTGGTCAGAAAACTGTGTTTTTGCTGAAACTTCCCTATGTTCTACTATCAATTACTTGAGAACCGAAAAGGTTAGAAACATAATTTTTTTTCTAGGCGAAAGAAGAGAGTCAACACTTTATTTTGATGTGTGCCATGCCTATATAGTCAAAGAACTCAGTATTCTGTGAGTCTTGGAAAATCAGTGAAAATGGTCTAAAAGTTCTGGCAGTGTGGGGTTGACATTCTGAAAACAGGCCGGCAGTGAATGAGTTAAAAACATTGGGCAACAATACTACTAACCTGGGAAATCCCAGGCAGCCTTTCTATCGTTCCAATTCGAAAGACAGCCTGGCAATGAGGCTAAGCAAGCTCTCCTGATTTTGGGAGCCAATCAGAGAGCAGGGAGGGGTGGAAAGACGGTCACGAGTACTACGCAACAAACGGAAACTTGTAGTTTGAACTGACAACTGACATGATTGGCTATGGGCTACGTATACGCCAAATGATAGACATTCGTAACGCCCAATAAACGGTCGTTGGCAATCGTAAAGCACACCTCCGCTACGAGATATTTAGTTGGTGGCTCCCAGACCATATATCACTTGTGATATGGTCTGGTGTGTAAACCAGGCAACAATACTACAGGGCTGCAAGATTAATCACAATCAATTCGACATCGCAATTTTAATGGACACAATTGGCAAATCGAAAAAATATAATATATGAAGTACCATGATAAAACGACAAAATCTTCTGTCTTATTCTGCGTAAAAGCTGCTAACCCTGTAGTTTACATCTGTACAAACATGCTCTGAAATGCGACTCTTGTATTAGTCTTTCTGTTCAGATTTCACATTTTAAATGTGTCTAGAAGAATTGACCAAAAGACTGAACTTTGATATGCAATGTTTGTCTGACAAATAGCAGATATTTTCCCCAAATCTTTCAGCCTTCTCTACTATAACAGTAAGCAAAGTCATGAATCACTGTTTACTACACAAATTCTATTGCAACATATACAGCAACTACAAAAAGCACAAAAGTCCAATTCTGTTGAAATGAAAGTTTGAGATAAGTCGCTTTAAGAGTTTGTCAGTGCCTCACATGTTTATCACCTCACATTCTAATCCTCCAGCCTCATTCAAATAGGTAAAGTGAAAGAAGTGTCTTGCCCAAGGACACAGAAGGAGGTGATGTAGCTACTGAGAAATAAGACTAACAATAGGTTACTCAAAATATCTTCTGACTATAAATCCATTTTTATAACTCGCTCACATTTGGGAAGTTATAGAAGCATGTCAAGTTTCCAAAAGTATATTTTTACTGCGGGACTCCAGGCTCTGAACATGTGGAGTCACTCACAGAATAATGAACGGATTTCAGTCACATGCCATTTTCCAGTTATGGACACCATAGGCCTAAAATATAAAGTTTGTTATGAGTTCTTATGACAACACTGAAAAATAACTTAAGTCGCAGGAAAAGTCAGGCCATAGGAGTTGATTTTGAAGCTGTCTCCATGGAGATGTCACTGCATTAACTACAAAAGATGGCATTCAAATGTATTAATCCCCATGGAAACAAACAGATGAGACCATACAAGTCAGATCTGGGGAGAGGCAAGTCCACTCAAGTGACACATTGCCTACATTACTGAAATTTAAACCCATACTTCAGAACATTCTCCATGTAAAGATGCGTTTTATGCCAAATATTACAACCAAACCAACCAAAGAAACAACATTCAGCAACATTTCAATGGAAACAAGCAGGAGGAGGCTCTTCTCCATGTCTAATAAGTCAGGTTAGGTTTGTGGAGATGCAAGCCTGCTCAGAGTAAGGATATATGTTTTTAGAGGAATAAAAACAACCAGTCGAAGAAAAAAACAACAACATGCTTTTATTTTAGTCTTTTTGTGCTAAAGGTTACTTACTGTGGTTTAACAATATTGATTATAAAGGTCATTTTCTGTTTTGTTTTGTCTGCAGTAATGGCTTTGTTGAGTGACGTCGCCGCTCTGAAATGCGCCCTGTTCACATCTCGTCTGGAATGAGGCCAGACCACTTTGAAATCAGCAGCATCAGGTTTGGCACCAAGTTTAATCCACGGCTTTAGTCACACTATTATGTAAAAGCAGGTTTCCAATGGGCGCTACTGGAATGACTACTGCTGCGGACTACTCATACTAACCATGGAACTTTAAACTGCTGGTTTCAGATGACATCATTATATAGAATATAAGGAATATTAAAAAAGCTGCATTGCGCAGCTTTTTAAATATGAGGGTGATGAGGGTTCGTCACCGGCTTGTCTCCATGGAGATGTTATTGCTTTGCCTGGAATGTTCCATGGTATGACATTAAACACCGCTCCAGCATTTATTCATACGGATGTTTCTATTGCTCGAAAATACAATAATTTTCATAGGGTTGCCTCTCCACAGATCTGACTTGTAATGTAGCCTATAGTTGTCTCCCTTGTGATAGATTTACATTTAAGCTCTATCGTGGAACATTCTAGACAAAGCAATAACATCTCTATGGAGACAAGCAGATGACAGACCCTCCACCAGAAAAGTTGCGCAATACACCTTTAATACAGATGTTGTTCAAATGCAGATTTTTGTTATAATACGGCAAGTTCTTGGGTCTAATCAGTAATTGAAATGATGAGGTTCAATATATGTAAATTTACCTTTTGGAGATTTCTTGGCAAAGTACAACGTGATCAATAGGGAAACCTGTTTCTTATCAAACTAAGAAAAAATTCAGTTCAATTCAAGTTTATTTATAGAGGAGACAGAGCCTTTTCTGTGGCTGGACCAAAGCTGTGGAACGCTCTGCCTCCTCACATCAAAACAGCTCCCACTGTGGAGTGTTTTAAGTCTCGTCTTAAGACCCACTTTTATTCTCTGGCTTTTAAAACCCCGCATGAGTTGTGTGGTCCTCTGTGTTTTTATTGTTTTTAGTTATTTTATTATTATCACTTTATTTATTGCTTTTTTAGTAATGTTTTTATAATTGCTTTTGTTTTTAGTGATTGTATTATTAGCACTTTATTTATTGCTATTTTAGTCATGTTATTATTAAGTTCTATTGATTTTATGTGCAGTACTTTGGAAACTGTCTCTGTTTATAAAATGTGCTATAGAAATAAAGTTGGATTGGATTATATAGCACATTTAAAACATCTTCAGCTGACAAAAGTGCTTCACATAAACGTCAACAAAAACAGAAGAAACAGATACATATACACAGATAAAACAAAACTACAATAAAAAAAAAAGATATCCTGTCTAGATTGTGTTAATTGTCATACAGAAGGTGTGAGTTTTCAGTCTAGTCTTACACTGCATTACAGACTGACCGTCACCTCTCGTCTTGAGCCTAGTTTTGGGCACGACCAACTGGAGCTGGTCAGCTGATCTTAGGGCTCTGGGTGGAGTATAGGGCTGCAGTCATTCCCTCAAATAGACTTGTTCCAGTTTTATACAAGAATTTACCAGGTGTTCCTATTTTTGACCAATCTGATAACTGCCAAAATACAAAAAACATGCCTGAAAATGACCATGAGGCTAAAAATGCACTGTGATCGTCCGTGAGACTGGACAATGTCACACGCTCTTTCCACAGTTATCTACTACTACAACTACTACTACTACAACAACTACTACAACAACTACTACAACTACTACTACTACACTGTGGCATCATTGTTACTTTGAAAATCTTCATATGAAATAAGCAGGCACCAGATTTCTTCCACAGAGCGTCAGCGTGAATAGTTTGAGAGTGGGAGTGTGGTTGATAAGTGTGAGTGTGACGGGCCCACTCGGCTCCAAGTGAAAGCAGCTGTTGCTAATGGGAGCTAGTGTTAGTCGTGTTTTGACACAAGTGCAGCAGTCAGCAGCAGCGTTCATTCACAGAACAGAGGGCTTTTGTTTTCTCTCCAGTCAGGACTTTCCATTGTCCTCAGAGTCTGAGCAGAGAGCTGGGTTTGGACAGTCGGATCACCCACACAACTAATCTACTTGAATAAAAATTAATTAGTCAGCTACCCCGATTATAATTTTTGAATCAAATAATAGTACTTTGGGTTGATTTACTGGAGTAACTTGAGTAAATTAAACTGAATACTACCCAATCCTGGTCTCAAATAGTTGGCAAATAATATAGTAAAACTTATTTCCAATGCATTTAAAAGGAAATTAAGAATATTTTGCGACAAAAGAGGTCTCTCCCCACTCTTCACACCCATTTTGCACAGCTTACTGTTCTGTCAACGTGACTGAGGTCTCCACTGACATGTTATTGCCTAGAATGTCCCATAGTATAGCATTAAATAGATGTTTCTCTTCCCGTTTATAAAAGAATACCTTCAAAATCATGCACTCTTTTTGTTTGAGTGCAGTCGCCTTGTCACAGATCTGACCTGTAACTTGGCCTGGTGGAGGTTAGGGCTACATTGAACTGACTAATCATGACTAGTATGGCTACTATACAACTCCAAAAGACAGTGGCATAAATCAAAATATTTTTTTTAAATCAATAATATACCCGATTCATAAATACTTCCTATAGCAAAGCCTTCATTCATCATATTTCAACCTTTATTTGGTTGATAATGCATATGATATAATATATTCTCATTGCCATTTGAGTAGTCCACTAATCAAGAAATTGCTGACTACTAAAATAAATGGTTAGTTGCAGCCTTAATGGAGACAAATTTAATGCCATACAACATTAAAGACAAAGTTAGTGAACCCTGCACCAAACGTTAGTCTGTATTTAATTACAGAAGGAAACAAGCAAATCGTACTTCTGTAATATTGGTCTAAAGCACAAACTTCAATTCAACTTTTCAAAAACAATGATTAGAAAAAAGTTAGCATCACAAGAACTCAAAATAAAGATAAAACAAGTCTCAAAGTCAAAATCAACACAGTCAAGATAAGATGAAGCTCTGGGTAAACTCAAACTTAGGGGGAATGTCTCAAAATACACTGTAAACCTATATGCTTCTACAGATGAAGTATAGTAATATAGTAAAAAAATAAAGGATATGAAGCCAATACAAAAAAATTCAAATATTAATAGTTTCTTTTACCTGACAGAAAAAGTCCGCCTCATTTTGCTTGATCTTAAAATTCAGCGTGTAAAGCCCAGAGCCTGGTTGAAGTGAGTTGTGGTGTGGAAAAGTGCAGTTACAGAGGTCCGGTCTGTACCATGTGGAAAACTCAAAGCAGTCCCTCCCTTCAGCTTCTGTGGTTTAGGGTTTTTATAAAACGCAGAGGCAGACAGACACCCTCCTCCCTCCATCTCTCCCTCTCTTTCTGTATAACATACAACCGTACCTCCTTCCGCCCCTGAACCAGACGGGGGAACTCCCTATGATTCACATCTGGGCATGACATTTTACATCTGGAGACTGGGGAAGCATATAGGCTTATAACAGTGCTTCTCAATTATTTTCTGTGACGCCCCCCCTAGGAAGAAGAAAAAATTTCACGCCCCCCTTCCTGCGCGCGACTATAAATAGTATTATTTGTCTAGAAAATTGTTATGAGAACACCATTGTATCCTTTTATTAACATTATAAACAAAAAAAAGAAAGAAACTTACAACAAAGACTGCACTGAGGACTCAAATATTAATGTGTTTTTAATGCAGCTTTGCGCACATTTGTTTACGTTTTACAGAAATGAAACTTAAAACCACCTCATTTGCATAAGCTAAAAGCACTGAAAAAAAAGGCTCTCCTTGTGCCACTGATGCGTCAGCTTCTGTCGGACTAAAGGACACGACTCAGTGGAATATACGTGTTTTTTCTGTGACAGAGGATGTTCTGTTAATGGTGAGACTGTGCGTAAATCGCATGTGAGAACGCCACTGCCAACTACTGTTGTTGATGTGCAATTACACTTAGTTCTAGTACAGTACAGCAAAAAAACATGTTTCCCAGGGTCATACGCGCCCCCCCTGGCATCACGCCACGCCCCCCCAGGGGGGCCCGCCCCACTATTTGAGAAGCACTGGCTTATAAGAAGGTATAGTATTTTTTCTAAGTTCCGTTTAATTACTTATTTATTTTTCAACTTCAGTTTTTAAGTTGTTTGTTGCTTATTTTTTCTATCTATTATTTCTGCCTGGAATGTTCCACAGTATGACATTAAACAGCTCTACTTTACATTTAATCCATCATCTGACCAGTAACGGATTTGGACTGGGGAAGCACATAAGGTTACAAAAAATGAATAGTATTTTTTGTAAGTTCTGTTTTTTTTGGGGTTTTTTTAATATACAGTACAGGGGGTCCTCGGGTTACGACGGTCTCGACTTACGTTTCGTGGTTACGAACGCGCCCCCATTAAAAAAAATATATATATTACGCGTCATTCTGTCTTACGCGGTTTAGCGTGGTAAGCGACGTAAACAAACGCGAACGGCGCGCGGCGCACGGCGGAAGAATACGCTCTGTTGTGGTTGTAGGGAGAAGAAGACGGCCTCGTGTGCGTGCCCAATGTGGGCGGAAGTACCTGATGTGGGCTCTGATCTGCTCCTATGAAAGCGGCAGTGATAACCAAGCAGCGTAGTGGTCTAATTATTGAGATGGAAAGGTTATTGGTGCTTTGGTTGGAAGATCAAAGGCAAAATCCGACTTACGACGAAATTCGGGTTACGACGCGCCTTAAGAACGGATCAACGTCGTAACCCGAGGACTCCCTGTATATAGAAACAGATAACACAATATCACATCACACAGAATGGTGCCATATTCTGGAAATAAACATCTGGGTATGATATTTCACATCTGGAGATCAGGGGAGCGTACGTATAATAGTACACAAATAAAAGTAGAGATAATTATGATTTTTCTGACACTCAATGGGAGTGCAATTGATTTCTGTGTTTTAATAATAAAATTCTGTTCAAAGTTCACATTTTACACATTTCCAGAAGAAAAGACAAAACTACTCAAATATGAAGTGTCAAATGAATACAAGAATCACATTTCAGAGCATGTTTGGCCAGGTCAAAAATACAGGGGTGACAAGTAGGAGTGTGCAAAATAATCGCCATGACAATGCATCGCGATACTAAGTTTCACAATATACTGCATCGATTTTTGATGCCAAAAATCGATTTTTATTAATTCATTATTATTAATTAATTATTAATATATATATATTTTTTATAAATCCTATGCACTTTTTTCTTTGTGAAAGGGTATTGTTTGTTATGATGGTAGCTACCTCCAAAATGGCAAATGTTTGAACATCATTTTTTGTTTTAGAAAAAAATCCTATGCACTTTTTTTGTTATTGGTTTGGTTTATTTGTTTTTGTTATTCAATAAATTCAGTTATGAATTGCGTTGCTCAGAGTTATGTATCAATTGAAGACACTACCCAGATACACAGACACTGATATTCAAGTTATCCTCTTTTTTTGGTACATTTTCACTGAAGTATGTCGAATATATTGCAATGCATCGCAATAATTCAAGTATTGCGACGCATCGTGACAGACAAGTCTAACTTGTTTCAAATGTTTTGATGCAAGAAATTATGTTGCTTCAAAATTTGCGACTGCCAATGTCCATTCAAATTGTGATTTGGGAAGCACAAAGGGTTATAAGAACGTTATATTTTTTCTTCGTTCTATTTTTTTAAGTTTACCCATCACATAGAATGGTTGTACACAAATAGAAGTAGAGGTCATTTTATTTTAAAATTTAAAAGATTTAAAGGTAACTGTGTGTAACTTTTCTGGTGGAGGCTCCGTAAAATGCTTTTCTCCTTGGAAATGTTAGTGCTTTTTCTGAAATGTTTCACAGCCTTTTTATTTTCATGGAGACTAAACCAGACCAAGTTACAGGTCAGATCTGACCCCGCTCACAGTTTCTCTGTATTTTTGAGCTCTAAAACCACCTGTGATTGAATAAATGTAAAGTAGCGCTGTTTAATGTCACACTGTGGAACATTCCAGGCAGAGCAATAACATATCCATGGAAACCAGCAGGTGACGGACCCCCCACCAAAATGTTACACCTTTAAATGAATTGTGTCTCTCATATATAGCCTACCAAAACAGACTAGTTACATCTGTGTATGACATTTCTTATCTGGAGACAGGGGGAGCACAGAAGGTTATCAGAAGGTGCCCCATGTTTTATACTTTCTTTTCCTGTTTGTTTCTTGTCGTGTAATAGATAAAGCAGCACATCCCCATCACATAGACCTGTACCACGCTCTGGTAATGAGCATCTGTGTCCGACATTTCACATCTACAGACTGGAACTGAGCCTGACACTGTCAGCTCAGTCCTCGTTATCTCTCCCTATGGTAACAGAGGTATAATACTCCCAACAACAAATGCATAACTAGACTGGAATGGAGCTGACACTAAAATTTCAAACTCGATTCTGATACGACAATGATAACAAACAAGAAAAAAACACTCTTTAGACAATGCGATTTTCAACATTAAATCATAGTACTTTGACATTACCATTAGTTTTCACTTTATTCTACAACAATAAGTCAAAATGTTTGCAAAAAATATACAAGACAATGAAGGTTCATGGTCTAAATTTTCGGTTGGGGGAAGGGGGTCTGTCACCTGCTTGTTTCTATGGACAGCTCACTGCTCTGCCTGAAATGTTCCACAGTACGACAGCTCTACTTTACATTTATTCAATTAAAAGGTGGTTTCATGGCTCAAGAATACCTAGAAAAATAGACATTCTGACTGTGAGTGAAGTCGCCTCTCCACAGATCTGACCTGGAACTTGGTCTGGTTTGGGGTCCGTAAAGATAGAAAGGTATAATGCATGGCATTATGTGAAACATTATGCAATAACATCTCCATGAAGAAAAGCATTTGACGGAGCCTCCACCAGAAAAGTTACACAATGCATCTTTAGTATAATCAAGAAAGGTGAAGCAAAACAGATGTAGCTTTAGGATTTCCACAATAACTAAACTGCACGAGGCTTGTGGAGTATGCGGTAAAGTTTGGTGCATTCCTTCACCTCTGTGACCTCCATGCGCAGGAAAAGCAGGAGTAGAGAAAGCGCTGATCTCAGCACTTCTCACAGTCTAATCACACAAGTATTTCACATGAGGCTGGAGAGGCAACAACACTGGCCCAGCTATGACAATGGAACATCTACAACAGTGAAAAACAATGGACAAAACCTCTTCTCTGTCGTCTCTATGGCAACAGCAACATAGACATTTTCTATACAAATTCACAAAGATTTCAGGACATTCCATTGGACATTATTTTAGATTTTCTGATCCATGTTCTAATGTTGTTTCCTCATCACAAACAGACACTCTCTCAGACAGAAAGCACCGTGTTCCACCTTGTGATATAATGAGGTAATACAGAAATTGGTCCACTGTGTTTTCAAACTCCACACACCTTCACTAGAATCATTTCAGACTAGGAATTGCCAATCTCTACAGAAGTAAAGGTAAAAAAGTATCTGTCAACATGAAAACTACAGCTTCGTGATATCACAAGGTGGAACAGAGCATTGGAGATGTAGACTAATAAACCACCATTACTCCAACATCATGCGTAAATGAAACAAAACACAACTCCAGGTATGTTTTTGAGGAGCACACTACATTAGAAAACTGCTTAAAGCTCACAAGAGTCAATTTTGCCTAATACAGGACCTTTAAAGAGGGGTTATTATACTATATCACATAATAAAAGAAGAAATTCAATTTGTCAACTGGACAATGTTTGTTTGGTCGAAAACGTTTCGCCGCTCATCCGAGAGGCTTCGTCAGTTCTGGTTAGAGTGCTGGTAAGACACTTGCTTATATCTCGCTGCAGGGAGGAGCTAACTAGCCAACTACTTTCCGAAAATATCTCGCCTATTGGTTTCTGTCTTTTGTTTCTCTGGCGTCTAGATTAGCATACCTATTCATCCCTACACGACTGTTTTTCCCACCTCTGGCCCTGACCTGGCTAGCCCTATTGTGTCTTTTGTTTGTTTGATCTGGGTTTAAGAATGGAATTATAGATGGGAGACAAATCATGTCTGACTCCACCATTTCTGTTCAAAGAGGGATTCTCCTTTTTGACAAAAATAGTCTCTTTAACTCCCCTCTCAAACCAATTCTTTTTGAGACGGGAGTAAAAGAGGCTATTTTTGTCAAAAAGGAGAATCCCTCTTTGAACAGAAATGGTGGAGTCATTCTAACTAGAACTGACGAAGCCTCTCGGATGAGCGGCGAAACGTTTTCGACCAAACAAACTTTGTCCAGTTGACAAATTGAATTTCTTCTTTTATCATGGATTCTACCTGGACGACTGAGGGACTCTTCACGCACTATATCACATAACATATTTAAATGAAAAGTATACTGACAACCCTGTGAAAATGTTATATTAGAGACAACACTAGTATATTCTAATGCAATGTTGGGAGAACTGATAAAATAAGAATGAGAGAATAGTAGAGTAAGAAAAATATTCATTTATACAGGGATCAAAGTGCCCAGTCATGGAAAAAAGCTGAAGGTCACCAAAATCCTAGGGAGGTCCGGGGGCATGACCCCCCGGAAAATCTTTGAATTCTAGATGCTCTGAGATGCAATCTGGGGTCATTCCAGCCAATAAAAACTTGATAAAAAAAAAAAAAAAAAGTTGATATCAAAATAAACACTGACCCCGATTTTGTGACATCAAAGTCTGATAACGAGCCGAGATAAGCGGTGACATCAGTCCATAATACAGAATTGTTTAGCGAATCTTTTTAACAATTTTTTGTACGTGCGAAGGGATTTTTTTTATCTATTTGACTCAAACCTGAACTGAATTAGATGCATATTTGAGTGATATGAACACACGGAAAATAATTATTAGGAATTTATTTTTAATACAAAATAATAAGATTAACAGAATAAAATAAATACCCGTCCTGCTTAACTTAAAACTGTATAAATTAATATAAAACAATACAAGGCAGAACATAGTGCACTGCCTGGACAGTACAAATGAGGCATGTTCTATCTAATTATCTCTCTATATGAACTTGTAAGACAGGGGTGCCCACACTTTTTCAGCTTGTGCGCTACTTATAAAATGACCAAGTCAAAATGATCTACCTACTACAAAAATGCAAATCATTTTTTTACTTATAAATATAGTGACAATTCTTTACATCAGGGGTGCTCAATACGTCGATCGCCAAGGTTGTGTGGGTAGATCGTAGTGTCGTAGAACTCGACACCGGTCTTGGTCTCAAAATTAGTGCAATCATATTTCATTACGGCCGCTGCAGTTAGCAATATTTAACCCGTGTCCGGGGCCACGCTCGTCTGGAGCCGCATGGCTCACACAGGCTGCAGTCAGAAGCATCGCGCGGCCCAGCATACCGGTAGAAGTTTAATACGAGACGCGTACTTTTGTTTCTGAATAGGGGACGATTCAGATTCCGTTTTTTCAAGGGACGGTTGGCGACCCTAAACACAACTATACATATATACACCCAACATTTTTCTCAACGGATTTGCACCGATATAAAAAAAAAATGACCCCAGCAGCTGACAAAAAAGCGGAAGTCTTTCATCCCTATTTATAGAAAAGCAAAGTCATGTCAGGTTTACAAAGCTAAACTGTTTTTTCAATGACTCATCAAAAGCAGCATAATCTAAATTCTTGTATAATGAATCATGGTTGCGCAGGTTGTACTGGCAATTGAACAATCATATCCAAAACAGGACTAAACCCAGAACTAAATTTGTACTAAACCGCCAAGATATCACATTCAAATCAAATATATGTAAATGATCAAATCTCCAAGACAGCAATTATTTAGCATTCAACATCATCATATTCTGTATAAAGACTGCTAATCCTAGACTTTAGACTTCTATAAACATGTTCTGAAATACAGAGGATTATTGTACTGGTTTAACACCTCAGATTTCAGTCTCTTTCAAATGGTACTGCTCCTGGACTACGTGTAATTTATGTGCACTATACATGTGATTCTCACATTAAAACAAACACATCTCCCAATGTCAACAGTAGGGGTGTGCAAAATAATCGTCATGACAATGCATCACGATACTAACTTTCACAATATACTGCATCGATTCTTGATGCAACAATCGATTTTAATTAATTAATAATTAATTAATTAATTATTAATAAATTAATGATTTGTTTTTTTTAATTATAAATCCTATGCACTTTTTTCTTTGTCAAAGGGTATTGTTTGTTATGATGGTAGCTACCTCCAAAATGGCAAATGTTTGAACATCATTTTTTGTTTTAGAAAAAATCCTATGCACTTTTTTTGTTATTGGTTTGGTTTATTTGTTTTTGTTGTTCAATAAATTCAGTTATGAATTGAGTTGCTCAGAGTTATGTATCAATTGAAGACACTACCCAGATACACAGCCACTGATATTTAAGTTATTCTTTTTTTTTTGGTACATTTTCACTGAAGTATGTCGAATATATTGCAATGCATCGCAATAATTCAAGTATCGTGATGCATCGTGATAGTATCGCATCGTGGCATATGAATCGTGATTCGAATTGAATCGTGATATCTTTGCCAATACTCACCCCCTAGTCAACAGTCATAAAACAAAAAATGTGTGTGTGTGTATATACAGTGTATGTATTATATATATATATATATATATATATATATATATATATATATATATATATATATATATATATATATATATATATATATATATATACACACATACATACACATATACAGACACACACACACACACACACACACTTCAATATTTCTCTAAAATCTTTCACGTCTACCAAACAGGACTCAAGTCTACACACACAACACTAAAGAAAAGCAACTAGTGTCTAGGGGTCACCAAACGTTTTTGTCTGGGGGCCACATTATCTCTGACTGATGACAAGCCTGGTACAGCGATACACAATACTATATCAACACAGAAGTCGAACCCCGGTCTACCGCGTGACAGGCGGAGATACTTACCACTATACTAATGAGGAATCAGGAAGGTTTTTATTGCCATATGAGTGAACAGGTTCACAACATTAGGAACTTGCTTCGATACCTGGAGTGGACAGACACTCCGACCACCAGGGCTGCCATTCACGGCACCAACTTGGTTACAACAGAGTAGAAAAAAAAAAGATGCAATTTTACAACATGTAATGACAAAAAACAATTGGAGAGGTAAACATACGGTGATCTTTTTCTTTGGCAACAGAAGGAAGGGTGGGGGGAGGATCAGATTGGAAATCAATAATTGATTGGAAACTGACGCAGAGGCAGACTTACTAAATAGACAGGGCAGAGTGTTTTACATAAAAATGTCAGTGTGAGCCGAATGGAATGTCTTGTTTTTGTTTTGTAGAGTGCTGTGTAAGATAAGGCCCCAGCTGTGACCTTGGACATGTTTGTGCAGAAGCAGAGTCAAAACAAAGCAAAGTCCAGTTGCATCACAATTTCAGGAGAAAATTTAGCATAATCAATACATTTTTAGAACCTAGGCGAACAATTTGCCAGAACCCTGGTTTCTGCCAGTCACCCCAACTTCATGCCACCAAGCAGGTCTGTGCGACTCACAATCCTCCCGCTGGCACGTATGATGAATGAACGCAGACTGATCCGCTGTTCCACACAGTTCCACACAGTTCCACATCCATTATCCGAGATGTTATCCAGTGCCAGACAGATTTCCACAAATGAGGTGTTTCAGTTCAATCTGTGTTTCCCTTCGGATCTCGTCCTCCCTAGTCCGCCACAGCCCCACTATCGTGTAAAATGACCTCCGGCGGCTCGGGCTCTTTTATCCGCTCTGCTCCAATTAGTGATGGGTCAGAAAAACATCCTCCAGGCTAATCCAGATGTCCTGCCATCAAAATTCCAATAGTAATCGTTTCGTGTCCTCCAGTAACAGCGGTGCCAGGCACACGACGCGTCGTGTATCTAGCAGCGAGTTCCCTTGGGACTGTCCGGCTCTCCAGACCGGCGCTCCTCTGTGAAAAAATATGCCAATAGCATTGTGGGACCAGCTCCAATTCATGATTTAGGATCTGTTCCAACAGGAGAAAAATTACGAAAAATTACGAGACGAGAGAAATTAGACATCAGGCAGAGCAAGATAAGGAGAAGAAGAAAATACGTCTGCTCTGCTCGGCAGCTAGAAGAGTATATCGAGGAGCAACTAATGTCATATAATTATTTAAATATAAATACTTCATATAAATATCATTTTTTATTGGAATTTTTTTTTTTAATCAACAAAAGCGGGAGAGATGGAAAGAGATGGAGCGAGAGAAGTGAAGGAGTGAGAGATAAATGAAGGAGCAGCCCAAACCAATCAGGAGCAGATGTGGCTCAGATGAACTTTATGCTAATGAGATTCCCTGAGCAACAGTCCTGACAAAGATGGAACATTTAGGCTGAATGTGAATTCATATTTTAGTGCCGATTTCCTTTTTAATTTTGTGTCTCTGTACATTATGGACTGATTCAGCACTAGTTCATTGTCACACAGATGATGTTGATTCTACATAGAACATACATTCTTTAAAGAGGGGGATTATGCACAAATCCACTTTTTGGAGCCTTTTACCAAATTATAAACAAAAACCTGTTTGAAGAGGCTTTAGAGTCATCCATGCACGTTTAAAAGTGCATTGTGTAATTTTTCTGGTGGGGGGGTCCATCAAATGCCATGGAGATGTTATTGCTTTGTCTGGAATACTTCACAGTATGGCATTAAACCTTTCTATCTTCATGGAGACCAAACCAGACCAAGTTACAGGTCAGATCTGTGGAGATCTCACAGTCAGGCTGTTTTTCTAGGTATTTTTGAGTTGTAAAACAAAATTTACATATGTAACTATGGTTCTATGAACCCCAGATGACCGCCAGAGGGCGGTGTTGAAAGCACTGAATGTTCTCTTTGCACATGTGCAGTTTGAGTAGTAATACCAAATGAGTCACACCTGTGACCCAGGATGACGCCCCGGAGGTAATATAGTCCGCCAGCATCTGAGAATCTGCTCCTACAGAATCTTCTCGCGGAAACGCAAGGATCCTGAGTGACAGAGTATCTCTGGCGGTCACCCAGGATTCATAGAACTGTAATTTCATATGAAACTTTCATTTTATTTCTATTACTGAATGACTAATACCAGCTATGTGATGAAGAATCCTGAGCACATACCTTACTGAGAAAAGCCAAGAGATTCATGAAGAACCACACCAAGAGGATGAAAAGAGACCATGTTGCCGTTGTAGAATCTGGCAAATGTGCTTGGTGAAGCCCAAGATGCAGCAGCACATATCGTCTCCAAAGGGACCCCTCTCATGGCTGCCCATGAAGTGGAGACGCCTCTAGCAGAATGGGCCTTCACACCAGATGGAGGGTGGTGCTGTAGGCATGGTGAATGGTCTCAATGTCCTGGAAAGAGGACAGCCCTTCTTAGCACCCCCGTAACACAAGAACAGCTGGCCTGAACGCCTCATGCCTGCCATGACTGCGATATATACAACAACGTTTGGAGAGGAGAGGGCAGAGCCAAACTCAAAGGCTCATTACAATGAGAATGGGACAATACCTTTGGCATAAACAGAGTGACACCAGAACCTTCTGGACTCCACCTGAGACAGGAAGGGCTGACAGAAAGGGCATGCAACTCACTGATCCGTTTCGCTGACACAATAGCCAAAAAATGCATTTTTACATGAAACCCACTTGAGGTCCGCCTGTGCCAAAGGCTCAAATGGAGGGCTACACAGAGACTCCAAGACAAATGACAAGTCCCATACTGGAGCTTGTGGTGTAGTTGATGGGCGCAACCTGGGAGCACTCTGTAGAAAAAGAGAAACTAAGTTATAGCCCCCAACTGTACAGCTTCCAACCAAACCATGATAACAGGATATAGCAGCAACATACAGGTGCTGGTCAAAAAATTTGAATATCATGAAAAAGTTGATTTCAGTAATTCCATTAAAAAAGTAAAACTTGTGTAATATATACATTTCATTTCACACAGACTAATATATTTGTGTCGTGTTTATATCTTTTGATGATTATAAATGAAAACTAATAAAAACCCAAATTCAGTATCTCAGAAAATTTGAATATTGTGAAAATGTTCAATATTGAAGTCACGTGGTGCCACACTCAAACAGCCAATTAACTCAAAACATCTGCAAAGGCCTTTAAAAATGGTCTCTCAATCGGGTTCTGTAGGCAACACAATCATGGGGAAGACTGCTGACCTGACAGTTGTCCAAAAGACCATCATTGACACCTTGCACAAGGAGGGCAAGACACAAAAGGTCATTGCAAAAGAGGCTGGCTGTTCACAGAGCTCTGTGTCCAAGCACATTAATAGAGAGGCGAAGGGAAGGAAAAGATGTGGTAGAAAAAAAGTGTACAAGCAATAGGGACAACCACACTAGGGGTGGGCGATATGGGCAAAAAAAAAAAAAGCGATATTTGTAGGATTTTAACGATAATATTATGACGATATCACCCCCATTTAGTCAGAACTTATTTTATCACATGGCGATGAACTGTTTTAGTGCAGACAGCAGCGCTCGCTAATGCTACATCTTCATGTTAACGCACAGACAGCGACACTTCCTCCTCCTCAGGCTGCGCACACACATCCGCTGTGTTCATAAACTAATAATCTGTCCGTAATACATGCATACACACAATACATAAGACACAGGGTTCAAAGTGTGACAAAAAAGTAGCGGTTTATAGTCCGGAAATTACGGTGTGTGTGTGTGTGTATATATATATATAGGCTATTCTTAATGTTCAAGCAACAGAGCTACGCTATAGGCTCGTACTGGTTTTTACAATCAGACAACCGAGCCCGTCTAAAACTTTATACCCATTTCACCAGACAGCCCATCCTCTAGATGACGGGTGTGATATGGACATTGTGGAAGGGGGGATTTGTGTGTGTGTTCGTACCTTGGTCATTGATGTCCACGCCAGTTTTTCCTCACGGTGCTCTAAACGCGTGCAGCCTGGACATGCTAAGGCAAGGCCATCTCTCCCGATAGCTGTCCACAAATATTTGTTGTTTCCTTGTCTTTTTTTGGCAGTTCAGCCATGTCAGTCAAGCCTTGCAGTTTAAAACCAAAACTGTTTTGTCTGACTGACAGAGACAGCAGAGCTCTCCTAGCCGGGAGACGCCATGGGAGACCGCAACACAGACTGTACAGCAACGGAAAGCACGGTCGTGCTGGCCAGTATGGGGCAACCAGCAACAGTCTGTGGCCTTCCTGGAGAACCCTCTGTAGGGTTGGCCAAATCAGAGGAAGAGGGGGAAAAGCATAGAGGGGGCACTACGGTCAAGTGTGTGCCAGTGCATCTTGTCCCAGAAAACCTGGCTCCCTCATGAGGGAGAACCATAGAGGACAGTGAGTCAACTCCTTTGAGGTGACAGATCCACCTCTGCCCGCCCAAGAGATCCTGTGCACCACCTCTGGTTGGAAACACCATTCCCCTGGAGGAAGTCTCTTCCAGGAAAGATAATCCACAACTTGATTGCCGTCTTCAGGTAAATACACTGCTCATAGTGTGGACAGATGAGACGCAGCCCATGTCAACAAATCTCAAGACACCCTGAGAAGTCGTGCTGATCTGATGCCCCCCTGATGGTTGATGTGATAGACGGTTGAAGTGTTGTCCGACCAAATAAGAACATATTTTCCTCTTAGGTGTATCAGAAAGCTCCTGAGAGCCAAATCGACAGCACGCAACTCCAAAACATTTATGTGGTCTAAACGATCCTTGGCAGACCAAACCTCCTGAGCCGTCCTGTGCTGCCATACAGCACCCCATCCTGTGAGGCAGGCATCTGTGGTGACTACCTCCCTGCGACACACCACCAGTGCATTTGGACCCCGTGTGGGGTCCAAATGAAAACTGTTCAGCCACTTTTGTAGCGGACACAATGACAGAAGGCCGAGAGGCACAACTCTGAAGGTTGAAGAAAGCTGACAAATTGGTGCAGACTGCCCAGTTTAAAGCAAGCGACCAAACGACGAAGGGACGGGCAAGCCTTCATCATCACAGTGTCCAAATCCAGACCAAGGAAAGTTGTTGCCCGAGTTGGAGTCAGGTTGCTCTTCTCCTTATTGAATGTGAAGCCCAACTGGGCCACAGCAAGCAGGTGATCAGTGTCCTGCTTCACACGCACTTTGGATGGAGCACAAATCAGCCAATCATACAGATACGGCAATATCTTCAGTCTTGCAAAGGAGAAAGGGCCGCCTTCACACATTGGGGGAACACCCTCGGAGAGAGGGAGAGCCCAAATGGGAGAATGCAGAATTGCCAATGACGGCCTCAATAGGCAACCCTGAGAAACTCCTGTTCTGTGTTGCAATGGGCACATTCCCCCATTGCAAGGGTTTGGAGAACCTCTGCTGTGATGAGCATGTGGAATGCTCATGACCTAAGTCCCCATAGATCCAGAATAGGATAAAAGCCACCTGTCTTTTTGGGTACGAGGAAATATGTGGAGTAGTAGCCCCTGGGCTGCAGCAGGGGATCCACTACTTCGATGGCCCCTTTGGCCAGGGGGGTGGACAGCTCCTGATCCAGTGCTTGAGCTTTTGCCCAGTCGTTGATTATTGTCATCTTGACCTGGCCTGTCATGTGGGGCCAGCTTCGGAACTGCAGCCGGTATCCATGAACCAAAGTGGCAACCACCCATGGATCAGTTGCATGAGCAGCCCAATAACTGAGCTGCTGATGGGAGAACTATCCGAGGGCCGGCCTCAAAGTTTCAATTCCTGGCTCCATGGCCCTTAGGGGCCCTGGGTAGGCAGCAAGCTGTGTCTGAAGTTTTGGGCTGCCGCATTGGATGATGAGGTTCATTACGAAAATTCCTGCCAGGCACGTCTTGAGGGAAGCGTTCATCACTAGGCCAATAACAAGAGGGCGGCTGAGCACTGGAGTCAGCAGTCAGGCACCTTGGTTGCAGAGGAGGGGGCATAGCTCTGCTGAGGCCAAAAAGTTGCTGCTTCATCTGTCAAGCATGAACAGTTCATTCCAATGCCTCCAAAGCAGCTGAACCAAACAACTGCAGTGATTCCACAGGCACACTGAGGAGGGTCCTGCGGCACACCTCCGTCAGAGGAGATTGAGCAAGCCAAATCTGCCAGTGAGCCATCTGCCTCTCATCCCGAAAATGAGAGGCAGATGCTGCCAGAGAGAGCAATCATCCTCCAGGGTCAGAAAAGGCATTGCTTGGGAAGACGTCCCAGCCTCTGAAGCAGGCGTGTCCATACGATGAGCCTGAAATAAGGACTTCATCGCTTCCACTTCTGTGGACAACTGCTCCACTTTAGATGCTAGGCCTTGATCAGATCTGTACTTATTTTTGGGAGGAGTTCTCGTAATCGTAGACTTAGGAAGGCATTTTGAACGACCTCAGAAGGGACAACAATACCTGTCCCGATGGTGGGAGATTGCCACCATTTACGGGGTTTAGCTGTGCGATCCTTGTCACCCTGACAGCAAATGGCATGTAACTGCTGTTCATGCATGGATTATCTGATAATGCTTCCTTCAAGTGGTCAGGACCGAGCAATGCTGGACAAAGGTCATGGCCGTCATCAACCTGAACCGTGGATCCACAGACTTGAGAGTCGTCCATCAATCTGGTGCGATCGGTCAAGCACAACCAGTATAGATGGGGAGAAAACCAGACAGCTAGACAGCGGTCAGTTGGTAAGCAGAGAAACCAAGGTGGGAGAGGGGGTGGGAACGCAGCCTTCACCGACCAAGGTACACAGACACACAATATGACAACACAGGTAGTATAAGGAAAAAGGTAGTATAAGGAAAAAGCCCGGAAAAAGCCAGAACTGGGAGTTGGGGCCAAAGATAATCAAAACATACCAACAATTAATTAAAATTAGAGGAGAGGGTGTGAGAACGCGGCCACAAAAAATGTTAATCCAAAATGGCTAACAAAGTTAGCAGTTACCCATCTACAGGGTAGCTCTGATAGTGCAAACGCAACCTTCATCAGAGAGAAATAAACCAAAATACTATATCGCTAGCAGTGTTGGGCAAGTTACTCAAAAACTGTAATGCACTACTTATTACTTGTTACTGTCATTTTAAAGTAATGCCTTACATTACAATATTACTCTAAATAAAAAGTAAGGCATTACACTACTTTTGCATTACTTTAGTTACTCTCGCCAAAATGACTGGAAATAAGGATTTGGCAATCTACAGTGCAAATCTCTCATGTGTCATGACTTTCGCCTGCCGTCCAGGAGGTTTTGGGAGCCTGCAGACTGAAAACCAACATGTTCAGTAATTGCTTCTTACCCGCTTACAATACCAAAAGATAAATCGTCCTTTCCCTTCTTGCCACACCTTACCATGCACTCCAGCACCTGTTCACTGCCATCCTCTTCAATTCTGTAGCAAATGGCATTTTCACATTTGGTATACACATCTGTGAATATAGCCCATATGTATAGCTATTAAGATAGTTCCAGCTGTATTGCCCTCTAGGAGCTAGCACTATCCGATTCTTCTGGTTCTGTCATCCTTTGTCAGTCTGCCAGTTCGAGACGAAGTAAAAGGAAATGGAATGGTCTGCGTGGACTTTTATATCACTAGCTGATCTCGCGGAACTTTGTATGAAATGTAATGTTCTGCGCGGACTTATCAGATTCAGTAGCTGATCTCGCGGTGATCCGCGAACTTTGTATGAAGAAAACGCAAAACCCATAAAAACAAAGCAGGTTAAAAATGCATTGTAATGTGCATTACTGGCATTGTAACGAGTAATATATTACCGATTTTCTTCCCTATAATGCGTTACAATACTGCGTTACACCAAAAAGTAATGCATTACAGTAATTAATTACTTTTGTAACGAGTTACTCCCAACACTGATCGCTAGCAACAGACAACAGCAATAGCCCGTAGTGTACTCCTAACAATACAACATACCTGATGGTAGAGGGTACGTGAACGGTAACCTGGGAAATCCCACACTGCTTTGCACGATCGTTCCGATCTAAAAGACAGCCTGGCAACTAGGCTAAGTGAGATCTCCTGATTTGGGGAGCCAATCAGAGAGCGGGGAGGGGTGGAAAGACGGCGACGCGTACTACGCGACAAACGAAGCTTGTAGTTTGAACTGACAACTGACATGTTTGGCTATGGGCTACGTATATGCCAAATGATAGACATTCATAACGCCCCATAAACGGCCGTTTTATAACCAAGATCCCTATACAGCTTGACCTTATTAAGGACAGCTCCCAGTGCTCTGCCTCAAGTGTGATAGAACTTTTATTTGTTTTTCAAAGCAAGGTATTTATAGTACTAACAAAAGTACTGAACCAAAATTGGAAATTCCAATACCAAATTTCTTTTCTGCAATTATAAACATATTGTTACACTATTGTGCACAGTCCAAGCATCGCGGTTGGATTATTCTCCATTCTTAATATTTATAATTGTCATTCTTAAAGGTCAGTATACATCTTTAAATGTAGCCTATTCATTGAATGGTGTCAGGCCATAGGTGAAGCTTGTGTGAGATCAGTGAATTGACCTCGTATTCGTGCGTCTCTGCACCTTTAAACGCGCTCGCTCCGCCCTTTTCTCAATGACAAGTCTTCTGCACTGCCTCCGCTCCAGCGAGTCCAGTGGTGTAATGACAACCCAGGGTGCACCACGAACAACAGACTCATAATAAACAACCATGGGCTTCAGAAACTCCAAATCCACCTGGATTTTTACGGTAATGCGCCAACACTTAAATTTAAGATTGACAGCATCGATATCTGTGTTCATCTATCCTTTGCCTCGCTGACACACTCACATGCCCAAACAAATACAGCACGATCAAATCACCCTCCCCCTCTACCGACAATACACAAATAACAAGTGGACTACTATAGCATTGGTCGTTAATATCGGCCCAGTTTTACACATGCTGATATGTTAAAAATTTGGCAAAATAGGCCAATACCGATGTATCTTATGGTTTGCAGTACGAGCCTGTCCAAAGCTCCGCCCACAAGCCATCGCCCATGCTCCCACACGACAATCGTCTACAAATGCACAGACGTATGACCAAAACGGTACACTACAACTTGACAAACCAGCCATGTGCAGTAGAGTAGTAGTTTCATTAAGCACACTGTTTTTTTGATACTAAAGAAAAGACTCGATACTCAATCAATTCCAATACAACAATGATAATAAAAAAACATTTCTTTTGACAATAGAATGCGATTTTCAACATTAAATGGTAGTAATTTCTTTTCTTTTCTTATGTGGCCTTATATCTGTGTAATCTCTCAGTGGTCCAGGTAGGTTCCTGGTGATCCATGGGCATATACTAGTCTATGTGCTCTTAAACTCATTCTGATACAGCTCAAGATCATTCTAAAGCCGTAGAAAGACAGGAAAGCTTCATTTCTGTCCTAACTGTTTCAGTATCTTCTTTTAGTATCTGATAGTATTAGTTTGGATTAGTATCTGATTTTCAGTACTTTTGATATTCTGCACTCTAGAATATATTGAGTGATACATGGTCATAACCTTAATAACACAGTGAGAATTGTTCAGTCAATTTTGTTAATTTATTTTTGTGTCATTATAACTTTTCTGTTGAAAGGTCCTGTACCTGCCTTTGCCTGGGATGTTACAAAATGTGTCAATAAACAAGATAAGATAAGACTTTATTGATCTCACACAGGAGAAAACAAAACACAAAACAAAACACAACTCCAGGTTCTCCCTCAGTGGTAATGAGGAAACTACATTTATAGATCAGAAAATGTAAATGTAAGTAAAGAAGTAAATGTAAATAAGTGTAATATGGGGCTTTTAAGTGGTGGTTTTGGTTTTCAGGCTCTTAAGCAGGTTTACAGACTGTCAGTGCAGTCTGTGTCTCATCTGCTCACATGATCCTGCAGCATTAAGCAATCCTCTTTATCATCTCAGTATTTTATGTGGTTTCCTGTCAGCAAGACTTTTACTACAACTGTTATAAACAGAAGGAGATGCCAAGTAGTGCAACTATAGCCGAGTCCCAATTCCCAGAGTGCACGGTTCAAGAGCGTGGTTTGAAGGGGGCTCAGACTGCAGTCAAGTCTGTGCATACTTGCTCAGCCCTGAGTGCAGGCTGCGGACCGCATGGCCGTCTGCGATATGGGACAGGTCTTGCAACTACGGGAAGCAGCCGCCGACTCCATTTTCTCCCGTAGAAGAAGTAGTGCGCGGTGCATGCTGGGATATATGAGTGTGCGAAGCGTGCATTTTCACACACTTGGTCCACGCCCCAATGTCCATGGAAACGACTGCGGTCTTCGGACTGCGCGTCAACTGTGCATGGGACAAAAAAGAAATGGGACAGCAGTAGGGATGTCAACAATTAATCGATTAACGTTTAATTGTCGATTAAGACGTTAGTCGAACAAAATGCATTAATTGTAATTAACCGCGTGGTCACGAAACAAGGCAACCGCACACCGCGTTGCGCTCGACTCACAGCCGGCCGCAGGCACCAACGGCACTACTCAGCAGCCCCGGGTGTATGCGCGAGGCGAGATCAAACCGCGACGCCCAGGAATATGCCGCAACGTGCCACTGCTAGTCCCGCGCGGCCGGCCCGCGGCCCGGGCCCCGAGCTTCGCGCGGCCGGCCCGCGGCCCCCCCGAGTCCCGCGTCCAGTCCAGGTCCAGACATGGTCCGGACCTGGTTTAGTTCTGGTCTAGACCTGGTCCAGTCCACGTTTAGTCCTGGTCTAGTCTCTGTCCAATCAGGACAGAACACAATGTTACACTATAAAAAAATGTTACACTATTAAAAAAAATAATCCGCGAACCGCGATTACTGTATTTTGTTATTCACCATCAATACATTCGTCTGCTTTTTACTAAGGAATAATTAATTGAGGAATACACAATATAATAATACTTTGATATATTTTTGACTCAGTGTTATGTTACTATAGCTTATATTCTTAAAGACCCTATTGAAACACTAAAATTCAGGTGAAAAACGCCGCTTATCAGTTAATCGTTAATCGATCGATAAGGTCAATCAACTATCAATTAATGAATTAATCGATAATTTGCATCCCTAGACAGCAGTCGTCGCGCCGGATGTGACGCATATGCCCTTCAAACCACGCTCCGAACCGAGCACTCTGGGAATTGGGACACGGCTTATACATATATATAAAAAAAACACATGAAGTGAAACCAAAACTGTTGTAGAGTAAAGAATAGGACATGTATATTATGAACAGAATAACTAGAATAATCACAAATGATGAACTTAGAATTCTACAAGAACATTCAAAGATGAAAACAGTAACAACAGTAGTAGTAGTAGTAGTTGCAAGAGCAGTAGTACTACTAGTAGTAGTAGTAGTAGTAGTAGTAGTAAAAACACAATGTACAATCAAACATTATTACTGTTCATTTTCATTTTATTTTAGCTCAGTAGATTTGCTTGTTAAATACTCATGCAACCCACGTACTACTATTCCTTTCATGCTGTAAACTGCAACTTTCACGATTATTTAGCTCAATAAAATACCATCTATTCCCTTCTACAAACAGGACATGTAGTAGTATTTGTACAACAAAGTGATATTAAAACCAGTAACTACATCACTAAAAGAAACTAGTAGTAGTAGTAGTCTGACTTCACATATGTTTAAGTAAACCAATTCTAATATTCCTATAACATTAGTTTGACAAATGTATTTCTAAATGTATACTCATCTTGGTATAACAAATATAATATGTCCTTCTCTTCTTACTCTACAGATATTGGTACTAGTTTTGTTTAGCTTGGTAATTATTTAACTAAACTAATCAATAGCATTTCTTTGACTTAATTTGATCAACTCTAACCATATTTCTACGTTTGGATTTTACTGTAGGCTACAACTTGTAACTAATACAACCATCAAATTGGAATAAAATCTTCTTAAAATCACTTATGGTAATTCTTTTGGGCAACAGCCAATGCGGTTTTACTAGCCATTTCTAACAGGTTTTTCTAGTTTAGATAATTAATGGATGAATCCAATTTACGCACGTAGCCCACTTTTTATCCAAATGACCGGGAAATAACAATGACAATCTCCTTTGACCATCTCCACATCTGCCAGGCTTCAGACACACATCTGCTCCGAGTAGGTGGTTATTCAACTCAAACAAACGCGTATTTTCAGCCAAAACTCGCCATACCTTGCGCGTACGGGTCAGCAGACGGCGGCTCCGTGTGTCTCCGTGTTCACGAGCAGAGAAAAGGAGGAAAGTGGTGCAGGGGAGCGCGGTCCTGCATCAAAATCAGCTCTTCCACACGCGAGCTCACGAGTCGGAGCAAAGTTTGGCTCTTTGGCGCATAGCGGGGCTGTTGCGTCCGCTGTGGCCGAGGCGCATGTGCTTCGAGGCGGCCGTGAGAGTGGAGAGGTGAGGGGGATGGGCTTTGAGTGGAGGAGGAGGAGGAGGAGGTAGTGTTTGGGTTTTTTGAGAGGGAAAGAAAAGAGAAAAGAGAAAAGAGAAGGGAGGGCCGTGGAGGTGAAGACGTGTACGCGCACTTCACACGTCGTTGATTGACCGCGGCAGATGCGAGAAACCGGAAACGGCACTCCTGGAGGACGGAGGAGTTCGGTGAAGGAATGCGGGCCAATCACGGGACCGTTAAAGGGCCAGTCTAGTGTTTTGGCCGCATTAAAGGTCCCATGACATGGAACTTCTTGATGCTTTTATATGGCTCCTTAATGGTTCCCTAATACTGTAAATGAATCCTTCTTCAAAATCAACACTCAGTGCATGAGAAACAGAGATAAGATGAGAAAGAGTCATAAATATCTCTCTCAAACTCTTTATTCTGGGCGTTGTTGCTTGAATGCAAATGAGGAGAAAAGAGATGGCCAATAGTAGAGGGTGGGGGCGTGGCCAAACTCTCCGCTCAGAGCTCAGAGCCCACAGCTGATCCATTTCCTTGTTTTTGCACGGGGGAGAGATTTGAAGCGTTCCATTGAAAAATAAACACATTTCCACATAAAATAAAATTAAACCACTGCTGTTCAAAGGTCCAGAGGCTCAGATAAAGGACTTCCGAGCCTAGAAACACTCGGACGTGCCTCCAGGCAAATAAAAAAACGCATTTTGCATTGCCTAGCGCATTCACAGTCCAAACTATCTGGGCGTGATTTACAGAGACGCTGAGTTCAGACAGACGGGGGTGGAACTGCATTTGCATTTCTTTTTTCGATCTGACGTCAATAAGGTGCCTTGTTCAAACTCGCCCGTTTGAGCTCCGATTTTTTGTAACGCAGAAAAGGATCGCAAATGCTCAGTTTAGACATTTCGCAACTTTTAGCCATGGGGGGGGAGGCTAAACAGGGTAGGGGAGCTCACATTAACGTTCAAAAACCTCAGAAAGTGAAAATTTCATGCCATGGGACCTTTAAAGGAAAAGTAACGTTTTTTTTTTTTACCATTTGAGCCTTATTTCGGTAATAAAACAAGTTGTTTTACTCACCCATAGCACTTTGGTGTCATATGGAGCACTTCCGGAGATGTTTTAGATTAGCGATAACCAGGGCTCTCAAGTTTTGAGCGGGGTCGTGCGTGAGACTGCGTAATTTCCGAGGAGCGGGGGGCGAGTGAACAATTTTTCCCGAGGAGTGGGATGGGGGCTTGAATTGTGTGAGAAATGCCGTGTGAGCGTGTGAACGCATCGAATTGTCTCTCTCAATGCGTGAGACTTGAGAGCCCTGCTGTAAATGTTTGTCTAAAGAGCAAACTTAAACTACAAAGCAACTAATGAGAGTTATATAAATGAAGTTATTACCTGATGGTTCTCAGTTTGTTTTATCATCACCGCAGTGTGCGCTTAGCAGCTGAAACTACACTCTACAGTCTGCCCAACAACAGAACAATCTATTTTCTGATTGGCTGATTTTTTTCCGGGGAGCGGGATGGGGAGGAGGGGGAGAGTTTTTTTCGCTGAAAACGCGCGGTGCCTGCATAAACTGAGCCACACAGACCGATTTTCTGGGCACAAAAAAAAAAAAAAGTCAGCGTGAGAAATACCATGTGTGAGCGTGTGAACACGTCAAATTGCGTGTGTCACACTCTCAATGCGTGAGACTTGAGAGCCCTGGCGATAACCGTAACGTGAGTTCTCGGGGCATATGTTTGCGGTCTCCAAATAACACAAGCTTTAGCACTTTTCAAATCATAGAAGCTCAATGTCTTAGTCTACGCTTTCGTTTGAGTCAAAAGTAGCCTCTAATCCGAGATTTATCCATAATTTCGAGTAGATGAGGACGCCAGTGCAGAGTCACAGCTTATTTCGTTCTCAGCTCTCGGGACCCAAACATGAAATGCAAAGCTGTAAATTATGGATAAATCTCGGATTACAGGCCACTTTTGACTCACTTCGCACACTCATATATCTCAGAATGCACCCGCACTACTTCTTCTACGGGAGAAAATGGAGTCGGTGGCTGCTTCCTGTAGTTGCGAGACCTGCTGCATTTCACAGACGGCCATGCGGTCCGCGGAGTGCACTCAGGGCTGAGCAAGTGTGCACCGCCTTGACTGCAGTCTGAGCCCCCTTCAAACCACGCTCTGAACTGGGGACACGGCCGCAGTTTCGTTTCGTCACACGGAAGTAAGGCAGAAGGAAGTTGGTCGACGTGAGGTCAATGCGTCGCCAATGATTGGTCAAAACTGGTAAAAATTGCGGAAAAGTTGCGGTGATTGGTCAAAATTGCAACACCGCCCTGAATTCGCGGGGATTGGCTGAAGTTGGGTTGAAGTTGTAAATCGCAACATCGCGAATTCCTGGAGGGTCTGTATATAGTCTAGACGTGCAGTATTTTGCCATACTCTCTCAGTTACTGGTTTATTATTATTACTTTATTTTATTATTACTTATTTTATTTATTTATTTATTTATTTATTTATTTATTTATGTCTGCATGCACTTTTTTGTTCAAACTTTCTCTTGCACTAAACTGCCTGGAGCTATTGTGGCAAGTGAATTTCTCCTATGTGAGATCAATAAAGTCTTATTTTAAACGCCATACCCTATGGCAAGCAGTTTTAACATTTAAACGCTAAGTTTGACTATCTGGAATTAACATTGTAGATATCAACAACGTCTTACCGACTAGACGTAATTTAATTTTAGATAGTGGGAATTGTCATTTGAGAAGTCCGTGACGTAATTTTGACTAGACAAAATGACAGTTAGGGATAGCTGCAATTCAGTTTTGACTAGGCAAAAGAGAATTACAGATATCTGTAATTAAAGGGATATGCCACCCCCAGGTCAAATTTGGGCATCTCCCCACAGTCCAGAGACTAAAATAAGTGGTGGAAAGCGTTTTCCTGCTCACCCAGCCATTGTCCGAGTCTGTCGCCACTGACCGCCGCGGTAACTGGTGCTCCTCCGCCTTAGACTGGAGTCTAACGTAGCCAGAGAAAGATTTCGGCCAAAAGGAATTAATTTGCTCGATGCGTTTCCCAATTACTTTGTGTGTAGTGCGCATTCATATCGAGTGCAAATAAATGTGCAAATCAACACGGAGAGCTTGCCTTGGTCATTTTGGGTGGAAACTATTTTTCAGTGCGTAAGAATACAGCCGTATCACGCACCACGTTGTGCAACAGGGGAACTCCCTTCCCGGTGCGTAACTGGGATTCCCCTGGCAGCGTGCTGCGTGATACGGCTGTATTCTACCGCACTGGAAAATAGTTCCCACCCAAAATGACCAAGGCAAGCTCTCCGTGTTGATTTGCACATTTATTTGCACTCGATATGAATGCGCACTACACACAAAGTAATTGGGAAACGCATCGAGCAAATTAATTCCTTTTGGTCGAAATCTTTCTCTGGCGACGTTAGACTCCAGTCTAAGGCGGAGGAGCACCAGATACCGCGGCGGTCAGTGGCGACAGACTCGGACAATGGCTGGGTGAGCAGGAAAACGCTTTCCACCACTTATTTTAGTCTCTGGACTGTGGGGAGATGCCCAAATTTGACCTGGGGGTTGCATATCCCTTTAAGTCATTGAAAACGATATTAAACTCGTCACACATCATAAATGACAACTGCAGATATCTGTTATTCAGTTTTGTCTGAGCAGAATGAAAGTTAAAGGTCCCATGGCATGAAATGTTCACTTTCTGAGGTTTTTGAACGTTAATGTGAGCTCCCCTACCCTGTTTAGCCCCCCCCATGGTTAAAAGTTGTGAAATGTCTAAACTGAGCATTTGCGATCCTTTTCTGCTTTACAAAAAATCGGAGCTCAAACGGGCGATTTTGAACAAGGCACCTTATTGACGTCAGATCGAAAAAAGAAATGCAAATGCTGTTCCACCCCCGTCTGTCTGTACTCAGCGTCTCTGTAAATCACGCCCAGAGAGTTTGGACTGCGAATGCGCTAGGCAATGCGAAATGCGTTTTTTTATTTGCCTGGAGGCACGTCCGAGTGTTTCTAGGCTCGGAAGTCCTTTATCTGAGCCTCTGGACCTTTGAACAGCAGTGGTTTAATTTTATTTTCTGTGGAAATGTGTTTATTTTTCAATGGAACGCTTCAAATCTCTCCCCCCGTGCAAAAACACGGAAATGGATCAGCGGAGAGCGGAGAGTTTGGCCACGCCCCCACCCTCTACTATAGGCCAGCTCTTTTCTCCTCATTTGCATTCAAGCAACAACGCCCATTATAGAGTGTTCAGAGAGAGAAAAATTACTCTTTCTCAGCTTATCTCTGTTTCTCATGCACTGAGTGTTGATTTTGAAGAAGGATTCATTTACAGTATTAGGGAACCATTAAGGAGCCATATAAAAGCATCAAGAAGTACCATGTCATGGGATCTTTAAAGATCTCAAACGTCATTATGACATCATGACACAGGAAGCACCACGTTGTCTCGAGCTACGAGCAGCGAACCAATCCGACCAAAAAGCCATTTGTCCCTAAAGCTAAACAACAATTTGTTTAAATTTATAAATTTTCAACAAACATTTCACAAGTGTTTTAACAAGATGCATTTTGGCTATCTTGCTGACAAATTCACTTTCCATTAACAGCCGACAGGTGCCATGTGTAAATGCTCCGCTCCCGCCTAAAGTGAAGATCATTTGCATACAGATATCTGTCATTTTGCCTAGTCAAAACTCAAATTCAAGATATCTGTAATTATACTTTTGACTCTGCAAAATTAATGTTAGATACTGTATCTCCAATTTCAGATATCTCTAACCAAAATGTATTTCAAGATACTGTATCTAAAACTTGATTATAGATATCTACAATTATATTATGACTATCTCTAATTCCAGTTTGAGATAGGCTATCTACATCATTTCACCTAGTCAAAACTTAATTTAAGATATCTGTTGTTGTGGATATCCAAAATGTTCTTTTTGACTAGGGAAAACTGAGTTAGCGATATCTGCAATGCATATCCAGTTCCTATCCTTAGCTTTAAATATTAAAACGGCTTGCCATAATACAGCTTCACTAGAATCATTTGCTCTGGAATTGCCAGTCTCTGAACAAAAGATAAAAGGTAGCTGAAAACTACCACTTCATGACATCACAAGGTGGAACAGAGCATTTTGAGCTTTGGAGATGTAGACAGACTAATAATAAAGGGTTACTCAAACATGTGTGAATGAAACAAAACACAACTTGTGATTTTGAGGAGATGAATAAAAGCTCACAAGAAATCTTATGGTATATAGTATAGGACCTTTAAAAGATTATTAAACTGTCCTGTAAATTTAAATGTAAAATCATCTCATTTCTTTCTGATCATTGTCCCTCTGATTGCTTATACCAGATTCTGCAGTTTGCATCTCATTGAAATTATCTTTAAAGGAGAATTAACGTTTATTTTACAACCTGAGCCTTATTTCGGTAATAAAACAAGTTGTTTTACTCACCCATAGCACTTTGGTGTCATATGGAGCACTTCAAGAGATGTTTTAGGGGCCGTTTAGACGAGGACGATTGCGATTGAAAACGACAAAATATTCTATCGGAAGTGTCTTTCGTTTACACGGCAACACGGGCTCTGAAAGCGCAAAAATTTGAAGACTCCTTCCAGAGTGTGGAGTTCTGAAGACGGCCCAGGTCGTGTCTCCGTCTAAACGGCAAGAAGTGCAAAACATGTTCACGCCGCATACACCTGACCTGATGCGCCGTAAAAACAATAACAATACGTTGCAGGTGACAGAGGTGAGTTTGGACAAGACCGGGCAGAACCAGTCAGCGGTGGGACAATTTTGAGAATGGATTAGTTGATGACTGCTTGGGTGGAAAACTTCAGAATGACTAAACAAACTCTTGTTGCATTAAGCGAAGAGCTCCCACCCTACATCGAGGGCGAAACAACCGTAATGAGAGCCCCTGTCAGTGTCCTGAAAAAGGTAGCTCTGACATTATATTAGCGGCCTGGCATGCATATTCAATCGAATTCGCCCACTTTTGTGTCTTCATATAAACAAACATTTCCTGTTGAGAACGCTCGTCTAAACGCAGATAAAAAATTGAAGACGAGACGCCACTTTTGCGTCTTCTGTTTTGATCGTCGCCGTATAAACGTAGCCTTAGATTTGCGATCTCCGTAACGTGAGTTCTCGGGGCACATGTTTGCGGTCTCCAAATAACACAAACTGTAGCACTTTTCAAATCATAGAAGCTCAATGTCTTGGTCTACGCTTTCGTTTGAGTCAAAAGTGGTCTGTAATCCGAGATTTAGCCATAGTTTCGAGTAGATGAGGAGGCCAGTGCACATGTGCGGAGTCACAGTTTATTTCGCTTTCAGCTCCCGGGACCCAAACATGAAACGCAAAGCTGTAAATTATGGCTAAATCTGGGATTACAGGCCACTTTTGACTCAAACGAAAGCGTAGACTAAGAAACCCCCCCCCCCCCCACCAAAATGTACCAAAATGACTGTATAACGCTGCAAAACCAAATTAGAGAAGGAAGTAAGTACAGAGCATTGAGCGTGTACGGGTGGAGGTGAAAACAGGAATATATCGGCAAAATGGGGTCTTGAAAATAAGCGATTAAATATTGAACATGCACCAGTCACTCCAAATACAACTTGGAGAGGGTAAACAAGAAGAAGAAACAACTAGAACATCATTAAAAGTCCACTTTGAGAACAGGTCTGATTTAAACCTGAGCTATACACAGAGAGGAGAGACACTGGGACAGACTGGGACAGACTGGGACAAAGACTGGGACAGGGACTGGGACAGGGACTGGGACAGGAGGATTACAGATCATGACTTTGGGCTCAGATCAACTGGAAATAAACAACTACTGCTAATTCTGTGGTGTGAAATATTTATCAAAACAAATTTTGCTTTCTTGAAATTTTGTCAAAAACAACACGTACCCTGAACACCCACATTAGATTCTGCTGAGCTTGTAATTCATAATAACTACATATTCACAAACACATACACACACACAAACACACACACAGATACACTAACACATACACAAACTCAAAATAAACAGAAAAAGGTTGCGCAGTGGTGAGCACTTACGCTTCACAGCAAGAAGGTTCTGGGTTCAATCCCTTTCTGTGTGGAGTTTTTTTTTTTTTTTTTTTGATCCTTTATTTATCCCTGTAGTGAAATTATTTCTCTGCATTTGACCCATCCTTCAGGAGCAGTGGCAGCGCATGAGCCCGGGGACCCATCTCCATGATCTTATTGCTAGGCTTGGTGACGCTTGTGTTGATGGGGGAAACCCACCCACGGGAAGAACATACAAACTCCACACAGAAAGGTCCAGGCAACCCGGGGAACAAACCCGGAACCTTCTTGCTGTGAAGCGTGAATGCTAGCCACTCAGCCACCATGCCGCCAGTTTCCCTACGGGGGCAAAAAAGTGCTACAAAACAAACAAACAAAACAAAAACACACAACATACACACAAACTTTGTCCATTGACAGAATTTATCCTGGTTTTGCTCTAAATAAACCATAGATGTGCGCTGCTGCTATAAATCACATCTATACATTGAATTACTGCTGCATTATTATGTATCATTGTTGTCAACGAAAAATGAATTTCCTCTAGATAAATCTGTCTGTCTGTCTATCTCAGTCTTTGTTTCCTCATCACTCTTCACAAAGGGGTCAGTCTGAGTCCTCCTGAATGAGCTTCCTGTCTGTGTAAACAAACATGTGCTGGAGTTTAGTCAGGCCTACTTTCTGATCAGTTTTTTTTCTCTCTCTCTCTCTCCTTTACAACACACAGTCACAAGATGGTGTGACTAAGCCTTTACTTGTGCAGGAGTGGTCCAGTGTAGGTCACAAAAGTAGTCATCTGAACACTGTTTTTGGCTTGATTTTGGCTTCCATCAAAAACAAAATCAAGGCATCTTATTTATAGAGCATGCATACAAAAATGTGCCATATGTTGTTCCTTGTTAGCTTGTAATGGATTAAAAAGGCGGCTTGTTATGGCTTTGAGAAGTCTGGTCCCAAAACGCTGAGTGAGCAGGTTTGAAGAAGTTTTGGGAAAGGTGTATTTTCTAAGTACTTTGGATTTGATTATTGTGAATCACCGCCATCTACTGGTCTTGTAGTAGCAATACAAACACGTGATATCTTAATGTTTACAATGTTTACACTGTATTGTACATTACAATTATTGTAATAATCAAGCTATAACTGTCCGCTTGCAACTTGGAATTTTTTGTCATTTACTTTAGCTCAATTATTTGTGACTGCAGATAATAATTTAAAGGTGCATTGTGTAACTTTTGGGGCTCCGTGCCTGGAGGGGCCCTAGACCCAGAGTCTTACCCCAGGAAAGGTGTCTGTCCCGGGCTATGAGTGCTGGCAGTGCCCCGTGGGTCTCTGGATGTCTGGGGCTCCGTGCCTGGAGGGGCCCTAGACCCAGAGTCTTACCCCAAAAAAGGTGTCTGTCCCGGGCTATGAGTGCTGGCAGTGCCCCCCTGGGTCTCTGGATGTCTGGGGCTAAGTCTATGGAGGGGCCCTAGACCCAGAGTCTGATCCCGGGAAAGGTGTCTGTCCCGGGCTATGAGTGCTGGCAGTGTCCCCCTGGGTCTCTGGATGTCTGGGGCTCCGTGCCTGGAGGGGCCCTAGACCCAGAGTCTGAACCCGGGAAAGGTGTCTGTCCCGGGCTATGAGTGCTGGGAGTGTCCCCCTGGGTCTCTGGATGTCTGGGGCTAAGTCTATGGAGGGGCCCTAGACCCAGAGTCTTACCCCAGGAAAGGTGTCTGTCCCGGGCAATGAGTGCTGGCAGTTCCCCGTGGGTCTCTGGATGTCTAGGGCTCCGTGCCTGGAGGGGCCCTAGACCCAGAGTCTGATCCCGGCAAAGGTGTCTGTCCCAGGCATGAAAATTAGTCAAAGTTTCAAAACGGAGTACCATGATCTAGCTAGACACTGGGGCAGAGTACCACTGTCCCATTTGCCGTAAAATCACCCCGGGAGTCCCGGGCTGACTTTACGCCGCCCAATTTGAAAATTACAGACAGTCCCAAGGATCATCAGGATTATAGGAGTGAGGTGTCTCGCGACAGGTCAAAAACGCGGTTCTCTCGAATCCGCTCAAAGAGACACAGAAGGCGGGTAAGACCGCGAGGTTTTGCCCTGGGCCATGTCTGGAAGTCTGAAATTTTGAAATATTTCACGTTTTCACCAGTTTTGAAGAGGCTGATTGTTACTGTTACTGTGTAACTGCAACTTTACTGTCTGTTGTCTCACTGTCTATTCATTGTCTTTATTTATTGTATTAGGCCTACTTATTTTTTTATTTTATTTATTGCCTGCAACTGCACTGTTACACTTTTTATT
Organism: Paratrypauchen microcephalus; assembly: GCA_036785185.1. Lineage (NCBI taxonomy): Eukaryota > Metazoa > Chordata > Actinopteri > Gobiiformes > Gobiidae > Paratrypauchen > Paratrypauchen microcephalus. The sequence continues at coordinate 932,089 of JAVJIX010000186.1, read as the reverse complement.
TGCGCTACCTGCTTTGTCTGTTGTCTCACTGTCTATTTATTTTATTGTCTTTATTGTAAATAATATTCAGTCTTATTACACTTAAATGCCCTGCTCCATAGATGTTGCCTTTCTAATCCCTTCCTGTTTGACCAATAATGCAACATGTGCACTGACATCATTTTGTAGTGATGTCTTTTAATGACTTAAATATGCCTTATACTGTTTCGCTTTCATGCACTTTAATCATTAAAGTGTCTTGAATTACTATAACAGCGTGTTGTGTCATTTAGTAATCTTATATTTTTTATACAGATGTGTGAACAAGTGTGATTTCAGTAATTATGAGATGTAATGTTTTTTTGCACAGCTTTGTAGGCTAGTGTTTAGTGGTTGTGTGGCACGTATTTTATTGGGCATGTATTTTATAACCCACACTAACACAAGACTAGGACCATACAATATATGGACTATGCACTCAATTTCTCCCTCAATTTTAATATGCCGTACTGTGTATGAGACACTTTTATACCTTTTCAGTTTTACTTTACGCAAACCTGAGGTATTTTATTTTTATTAGGGAGATTTATTGTTACTGAATATGCTCTCGTGTGCTTGGGGTTTGCTGCTCTGTGTCCCTCGTAAGCTTATTTGTGTCTGGTGCCTGCATTGCACTTCCAACTGTTTTATTTTCCCTGTGCGTGTTTATTTCTTTTTTCCTTTTGTGTGTGTTGTTGATTTGCATAGTTGAGTTGCTTGGTTTGCTTCTCTTGCCCGTTATCATGTTTTTGGCATTTTCCATTTTTGTGCTTGTTTGAAATTTCATTTGCATGATTTTCTTTTTCTTTTGTTGTTGTGTGATTTCTTTTTTGGTTGCAGTGCATAATATGCATGGTGTGATTTCTGTTATTTTTCTTTTTTTAAATAGCATGATTGCATTAGTTACTTAGTTACTAGCTGTATTGGGGCAAGAGTATGGGCATAAGTGTTGGTCTGACCATATTTTCCCAGTGACCAGGACATTGCACACCTAATGGTGAAGGACCTGTCCTCTGAGCGCTTTGCGAATGTATGTACCTTATGGTACATTTCCGTACCACAGGGTACATCTTTCTGAAGAGAGAGAAAAAAGTGCTTTGTGACTGTTATTGTGGTGGTGAAATATGTACTATTATGTGCCTGAAATGTGTATTATCGTGTACCTTGTAATATTAAAAGATTAAAAAAAAAAAAAAAAAAAATGGTGAAGGACCTCCTCAACTCCCTCAGTGCGTGAAAAGTCCCTCAGTCTTCCAGGTAGAATCCATGATAAAAGGAGAAGTTCAATTTGTCAACTGGACAAAGTTTGTTTGGTTGAAAACGTTTCGCCGCTCATCCGAGAGGCTTCGTCAGCTCTGGTTATTGTACTGGTTAGACACTGCTTATATCTAGCTGCCGGGAGGCGCGTCCTACACTGAAAAAGCTCTGAAAACGAACCCCCCTAATCTGTCTCTTTGTTTTTCAAATTACTCTGGCGACTAGTTACGATCCCCTATTCAACGTCTAACGACCCTCTCCACCCCTCAGCCCTGGCTCGTCTGCCCTAATGTTTCTTTGTCCCTCAGTTAAAAGATAAGTGACAGTGTTTCATATAGTAGAACCTCATTTAACGTAGGTGCTCTGTGGAATGAATTCTTCTAATTGAAGTGTTTGTGTTTTCTGCCCCTTTTATTTCAGCCAGGCGCGCCGGGCCTACACGAGTGGCAGGACGAGTCCCCTGGTGGTGGAGCTTCTTCATCGGTCCACACTTTGGGTGTCCTCTTTTCCTTTCCTACTCATGAGTGGTGTATAGTGTCAGAGGTACCCCTACTTTACGCTTTACTGCCCCTGTCAGTCGTGGTAGCCACTGCCCTGAGCTACTGCCCTGCTCCTCCCTTTTTAAAAAAAAAAGTAGTTGTGTGTCCGTAGAGGCGGGCATTGTGTTATAGGTGTGCAGTGTCCCTGGTGTGCCCTTTTGGTGGGGCGTGAGTGTGTGCGTGTGTGTGTGAAGGGGGTGCGCGCGCACGCTTGTGTGCAGGTGTTGGGTGTGGAGCCAGATCTGGCTAGCTCAGACCTATGTTAAAGGTCTAAGAACTGTCTCTCTGTACCACTTGGATTGGACATTAGCAAATAAATATAACTTGGTTGAACTCACGTCTCTGTCATGTATAATCCAGGGCTCTCAAGGCTCACGCTTGAGAGTGTGACACACGCAATTCGACGTATTCACACGCACACACGCCACACATGGCATTTCTCACGCTGATTTGTTTTTTTGTTTTTTTGTGCCCAGAAAATCGGTCTGTGTGGCTTAGTTTATGCAGGCACCGCGCGGAGGGGGGGGACGGCCGTGCGGTCCGAGCGGAGGCCGGTGACGCGCCGTCCCCCGGGCACGTCCTGAGCCTCAGTCCCGGTGCCACGTCTCCTCTGAGACGCACCGACTCCGGTCCCGGTGTCTCCGTCTGTGCGTAACGTGTCCCCCCCGACGGCTTACGCGCGGAATACGCGCGGCCCAGAGCCGAACTGCCCATGGTGAGCCGCGGTGAGACGCGGGCCCGGTGCATTGACCAGACTCTTACATGAATCCGTTAAAAATGTCCCGATCCCTCCTCCCCGCCCCTCTCAGCGCGCACTGACAAAGTGCGGTGATGATAAAACAAACTGAGAACTATCAGGTAATAACTTCATTTATATAACTCTCATTAGTTGCTTTGTAGTTTAAGTTTGGTCTTTAGACAAACAGAGCTCTCAACACGCAATTCGACGTGTTCACACGCTCACACGGCATTTCTCACGCAATTCAAGCGCCAAAAATTATTCACTCGCACCCCCCCCCCCCCCCCCCCCCCCCCCCCGGTCCTCGGAAATTACAGTCACACGCACGACCCCGCTCAAAACTTGAGAGCCCTGTATAATGTGTGAACCGGTGTTGCCTGATATCTCGAAGGGTTTACTTATTTAACCCTGTGGGCTAGCCCCCCATAGGTGGCGTAGTCAGGTTGGTGACAGTCGTATAAATTCCATTTGGTCACACGAGGTATTAGGACGCCTCGGGCCATAGACACAGTCTTTTGACCGACACGTAGGGTGGCTCCCCGTCGGGAGGTCGAACTCCGGTCTCCCGCGTGACCGGCGGGGATACTCACCACTATACGACACGGACGTCAAGAAGGACGTCACGTACGTAGCAAATAGGGACGTCAAGAAGGACCTCACGTAACATCTAGGGACGTCACATAAGATGTCATGTAGGGAAGTTACAAGCTTTAGAAATTCCTTCTTTTATTTCCTTTTTGTTCCTTTTTTCCACTCTGTATAACTTTCACTTTAGTAAAGATGGAAAAGACAAACTTTTGATTCAAGACTCTTTATTTTTGTTACATGCCGCGTTGGAAAGAAACTTCGAGAGGCTCAAGGGTAGTGAGTCAGTGCGCTGCACTCACAACAAGTACACTAATATATTCTATATCATCTCTAATTTGAAAGCATAGGGCACTTTTCTATCTGAAATCATAAACAAATATTATGCATGTGACTAGTTTGTGTGGCAGAAGTCTATACATACACAGTATTACATTAAAAATGTATAATTTGTATGAAGTAAATCAATTACTTCTCTATCATGTCTTATCTTCACACAAATAACTGGAATATCACAAACCGTTCCATTTTAAATACAATAAAGTTTATTCACTTACTTTCTGGTACATCTCATACCATCTTTTTTGTCTGGGAGCAGGTCTATTGCCATGTTGGTCTGTGACGTAATTACTAATGAATCAAAGTAATCACTACTGTCCAGTAGCTATTGAAACAATTAAACTAAGTCACTGCATTGATGAAATATGTACAGCCCACCTGTTTTCTCAGTATGGTGACGTTATGGCGCTATTAGCCAACTTTTAACAGTGCATGGGATTGTTGTCAACAGTGAGCTGAAGATAGATAACGCATATCAATTCGCTTTCAAAGGATTGAGCTACAATTTGATTGGACTGACCCCGTGGCCTGATTGGCTCCCATGAAAGAAGATGGAATTGCAGATCTGATTGGAAGTAGCAAAGACTGACATCGCAAGCTAATAGGTGCTTGAAAGATCGAGCTAGGCACTCCACTGGATGAAAACTACGGACTATCCGCTTACGGGTGCCGAGCTAGTGCCCCTCCCCTAATAATTAATTCTCGTCCAATTGAAGTCAATAAAAGGTCATATTTAAGTATTATTCATTTATTAATCAACAAAACCAACCCTGGCACACGTTCATGAGTTTGTTTTTATTTTATTACATATACATCAACAAATACAATGAATACAGTACATAAAATACAAATTAATAATTTAAGTCATTTTCAATAGAAACTGTCCAGAATTTCTATGGGAGATTCAGTGACCAGAGGAATACTGCGCATGTGTCCTGAAGAAAGTAGAGCGGGCGGGGGCAGCGCTCATTCAAATGGCTCTGTTGAACACCCCCTCCCCCTCTCTGTACCCTATACCCCGACCCAGTCCGCCCAGTGCCGGACTCTGACAATCTGTCCCGTGTCTCTTTAGCCTGTCAGCACCGGTTCTGCTCAGAAAGACCCAGCCTCTAGCAACTTCTCCGACAATGTTAGTATGGTGCCCTCTAGGGGGTGGCATTCACCACAGAGCAAGAGGGTCCTTTAACAAAGGAATACATATAGAATTATGACGTTTGTAGTAAAACATGTGAAAGATGTAAAACAGATAAAAGATCATATGATATATATTATGGTGGTGAGTCAGCCTCACCGAGGTGCTATGCCTCATATATATTTGTATGTCTAATGAAAAGCTCCCCTGTGTTTAAGCAAAATGTGTCTTGCCTCAACACAAATTTATTGTATAAGCAGATCTTGAGGTCAAAATAAGTCTGCTGTGTACTGTCTGCATTCAGTTATAAAGTATTTTAGATCTATTGTCTGATCATGAGGATGTGCATGTTAGCATGCTAGTTGTTGTTAGTTTTCCTGTAAGGGCAAAACTCTGCTTTGAGACTTGATGATTATAAATTCATGCCAGTGAATAATTAACAGGTTCACAATGCATAAGGTAAGTGAGGAATAACTTTAACCACAGCAAACTGTTTAAAAAAAAGTTCTGCATGTCACATTTCAGGTACAGCACCTTTAAATAATTTGACCCCTGGGACCACCATATGATGTTTTATTCTGGTTTGTTTTACATTTGGACAGCTTTTAATATTTTATATTTTCTGACAGTTTGGCAGAACACGTGAGTTCTGTTAACAGTGGGAGAAGAAGCATTTTGAATGTTTTGAAATTACTGGGACCGTATTGTGCAAAATGGACCTTTTGAGTATTCAACCATGTTATAATGTAGAAGTTTAAAGGTGAGAATCAGTGAAAGAAACACAGCTTTTTTAGCAGGTTTCAGATAGCAGAAGCAGCTCTAGCACCATCTGTTGGTGCCTTTTTAGCTACATTTCATTATTAAATCAACACCACATAACTTTATAAAGGTAGAATGTCACCTGCATGATTCTACAGAAATAGATATTCTCCAACAAGATAGATACGACTTTTGCCATACTGTGGACATGTTTCCATGGAAACAAGCAGGAGGAGGCTCTCCTCCAGCTCCAGGCCAAGTAAGAGTTTGTGGAGCTATAAGCCTGTTCATAGTAAAGACACATGTTTCAATGCAAGAAATTTATATAAAATATCGCTAAAATATTTTTTTAAAAAGTATTACTGTATATATAAATAAATTTAAAAACTTGCCTTTTTGTTTATTTTTTTGGCACAGTCACCTTTGACTGTGACACAAAGGCGACTAAGAAGCGCAGTGTAAATGTTGCTGTGGCAAAACATGAGTTTCAATAAATCAATAACGCATCTCTCTAAAAAGTTTTGTGGTGTGGCTTTAAAGCTACCATCATACATGTTTAATGGCAGATGCAAAACATGTGTCTGTGATCTCTGGTCTTCTTCTGTCAGGCCAAAGCGGTCACACTATCAGACACAGGGTGATGTGGGTGATATGTGAGAACACAACAGTCTAATTACAGATGGTAGCTTTAAATAAAAGCTATTTTCTCTCTTTGGCCTTTAACTAAAAAGCCATACGGCTTTGTCTCTGTAGGCCTTGAAAAACAGGAAAAACCCATTTTGTAGAAGATGAGATGTTTCAGTGTAAGCAATATTGTACTGGATCCAGCATCTACCAGAACCGCTATAGTCATAACATTTAGTCTGTTCCATTTCCGGCCCAATGAGAATGATCAGCTGTTCAAAGACATGACTTCCTCCGCTCTGCCAGCATATACTCAAACACCAGAGAGAGCCATCACAAAGCTGCACAGGATCACACCATTCCAATCTCCTGTACCCACTGATATCATAAATCAAACATTCAGGCTGGAAAAAAAAGGAGTTAAAAAAAGAAATCTATTATCAAATGTCTGGGAGTCATGGGCTCTTGTTCTAACCCTGTGACCTTGTAGTTTAGACTTCTACAGACAAATGCATGATACCTGTATTAGTGCAACTGTTCACATTCCAGTGTTGGTACAATACAATATTAATGCTGGACATGTGTGAATTGTGCACCATGATCTGTATTAAAGGATCAGTATGTTGCCTGTGCAGTATGAAAACAATGCAACTACAATCACAACTGAACCTGGGTTGCCAGTTCGTTAACCTGCAAATAGAGGACACATCCAAGTGTCTCAGAGGGTGCACTAGCACGGATTCATGACTGGCTCCGGGTGCTTGGGTTTAGGTAGTGACCATTCAGATCAAAGAGTCATTTTAAAGGTCCCATGGCATGAAATTTTCACTTTCTGAGGTTTTTGAACGTTAATGTGAGCTCCCCTACCCTGTTTAGCCCCCCATGGTTAAAAGTTGTGAAATGTCTAAACTGAGCATTTGCGATCCTTTTCTGCGTTACAGAAAATCGGAGCTCAAACGGGCGATTTTGAACAAGGCACCTTATTGTCGTCAGATCGAAAACAGAAATGCAAATGCAGTTCCACCCCCGTCTGTCTGTACTCAGCGTCTCTGTAAATCACGCCCAGAGAGTTTGGACTGCGAATGCGCTAGGCAATGCGAAATGCGTTTTTTAATTTGCCTGGAGGCACGTCCGAGTGTTTCTAGGCTCGGAAGTCCTTTATCTGAGCCTCTGGACCTTTGAACAGCAGTGGTTTAATTTTATTTTATGTGGAAATGTGTTTATTTTTCAATGGAACGCTTCAAATCTCTCCCCCCGTGCAAAAACAAGGAAATGGATCAGCTGTGAGCGCTCAGAGCGAGAGCGGAGCGTTTGGCCACGCCCCCACCCTCTACTATTGGCCAGCTCTTTTCTCCTCATTTGCATTCAAGCAACAACGCCCATTATAGAGTGTTCAGAGTGAGAAAAATTACTCTTTCTCAGCTTATCTCTGTTTCTCATGCACTGAGTGTTGATTTTGAAGAAGGATTCATTTACAGTATTAGGGAACCATTAAGGAGCCATATAAAAGCATCAAGAAGTACCATGTCATGGGATCTTTAACTTTCAAACAACTGAATTTTGGAACTGGCAACCCAAATGTGAGACTGCTTTTTGATTGGATAATTGTCTTATGAACCAGAACATCAAAATGCAGCATAAACAGTTGGGCCTCATGTCTCATCTTATTGTGACTGAGAATAAATCAACATTACATTTGTTACCATTGATAGCTAAATGTATTAAAGACCCCATATTATGCCATTTTCTGGTCTGGTTATAATGTTGTTTAATCATCACAAGCATAAGGGGAGTTATGTTTTGTTTCACTCACACGTTTACCACACTAACCCTGCATATTTAGTCTAGGTTTAGGCTCTGTTCCACCTTGTGCTTGTCATATACAAGAAGTGCTCCACTGTGTTTTTAAACTCCATACACCTCAACTAGATGCATTTAGATAATTTCAGCCCTGGAAATGCCAATCTCTATTTAAGGTCAATGTAGCTGAAACAAAACATAACTCCAGGTATATTTTTGAGGAGGTAACAACATTATAGCCTGGATTAAAGCTGACAAGAAACCATGTCGCGTAATATAGGACCTTTCATTTGAACATGTTTACCTCATATAATTAAATCATGTTAATGCAATTTTTAATCTGTCATACTGCTCCTTTAATTTTGAAGGATATTATGCAAATCCTCTAATCAGTCAGAAAATTTCCAATGTAATATTTCTGACCCTTAACGATTGTTCAGCCGTAGAGACCACCGGGTGAGGACACACAAGGATACAACATGAGAACGGACAGCGTCTTCCTGAAGACGCCGAAGCACCAATGAGCAGTTGTCAGTGTAGTCCACAGGGCATGAGCGAAAAGCAGATACCTGAATGTCCAACTGGAGGAGTTCCCAAAGCACCATACAGCAGCTTGTGTTTGTAACGCAGTGTTAGCTAGCACCTCTCGATCTGTGGCTCTGACCACTGGCTAGCCATACCACATTTTCATTAAATAGAGCTTTTTGCAGGTACATCACAAAGCATTATGGGATACCCTCTTAGATATGCTAAAGCAGAGGTGTCCAAACGTTTTTCATCAAGGGCCACAAGTCTAAACACAGACGAAGCAGAGGGCCAATCGAGCCTGGTGCTCAGGACAGTCAATAATTGAAATATCTGCATGTTTAACACGTTAGAATGAGCTATCAGTCTTTTATTGATGCCAAGATCCTCAAAACCACACAATAAATATTAAATAATTGTCTTCTTAAGGTAGATTTTCAAAATACTTGCAGTCAAAATTTCTGATAAAAGGAGAAATTCAATTTGTCAACTGGACAAAGTTTGTTTGGTCGGAAACGTTTCGCCGCTCATCCGAGAGGCTTCGTCAGCTCTGGTTCTAGTGCTGTTTATATCTAGCTGCAGGGAGGAGCTCACTACACTGAAATAGCTCTGGATTGTCTGCCCTAAGACAATCCAGGGCAGAGGGGTGGAGAGGGTCGTTAGGCTTGAATAGGGAGGCTAAACTAGTCGCCAGAGTAATTTGGAAAACAAAGAGACAGATTAGTGGAGATAGTTTCAGAGCTATTTCAGTGTAGGGAGCTCCTCCCTGCAGCTAGATATAAACAGGGTCTAACCAGCACTAGAACCAGAGCTGACGAAGCCTCTCGATGAGCGGCGAAACGTTTCCGACCAAACAAACTTTGTCCAGTTGACAAATTGAATTTCTCCTTTTATCAGATTCTACCTGGACGACTGAGGGACTCTTCACGCAGTCAAAAGTTCTGCTCAAGGTAAGTTGTGCCAATTCACCTGGAAGCCTGAGGACCAAGAAAAATTTGTCTGAGGGCCACATTTGGCCCACGGACCAGAGTTTGGACATGCCTGTGCTAAAGGGAAGCTGGTATGTTCTCCTCTGTCAAAACATTTATAGTCATTATTTATTATCATTTATAGTTCTAAGTTTGTGTAATATTAGCTTGTTTTACATACATAATTTCTAGTTTTACAGAGGGTTTAAACTTCTGATCCGTCATAAAGTTGTTTCCTCATCACAAACATATCCGGAGTAATTCACACAAGTTTAACACAAAAACCCTATATACTTAGGCTGAGTTCTTCTCTCAAATGTGTGTGTGTGTGTGGGGGGGGGGGCACTAATAAAGAAGTGTCCACTGTGTTTTTAAACTTTATATACCTTCACTAGAAGAAATTTGGATGATTTCAGCCCCGGAATTTCCAATCTCTACTGAACTAAATTTGGAAACTCTCAAAACAAGGTGGAACAGAGCATTTTGAGCTTTGGAGATATAGACAGACAAATAACAAAGGGCAACTCAAACATGTGTGAATAAAACAAAACAACTCCAGGTGTGTTTTTGAGGAGGGAACTTGACTTAAATCTCAAAGCACTTAAATGTACATAATAAAGGACCTTTAAATATAGAACGTGTGCCATGAGCTCATTTGTGTAAAGTGTACTATCACACAGAAAAAAAAAAAAAAACATCGCATAGTGTTGTTTAAAGTAGATCTAGGTCACTTTTCTCATGGAGCGTTAGCAACCACCGTCTCGCCTGCGGCTCTTGGTACTTTCACTGAGAAGAAATAAGGACTTTATGGCTAGCCAGGGTCAGTTCAATGAATGGGCGACAGTCACATATTTCTTGTTATGGATGCCATTTTGAGGCCATTCAAAAGGTAGGTAATTGCCATGGCAGCAGTCACAATTAAAAAAAAAAAGTCTGTAAAACCTACAGATACTGCAGCCACTCGTCCTGATGGTGACTGACCAGAACCATTTCATAACTCAAATAATACGACCCCATGGCTATTGGCACATTTGACAAGTACTACAAAAATGTCATTAGAAAGTCTGTTTTGACCCAAATTTTTATTTTATTAATGATTACACATTCAATGAAACAAAATGCTATGCTTGTAAACTAATCACAAACATAGACTGAAAGCTGCACTAGAATACTGAATTTGCCACAGACATTGGATCCATCCTTTCATATTTTAAGAGGAAGTATCTCACTTCATATTTAGATCACCATGTTTTGAGTCCCCCTCTCATCTTCAACTATTTGAACACACGCAGTGTAGCCTACTATAGATGACCATTTCTTTCCATGGCAACACTGGGCATGGAAAGCCTTGGACGTATTTGTATATGTCTAAGAATATGACATCCTGATGTCCTGTCCCTGAGCATTCCGCTGATCTAAGCACAAGACATGCCTCCAGATATTTTTATTGAAGTAACAATACAGTACTGTAGTAAAACTTGAAGTTTCTCTTCCCACTGTAAGTCTACAAGTGACAAAAGCTTTATGTTGACAATCTGAAATGATTTGAACATTTGTCTTTCTTGAACTACTCCTTCAGATATGATTTAGTTTGTCTCATTTTTGTCTATCACTTGAAGAAATTCTTCTTTTTGAACAAAGAATCTCTCTTTGAAGGTTTAGTCCATGGACATAGACCACAACTAGCCAATCTGATATTATTCAGGTGGTTAACACTGCTCAAGGAGAGACAGACAACACACAATAGAGACATAAGGAGCCACAATGATGTTAGCTGTAAACAAGGGCAGGGCAGTGTCACTCTAAAACTCCTTTAGGGCTGAGAGAAATTAAAATCAAATTAAAATGGCTTCTGCATTCCTGAACAGACCCTCACCCACTACTACACTCCACCAGAACAAAGCAATAAGCACATCCAGTAACATATCTGACAGCACAACTCCAGAGCTCACACATGTGCACTATTTGTAAAGGGCCTAACATGAGCAGTGACTCCTGCCAGTGCCCGTCTCCTGTTCCCTCATCACAGTGTAGGTACCAGAGACACATGCCCTATACGAGGCTCACTCAGATCACAGCAGGGCAATAACAAGGCTTTCAGGGACTGTTTTTTTCTTATCCTGGAAAAGTTCAATTTACATTAAATCATTTGTACACACCATCAGTCAAATGTTTGGACACACACTCTCAATGTTTATATTTTGAGGTTCATTTTAGACATTGAAGGTATATATAAAGATATACGTAATTTGTTATGTAGCAAAGAAAAAAAATCAGGAATTTGAATCTGAATGTATTTATTTCAAAGTTGCTTTGTTATGTTGCAAACTCTTGACTTCTCTCTGTGAGCTTCATGAAGTCCCTGAAATGGTTTTCACTTTGCAGCTGTGCTGCGTTCAGTGAGAATCTACAACGTAAATAGTCATAGACATAAAAGAAACTCCAAAATTTTTCACTGGTCGTGTACATTTTTGTGAATTTCAAACAGTTCCAATATTTGTGGCACACATTTCTTCTTTAATTTTGATGAGTTTATAAACATTTATTATTAGTAACTTTTTTCCGGTTTCACAGTAAGATTTGTATGTTTTTATGCACCGTCTTTGCTCTTATTTGTCAAATGTGCCGGTACCAGGAAGGCCACTGTTAAACCTGTACTTTAAATAAAACAATAGACCACTTCTCTAACAGATAGCACTTCTGGCTCCAACAGTCATAAGTCTCTTTCCAATCTTTCCCATAATGACAGATTTATGTACAATATTGATATAGAACATAACTTAGTACACAAAAAGCCTTTTCACAACTGACAACGAAGCCAAAAGCAAATGGGCAAAGGCAAATCAACAAAATTAAATAGACATTTGTTGATAAATATTATGCCAAATATAGTTCCGTCCTCTCTCCCTCCCCGTGCTCCCGGTGTAAAAAACATTTGAGAAAAAGTGGATTCTCCGGCCACCGTCGCTGAGTTAGGCTGAGCACCAGTGGTAGTGTCTTGGTTCGTACAAAAGTAAAAATGTGGTTTCTCCTGGAGGCTTGCTGGGAGGGTGCGCAGGGACCACCGGTGGTCTGGTACCTCCAGGGCCCGCTCGCTGCTGGACGTGGTTTTTGCATAAAGAGGTTTGGGGCACAGTCGGCGGCCGCTAGGGGGGCTACAGCAGGTCCATCTTGGGTCTGTAGTGGAGCAGGAGGGGCGACTTCTAGAGATCACAGAGCACACATTCAAACAGGGCAAACGTGTAGGCCTAGCTCTGGTTTGAGTGGTTATGTCATGTTTACAGATTACACATAAGTTAATGATTTAAAGGGATATGCCACCCCCAGGTCAAACTTAGGCATCTCCCCACAGTCCAGAGACTAAAATAAGTGGTGGAAAGCGTTTTCCTGGTCACCCAGCCATTGTCCGAGTCTGTCAGTACTGACCGCCGCGCGCAGCTGCAGCTACTCCGCGTTAGACTGGAGGCTAACGTCGACAGAGAAAGATTTCGGCCAAAAGGAATTAATTTGCTCGATGCTTTTCCCAATTACTTTCTGTGTAGTGCGCATTCATATCGAGAGCAAATAAACGTGCAAATCAACACGGAGAGCTTGACTTGGTCATTTTGGGTGGGAACTATTTTTCAGTGCGGAAAAACAGCCGAAGCACACACCACGCTGCGTAACAGGGGTGTGTAACCCAACGTGGTGCGTAACAGGGATTCCCCTGTGTGCTTCGGCTGTGTTTTTCCGCACTGTAAAATAGTTCCCACCCCAAAATGACCAAGTCAAGCTCTCCGTGTTGATTTGTACATTTATTTGCACTCGATATGAATGCGCACTACACAGAAAGTAATTGGGAAAAGCATAGAGCAAATTAATTCCTTTTGGCCAAAATCTTTCTCTGTCGACGTTAGCCTCCAGTCTAACGCGGAGTAGCTGCAGCTGCGCGCGGCGGTCAGTGCTGACAGACTCGGACAATGGCTGGGTGACCAGGAAAACGCTTTCCATCACTTATTTTAGTCTCTGGGGAGATGCCCAAGTTTGACCTGGGGGTGGCATATCCCTTTAACTGTGCAATCATTGAATATTACACAAAAGTGACTCTCGTGTGCTTTTAGCATGTTATAATGTTGTTACCTCCTCAAAAACATACTGAGAGTTGTGTTTTGTTTCATTCACACAATGTTTAAGTAACCCTTTATTATTAGTCTGTCTGCATCTCCAAAGCTCAAAATGCTCCGCTTGTCCTTGTGATGTCATGAAGTGGTAGTTTTCCAGTTAGCAGCTAACCGCTAGCTAACAGCCCTTCACCTTTTGTTCAGTAGAGATCGGCAATTCCAGGGTTGAAATAATTCAAAAAGATTTCAGTATAGAGTTCAAAACACAGCTGAGGACTTCCTATACTACCACATGACATCACAAGGTGGAACACAATGTTTTCAGTTTGAGAGAACTCCTAAATATGCAGGGTTTGTGTGTTAAACATGTGTGAATGAAACAAAACAACTTCAGGTATGTTTTACATTATAACATATCAGAAAATTGCGTAATATAGGATCTCAAATAGCTATAAATCAACAGTAAGTGAGATTTAAAGGGGCACTGTATGTATTTTAAGGCCGTGGGTCCAAAACAGACATGGCAGTGTTGGTTTAGAAGTATAGATATATAAATACTGTGTACAAATGTGGGTATTGATAGTGTTATGTAAGTATCAATACCAATTAACATAGGTACATTTTAAAGGCTGGCCTTTGTTAGAACCATTTGTTCATTATGTTATATCAGCATCACTCACCAGCAGCATTTTGGACTGACCCATCTGTGTCAGGTGTATTGTTAATCCTTTTGAGCCTATGTTATGTGTCAGTTAAAAATGCTTTGACCCATAAGGTTATATCAAGTATTTATATCAAAATAATTACCCCCAGAACTACTTGGTATTGTATAGACAGATACCAAAAATTGTGGTATTGTCCATCCTTAATCCTTGAATGTTCCCCAAATGGCACAAATCCTCACCATCTCCATACAGACTAGTGACTGCCCCAAACATCAAACACAACTTGTCCATCATGTCCAATGTTTTTTGTAACCAAGAATAAATCAGCATTACAATTTATAATTTTTTTTTACATATTTACCTTGTATCTGGGGACACAGATGAATGTAGGTAGTTAATATTTATGAAATTAAAATAAAAAATCTGATATCTTTAATACGCTACTATACTGATGAGCTGTACTATTGTTGTACTACTGAATCAGTTTCTCTCTTAAGTACCATCATAATTCTCTTAAAATGAAGGAGGAGCTTTTTTTTTTTTAATACCAGACTTTACACCACCACTTAACATCTGCCTTTACGCCAGACTTTACACAAATGGAATGAATGAGAACACCTTAAATCTCCATCGGGTCACGACGACAAACTTGAGCGTGTGGTCCTTCCCCAGGATTTCCTCGTTGCATAAAATGTCCAGCTGCAGAAGACAAAGACCATTTAAACATCATAATAGGAATATGAAGTGAATGGTGATCCACCATATCGCACCGTCTTAGATTGTTTATTTGAATTGAAAATGGGCAATATTTTGAAGTAGCTCAGTTGGCAGTAGCTCAGTTGGTAGAGCGTTTGTCTACTGATCCAGGAGTTGGTGGTTCGAATCCCACTCTTGACGGGTTGACCGTGTGTGATCCCAGCTCCCACAGATGAGCGCTGCCATTGTGTCCTTGGGCAAGACACTTAACCCCACCTCGCCCCCAGTGTCTGTGGACACTGGTAGCCCCCATGACAGAAGCATCAAGGCCTGTGACATTGGCTGTCCTCCTGTGGACCCACCACCTGCGGGAGGATTCATTGTGTTCTGGGCATCTGCTTGGACTGCTGCCCCCGCGACCCAGAAATGGAAAAAGCGGAAGATGGATGGATGGATGGATATTGATCAATACTAGTAGTGTACAAGTACAGGGACCTAAAATGGAATATTGTTAACTCTGCGTGGCCCATCACCCACAGTGAGAGAAAGGTGTACCTCATTGAAAGAGGTGAGGTTGAGCTTTTTGGCGATGAACTTTTTGAGGTGGAGCACGGTGGCCTGAGCCGAGCAGCGGATCCACTTCCTCTTGAGTCCTCTCAGTTTACTGCTGTTACACTCCAGACATATGCTCACCTGAAACACACATATAATGTTATAATAAAACAATACACACACTCCAGTAATACGTTTACCTGAAACACACAAGAACTGCTTTACAATACACAAACATCTCTGCTTCCCAATCAGGGCCTGTACCTGACCCCCCCCCCCACACTAAAATGTGTCTTGCACTACTACAGATATACTGTAGAAGCAGCTCTTACCTTCAAAGTAAGTGTGTAAGAGCAGCCGCACAGCATACGAGAAGCATACGCGCAGGTATCGCTTTCCATTTATCACTTATCGCGTATCCATTTTAACCAGTCGGACAATCTACACCAGCAGTGACATACATGCGTCCAACGGCCGTCATTATGCTACGCGCTGCTCAAATTAGGTTGGAGTTCTACTTTTTCAGTGTCAACAGAGCGTCTCCAGGCTTTTTATCAGGGAAAAGACAGGAAATAAGTACGAGATGCCTGGAGGGACTATGTCTCCCGGCTGGCCTGGGAACGCCTTGGGGTCCCCCCGGAGGAGCTGGAGGAAGTGTCTGGGGTGAAGGAAGTCTGGGAGCCCCTGCTTAGACTGTGGCCCCCGCGACCTGGAATGAGTTAATGTGAGCACCAGAGATATGGCTTGATTACCCTGCAAAATATAATCTCTGTTGTTGTCAACTTTTGTTTTGTGATTTAAAATGTAATTCATCCAATCAAAAATGAATACCTACATACATGAATAATCTCATGAGCAGCTCTGTTGCCACTGATGTAAATTGAAGCTTTTAAAAGTATGCGCATTTGTAGCTCTGCCTACGTTACGTGTCATTGACGTACATTCCAGGTTACGGTGAATATGAGATCAGTGTGTGCTGTCTGCATCCAATTACAAAGTGTGACAATCTAGAAGTGTGCTGATAGCATGCTAGTTGTGCTTATAAAATCCTTGTGGTGAATATTTAGGATACAGTGGTCCCTCGCTCCATCGCGGTTCACTGTTCACGGCCTCGCTGTTTCGCGGAGTTTTTAAAAAAAATTTATAGTGTAACTTTTTTTTTTAATAGTGTAACATTGTGTTCTGCGTCCTAATTGGCTAAAAGACTGTAGACCTTTGCCGATTGATAGATGGGGGATCCAGGGAAGGCCGGGACTAGACTAGGACTAGACCAGGACTAAACCAGGTCTAGACCAGAACTAAACCAGGTCTAGACCAGAACTAAACCAGGTCTAGACCAGGTCTAAACCAGGTCTAAACCTGGACTGGTCCTGGACTAAACCAGGACTGGAGAGGAACTGTGAGGAACTACCCTCACCTTTTTTACTTTTAAAGAACCCCTCAAACTGGATTAATAGCGCAATTTTGTATAACAGGCATCATTATTTGCAGGACAATTTCTATGAATAATGTGGATAAGATGCTGCACTTTAAATTACGTGAGGTGAGTAATAGTCTTCATTATTTTCGCTATATCGCAAGTTTCTATCTTGCGCCCCTCCTGGAGCCGCCACCTTAACATAGTAGAGAGGTCTGAGTGCCCAAATGATCCCGGGAGCTATGTTGTCGGGGGCTTCATGCCCTTGGTAAGGTCACCCAAGGCAAACAGGTCCTGGGGAACCTGGGGGTCCTGTCACACCAAGAGCAGTTCAGAAGCCCTTTATGATGAACATTAGATCAAGGCCAGTAACGTCACCCGGATTGGGGTCACCGGGGCCCCACACTGGAGCCAGGCCTGGGGTGGGTGCTTGACAGCGAGCGTCTGGTGGCCGGGCTTTCCCCCACGGGGCCTGGCCGAGACATGGGCCGTACTCCCATGGACTCACCACCCGCAGAAGGATCCATAGGGGGCAGGTGCAAGGAAATTTGGGTGAAAATCAAAGGCAGGGGCCTCAACGACCAGATCTCCGGACATGGAGACTAGCTCTGGGGACATGGAATGTCTCCACACTGGGGGGGAAGGAGCCAGAGCTCATGCGGGAGGTTGAGCGTTGCCGACTAGATATTCGGTCGGGGACCGGTCTCTCACTGTTGTGTCAGCCTACGGGCCAAACAGCAGTGCAGAGTACCCGGTTTTCTTGGAGTCTCTGGGAGGGGTACTGGACAGTGCACCGACCAGGGACTCTCCATTGTTCTCCTGGGGGACTTCAACGCACACATGGGCAACGACAGTGACACCTGGAGAGGGGTGATTGGGAGGAACGGCCTCCCTGATCTGAACCCAAGTGATGTTCTGTTATTGGACTTCTGTGCCAGCCACGGTTTGTCCATAACGAACACCATGTTCGAGCACAAGGGTGTCCACAAGTGCATGTGGCACCAGGACACCCTAGGCCAGAGGTCGATGATCGACTTTGTCATCTGACCTCCGGCCGCGTGTCTTGGACACTCAGGTGAAAAGAGGGGCAGAGCTGTCAACTGATCACCACCTGGTTGTGAGTTGGGTCCACTGGCGGGGGAGGAAGCTGGAAAGACCTGGCAGGCCCAAGCATATAGTGAAGGTTTGTTGGGAATGTCTGGCAGAGCCCTCTGTCGGAGAGACCTTCAGCTCACACCTCCGGGAGGGCCTCTCCCAGATTCTGGGAGAGGCTGGGGACATTGGAGTCCGAGTGGGCTTTGTTTTCAGCCTCTATTGTTGATGCAGCCGCCCATAGCCATGGTCATAAGGTCTGTGGTGCCTGTCCCCGAACCCAGTGGTGGACACCAGAAGTAAAGGATGCTGTCAGGCTGAATAAAGAGTCCTATCGGGCCTTGTTGGCTCATGGGACTCTCCTGAGGCAGCTGACAGGTACCGGTGGGCCAAGCATGCTGCAGCCCGGGCGGTCGCAGAGGCAAAAACTTGGGGTTGGGAGGAGGAGGAGAGGCCCTGGAGGAGGACTATCAGACGATCTCAAAGAAATTCTGGCAAACTGTCCGGCGCCTCAGGAGGGGGAACCAGTGCTTCACCAACGCTGTTTACGGTGCGGGTGGAGAGCTGTTGACCTCGACTTGGGATGTTGTCAGACATACTTTGAGGATCTCCTCAATCCTGCCACCATGTCTTCTGAGGAGGAAGCAGAGGCTGGGGACTCAGAGACAGACTTGTTCATCTCCCTGGCTGAAGTCACTGAGGTGGTTGGAAAGCTCCTCGGTGGCAAGGCTCCAGGGGTGGATGAGATCATTCATGAGTATCTTAAGTCTCTGGATGTTGTGGGGCTGTCTTGGATGACACGTCTCTGCAACATCACGTGGCGGTCGGGGACAGGACCTCTGGACGGGCAGACCAAGGTGGTGGACCCTCTGTTTAACTCTTTCACTGCCAGCCTGTTTTCAAAATCTAAGCCTGTAGAGTGCCAGAGATTCAGAGAATTTTCACTGATTTTACAAGACTCACAGAATACTGAGTTCTTTGACTATATAAACATGGCACACATCAAAATAAAGCCTAGACTCTCTTCTTTCACCTGGAAAAAAATTATGTTTCTAACCTTTTCGGTTCTCAAATAACTGATAGTAGAACATAGGGAAGTTTCAGCAAAAACACTGGTTTTTGAGCAAGAAATGGAGAAAACGAGCGTTGAGTTCAGAGAAGGATTTCGAGCAGATCAGTGACTTTGACATCAATATTTATTGATTTAGTGACACCTCAAACATCTAAAATAACAGAGAAAGAGATTTTTGATGACAAAGTACATTTTTTATTTACAAATATAAGAATATAAGGCTCTGTGAATAGTGCCAAGAGATGTTTACAGGATATAATAATATCTTTTCATATAAAATAGAACTTTGTTGAGGCTTTGTCTGAGGCCCAGAGTACAGACCCATAATAAAAACTAATACACACACACACACACACACACACACACACACACCTACACACACACACACACACACACATATATATATATATGTACATACACACAAGCCCATGCATAAACCTTTACACACACACACACCTACACACGCACGCGCGCACGCACGCACACGCGCACGCACGCACGCACACACACACACACACACACACACACACACACACACAACTTCATTCATTACAATTACCATACAGCAGCATTACTGCTCCAAGTCAGTAAACTTCTTCTTTGGAGCCGTCGTAGTTCTGAGGAGACTCCCTGATCCGCGCAGCGCACACATGACACGCCCCCTCCTCGAGCACAGCAGATCTCTGCTCAGACCTCGCTGCTTGATCCGGCTTGTCTCTGCGATCCTCTGATCCAGGATCCTAGGTCCCAAGAGCGATCTGATCGCTCCATAGGCGCTGATCAACAGTTATCTGCTTTTCCGGGTTCTCTGGCCTCGCCATCTTACACACATCTATACACACACTGCACTCCTCCTTTCTTCCCCGGCTCTGATCGGCAAATAATGATACAAGATCGCCATCTACAGGTTGAGAGGTGTGAATTACACCTTCAAAGTTGCTCCAGGCCGTATCCTAGCAACCCCCGCTGAAAAACGTGTTGAACGTCTATAGACGTTCTGGCAATCAACGGTTGGGTTCGCCCGAACGTCTATAGACGTCTCCGGCAGCCAATGAGTTAAGAAGGGGGACCAGAGGGTGTGGTCCACCTATCGGGAAATCCCGCTCAGCCTTCCCGGTAAGGTCTATTCCAGGGTACTGGAGAGGAGAATTCGACTGATGGTGGAAACTTGGATCCAGGAGGAGCATTGTGGTTTTCATCCCGGCCAGTGAACAATGGACCAGCTCTATACTCTCCATCAGGTGCTCAAGGGTGCATGGGAGTTTGCCCAACCAGTACACGAGCTTTGTGGATCTGGAGAAGGCTTTCGACCGTGTCCCTCGTGCGGTCCTGTGGATAGTGCTCTGGGAGTATGGGGTTTAGGGCTCTTTGCTAAAGGCTGTTCGGTCCCTGTATGACAGGAGCAGGAGCTGTGTTCCCATTGCCAGTAGTAAGTCGGACCTGTTTCCGGTGCATGTTGGACTCTGCCAGGGCTGCCCTTTGTCACCAGTTCTCTTCATTATATTTATGGACAGAATTTCTAGGCGCAGTCAGGGGCCGGAGGGGATCCGGTTTGGGGACCACAGGATCTCATCTCTGCTGTTTACATATGACGTTGGCTTCATCGAACCGGGACCTCCAGCAGTGATGCGGTCACTGTACTGGACTGTTGAAGGGTGGTGAAGAGGGAGCAGAGCCAAAAGGCAAAGCTCTCAATTTACCGGTCAATCTACGTTCCTACCCTAACCTATGGTCATGAGCTTTGTGTAATGAGGAAAAGTACAAGTTTGCTGATACAATCGGCCGAAATGAGTTTCCTCCGAAGAGTGGCTGGGCGCACCCTTAGAGATAGGGTGAGGAGCTCAGTCACATGGGAAGAGCTCGGAGTAGAGCCGCTGCTTCTCCACGTTGAGAGGAGCCACCTGAGGTGGCTCGGGCATCTGTTCCAGATGCCTCCTGGACGCCTCCCTCGGGAGGTGTTTCGGGCATGTCCCTCTGGGAGGAGGCCCCGGGGAAGACCCAGGACACGCTGGAGGGTCTATGTCTTTCGGCTGGCCTGGGAATGCCTTGGGGTCCCCCTGGAGGAGCTGGAGGAAGTCTGGGAGTCCCTGCTTAGACTGTTGCCCCCGCTACCCGGCCCCAGATAAGCGGAAGAAAATGAATGGTATCTTGCGCTTCTGTGTCCGTCACTCTTTCTGCTCCTGATGCTCTGTTTTATTTGCTGTTGCCATAGCGTTGCTGATGTTTAGTGGTTATGTGATTAAGACCAAAGGTGGTTATTTTGATGAAAAAGCTATTTAACTTGGCATTGTTACATTTTTTTGCAATAATATATGCCTTTCCACATGATGAGATTTCCTTTAATATATCAATAAATTGCGTGAAAAGTCCCTCAGTCGTCCAGGTAGAATCCATGATAACAGGAGAAGTTCAATTTGTCAACTGGACAAAGTTTGTTTGGTTGAAAACGTTTCGCCGCTCATCCGAGAGGCTTCGTCAGCTCTAATAAGAATACTGGTAAGACACTTGCTTATATCTTGCTGTAGGGAGGAGCTACCTAGCTAACTACTTTCCGGAACTATCTCATTGGTTTCCGTCTTTTGTTTCTCTGGCGTCTAGCTGACGATCTCTATTCATCCCTACACGCCTGTTTTTCACACCTCTGGCCCTGACCTGGCTAGCCCCATTGTTTCCCTGTTTGTTTGATCTAGGCTTAATAATGGAATTGTAGATGGGATGCAAATTATGTCTTACTCCACCATTTCTGTTCAGAGGCTATTTGACAAAAATAGCCTCTTTAACTCCCCTCTCAAACCAATTCTTTTCCCTCGCTAAGATCTGAACCTCACTGTCCTCAAATGAATGACCCGTGGCTTCTAGGTGAAGATATACGGCAGAAGACGGTCCACTCTGGCACGCCCGTCTGTGTTGGTACATCCTCTTGTGAAGTGGCTGCTTGGTTTCTCCAATATCTAGGCTTAATAATGGAATTGTAGATGGGATGCAAATTATTCAGAGGGAACTTCTACAGGCAAATTCATGGCTGTGCGATGGGCTCACCGGTCTCCCCTATCATGGCTAATTTATACATGGAACAATTTGAACAGAGTGCCTTAGCTTCATATCCAGGCTCTCCGCCCACACACTGGTTTCGTTATGTTGATGATAATTTTACAAAAATCAAAATTCAAGATTTGGAACCTTTTACTGCACATATCAATTCTGTAGATCCTAATATCAAATTCACCCGTGAAGATGCCAAGGATAACACATTGGCGTTCTTAGATTGTGCAGTAACGATAGGAGGAGACCGGGGACTCCAAGTAGAAGTCTTCAGGAAGCCCACACACACAGACCAATACCTGCTTTTTGATTCACACCACCCACTGCAGCACAAACTGGGTGTTATTCGGACATTACAACACAGGGCCCAAGTGGTTCCCACAAGCACAGAGGGTAAGGAAAAAGAAGAACAACATGTGCAGGAAGCCCTCTCTGTTTGTGGTTATCCCAAATGGGCTGTTAACAAAACCAAGAGAGACAAGGGCAAGAAACAAGATAATAGAGAATCCGAACCCAGGAGGAAAGGGGTAGCGATTCCGTACCTGGCCGGCGTGTCGGAAAAACTACAGAGGATTTTCAGACAATATGAAATCCCAGTTTATTTCAAACCCACAAACACTTTAAGACAAAAACTCGTCCACCCAAAGGACAAAACACCGAGCCACAAACGAAGCAATGTGGTCTACTCCATTCAGTGTAGTGAAGACTGCAGTGAGCGCTATATTGGAGAAACCAAGCAGCCACTTCACAAGAGGATGTACCAACACAGACGGGCGTGCCAGAGTGGACCGTCTTCTGCCGTATATCTTCACCTAGAAGCCACGGGTCATTCATTTGAGGACAGTGAGGTTCAGATCTTAGCGAGGGAAAAGAATTGGTTTGAGAGGGGAGTTAAAGAGGCTATTTTTGTCAAATAGCCTCTGAACAGAAATGGTGGAGTAAGACATAATTTGCATCCCATCTACAATTCCATTATTAAGCCTAGATCAAACAAACAGGGAAACAATGGGGCTAGCCAGGTCAGGGCCAGAGGTGTGAAAAACAGGCGTGTAGGGATGAATAGAGATCGTCAGCTAGACGCCAGAGAAACAAAAGACGGAAACCAATGAGATAGTTCCGGAAAGTAGTTAGCTAGGTAGCTCCTCCCTACAGCAAGATATAAGCAAGTGTCTTACCAGTATTCTTATTAGAGCTGACGAAGCCTCTCGGATGAGCGGCGAAACGTTTTCAACCAAACAAACTTTGTCCAGTTGACAAATTGAACTTCTCCTGTTATCATATCAATAAATTGATTTGTTGTCATTACCAGTACATCTTGTTACCATTATGAAAGTTCAGAAATACACAATCGTCCTAATACTTTTGTCAGGCAGTGTAGATACTGTGCTAACCCCAGCATATGTACATGTTTTATTAGTATTAATGTGTCATAATTGAAATCCCCATAAACCTGGCCTGCTCCTTGCTGTGTGTGAGTGGTGCTGACCTGCTCGTCACTGCGGTGGTAGTCATTGTCCTCTTCGGCCTTCTCCTCTCCAGCCTCCTTGTGTCCGGGCTCCTCACACTTGGCCTCCCCTGTTGACATCAGAGCATCACTCACCGCTCTCACATTTACAAAGCTCCAGCACAGATACAACAGACAAAAGTCGTCAGACGTTGCCATTCTCAAACAACAAATTAAATGAAATCAAATGCCTAGGGGCTGGGCAATTTACTTCAAATGAATACAAACTATTTATTCATTCATACTATACTACGGATATAGTTTTAAGACGTCTTTATGAAATTAAAACTGTGAAGTGATTTTTTTATTTTTTTTTTTAAACGCAGGACCCCAAGAAGACTAGCCGGCACTCAGATACAACTAACAAAGTCCTGATAAAACAAATAAATACATTTTTCATGGATGACAAAATGTGTACTGCATGGGTTTGGTCAACATCAGTGATCATAGTGTTATTTCGTTTAGCAGAAATATGACACACATAAAGACTACGAGAAAATGAACTTGAAATTTGAGCTATTAGAAGATGTAGTTTTTTTCCCCCTTGTGTGATCTTAGTGTCATTTTAAGCATCATTGACTTACATTACAGTGGCATGAAAAAGTATCTGAAGCTTTTGAAATTTCTCACATTTCTGCATAAAATCACCATCAAATGTGATCCGACCTTTTTCAAAATCACAAAGATGGAAAAAATAGTGTCTGCTTTAACTAAAAACACCCAGACATTTATAGGTTTTCATATTTTTAAGGATAACATGCAAACAATGACAGAAGGGGGAGGAATAAGTAAATGAACCATCACATTTAATAGCTGGTTACCCCCCTTTTGGCAGCAGTAACTTCAACCAGACGCTTCCTTTAGTTGCTGATCAGTCTGGCAAATCGATCAGGATCAATCTTGGACCATTCCTCTTTACAAAACTGCTGCAGTTCAGTCAAGATTCCTGGGATGTATGGGATGAATTGCTGTCTTGAGGTCATGCAACAGCATTTCAATGGGGTTCAAGTCAGGACTTTGACTAGGCCACTCCAGAATGTTTATTTTGTTCTGAAACCATTCTGAAGTTCATTTATTTCTGTGGATCATTGTCCTGTTGCAGCCATCCTTCATCTTTTTAGCTTCAACTGTCTGACAGACGGCCTCAGCTTTTCCTGCAAAACATCCTGGTAAACTTTTGAATTCATTTTTCCATGAATGATTGCAAGTTGTCCAGGCCCCGTGGCAGCAAAAACAGCCCCAAACCATGATGCTCCCTCCACCATGCTTCACAGTGGAAATGAGGTGTTGATGTTGGTGAGCCGTTCCATTTTTCCTCACCATGAACACCATTCTTGGCCATTGTTTTACATATAATCAATGTATGCACAGAGATATTGGATTGTGCCAGTGATTTCTGTAAGTCTTTAGCAGACACTCTAGGGTTCTTTTTTACCTCTCTGAGTATTCTGCGCTGAACTCTTGGTGTCATTTTTGGTGGACGGCCAGTCCTTGGGAGAGAAGCAACAGTGCAAAATTCTCTCCATTTGTAGACAATTTCTCTAACTGGATTGATGAACATCCGGTTTAACCTTTTCCAGCTTTATACAAATCGACAATTCTTGACTGCAGGTCTTCAGAGAGCTCTTTTGAGCGAGGCATGGTGCACATTAGACAATTCTTCTCATCAAGGCAATTCTTATCAGGTTTTATAGAGGGCAGGGCAGCTTTAAGCCACTCCTCAGTGACTGGCCACACCCCTGACTTAAATTATTTGAGAAAAAAAAAGTATTAATTGCTCTCAAAGTCTCCTTAGGCAGAAGGTTCAGTTACTTATTCATCCCCCTTCTGTCATTGTTTGCATGCTATCCTCATTCAAATTATGAAAACCTATAAATGTGTGGGTGGTTTTAGTGAAAGCAGACACTGCTTTTTCATCTGTGTGATTTTGAAAAAGATCAGATCACATTTGATGGTGATTTTATGCAGAAATGTGAGAAATTCCAAAAGCTTCAGATACTTTTTCATGCTACTGTATAAGAACATTTGTGTCATGCTCTGCTGTGAGACTATAAAATCATTTGTAGTATCTGCTTTATCTTTTGAACTTTGAGAACATACAGCCCCTTTAAGTAAGTTGAGGGGCCTCAGCATTCGAATCCATTATGACGGCCCGAGAGACTCCTAACTCTAAGAACATCCAGCTGGGACACTCTGACATGTATACTGTAAACACTCTGCCCTGTCTATATAGAATGGCTGCCTCAGTTTCATCATTATTCTCTATTTTATACTTTTGTTCTTGCCCCTCCCCACCCTCCCCCACCCTTTTGCTTACCAAACAAAAAGATGCCTCATGTTTACCCGTCCCATTTTTTTTTTTTGGCATAATATGTTTGTGAATATTGTTATCGATTGTACTTGCATTTTTTTCTACTCTGTTATCTCCAAATGGTGACAAGCGCAGGCGCAGTGGCTCCTCCCTGGCTGTTATTTCTTCTGCTTGGCCAAGGAGAAATGCAATATGGATTCACTGTATGTAATGTACATATGGTTGAATTGACAATAAAGCTGAATCTGAAATGTTTAAGTCTGCATCTCGGACATATAGAAGTAGTCAGATGACAGTGGGATATCCTATAGAAAACTTTATGTGAGCAAACCCTTTGTTCGAGGTGTTCTCTGTGATTGGCTTTGAGGCGACCGGACCTTCTGCCTGTAATTGACAGAAGCCTGAACAGGCCCATTGTAATGTGTTTGTGTTTGTTTTGTTTGTTGCTGTGTGTGTCAAACAGGCTCTGTGTGCGTGAAAATGCATTTCCCCTTGGGGACAATAAAGTCTAAAGTCTAAGTCTTCGGCCTGTCTGATTTTTCAAATGACCGTTTAATTTAACATTAAATCAACATTTTGAGAATACTGTTGTTGTTTTGATGAAATCACAAAGCATATCTGACAGGTTTTCTAATTCTGACTGGGTTTGGTGGGATAGCAAAAGTGGTAAATAGTACGTTACAGGAAGTAGTGCCGAGTTGTAAAACAGAATCCCTGACATGACATCAACACAGAAAAGTCCATCCAAAATGCAGAGACATTTTTTGTGCAAGGGAGACATTTTTCTGACGGTTTAAAGGTGAAATCATTTACTTTTATTTCATCAGAAATATTATGCCAGTCAGCCCTTGTTAAAGTGCCTATTACAGAATAGACTGCTAAGATCTTTATACTGTATTTAAGATTTGGTTTAAAATGTTAGCCTTTTTTACATCTTGGTTATAAATTGTGACATCACACTATGGAATTCCACAACTGTTACACCGCAACCATATTGTACACTGGGTCAAATCTCCTCAGATGTACGCAAGCACAAATATAAGAAAACATGTTTATTTTGTCAAAATCATGTTAGAATAAGGATCAGACAGATGCGTTTGTGTAAATTGTGCCGGACATTTGGATAGAATTCTCCCAGTGATATCAATACAGAACTCTCTAAAAAAAATCTTTGCTTCTTGTAATTTTCAACATATTTTTCAATCTTCACAGATTGCTTCTTGATTTGTGTAAAACTATACCATAATTATGTCAAAAGGAGAAATTGAGATTGTCAACTGGACAAAGTTTATTTGGTCGAATACATTTCGCAGCTCATCCAAGCTACTTCTTCAGTTCTGGCTAGAGTGCTGGTGTCTAATTTCTCCTTTTGCCATGGATTCTACCTGGACGGCTGAGGGATTCTTCATATACCATAATTATGTGTGAAGAATCCCTCAGTCGTCCAGGTAGAATCCATGATAAAAGGAGAAATGCAATTTGTCAACTGGACAAAGTTTATTTGGTCGAACCATAATTATGATGAAGAGCCCATATTGATTTGTTATAATGTAGTTTCCTCATCACAAACACAACTAGAGTTGTGTTTCATTTCATTCACACATGTTCAACAAA
Source organism: Paratrypauchen microcephalus (assembly GCA_036785185.1). Classification (NCBI taxonomy): domain Eukaryota; kingdom Metazoa; phylum Chordata; class Actinopteri; order Gobiiformes; family Gobiidae; genus Paratrypauchen; species Paratrypauchen microcephalus. Next base: position 904,739 of record JAVJIX010000186.1, on the reverse strand, counting down.
CAAACTCTGCATATTTATGCTGAGTTCTTCTCTCAAACAGCCCTCAAACTGCCACCTTAACGTGGCAGAAGGGTTTGAGTGCCCAAATTATCCCGAGAGCTATGTTGTCAGGGGCTTCATGCCCCTGGTAAGGTCACGGTCAAGGTCAGAAGCCCTTTTACATTGCCTGGACTGGTGTTGCCAGGGTCCCACTCTAGAGCCAGGCCTGGGGTGGATGCTCAACGGCGAGCGTCTGGTGGCTGGGCCTTCCCCTACGGGGCCTGGCTGGGCACAGCCTGAAGGAGTGATGTGGGGCCGTCCTCCCACAGGAGGATCCATAAGTTGCCGGTGCAGGGAGATCTGGGCGGCAGTTGAAAGCAGGGGCCTTGACGACCGGATCTCTGCATATGGAGACTAGCTCTGGGGGCTTTGGAATGTCACCTCGCTGGAGGGGGTGTCTGAGCTTGTGCTGAAGGTTGAGTGTTACCGTTACTCACCTTCACACACAACTTGGGCACTGGAACCCAACTCCTTGAGGGGGCTGGACTCTCCATTTCTCTGGCGTTGCCCGCGGGGAGTGGCGGCGGGCAGGTGTGGGCCTGCTTATTGCCCCACAGCTCAGCTGCCATGTTGGCGTTCACTCCGGTGAACAGTGCACCTTCAGGTCAGGGACAGGTCTCTCACTCTTGTGTTGGCATACAGGCTGAACAGCCTCCCTGATCTGAACCCGAGTGGTGTCCTGTTATTGAATGTCTGTGCTAATCACGGTTTGTCCATAATGACTACCATGTTCGAGCATGTAGCACCAGGACACCCTAGGCCGGAGGTCGATGATCGACTTTGTTCTTGTGTTATCTGACCTCCTGGCCTGTCTTGGACACTTAGGTGAAGAGAGAGGCGGTGCTGTCAACTGACCGTGTCCCTCGTGGTGTGGGGAGTGCTCCTGGAGTATGGGGTTCGGGGGCCTTTGCTAAGGGCTGTCCGGTCCCCCTGTATGACCGGAGTAGGAGCTGTGTTCTCATTGCCGGCAGTAAGTCGGACCGGTTTCCGGTGCCTGTTGGACTCCACTAGGGCTGCCCTTTGTCACCGGCTGTTCATTGTATTTATGGACAGAATCTCTAGGGGACTGGAGGGGTTCCGGTTTGGGGACCACAGGATCTCATCTCTGCGGTTTGCAGATGACGTTGTCCTGATGGCTTCATCAGACCAGGACCTCCAACGTGCAGGGGGGTGGTTTGCAGCCGAGTGTGAAGCAGCTGGGATGAGAATCAGCTCCTCCAAATCCGAGGCCATGGTTCTCGACCAGAAAAAGTTGGCTTGCCCTCCACAGGTGGGTGGAGAGTCCCTGCCTCAAGTGGAGGAGTTAAAGTATCTTGGGGTCTTGTTCACGAGTGAGGGGAGGATGGAGCGTGAGATTGACAGGCCGGTGCTGTCTCTGCAGTGATGCGGTCACTGCATTGGACCGTTGTGGTGAAGAGAGAGCTGAGCCGAAAGGCAAAGGTCTCAATTTACTGGTCAATCTACGTTCCTACCCTCACCTATGGTCATGAGTATTGGGTAATGACCGAAAGGACAAGATTGCATATACAAGTGGCCGAAATGAGTTTCCTCCGCAGAGTGGCTGGGCGCTGCTCCTCCACGTCGAGAGGAGCCAGCTGAGGTGGCTCAGGCAACTGTTGCAAATGCCCCCTGTACGCCTCCCTCAGGAGATGTTCTGGGTATGTCCCACTGGGAGGAGGATCCGGGGAAGACCCAGGACACGTTCGAGGGATCATCTTTCTCGGCTGGCCTGGGAATGGCTTGGGTCCCCCTAGAGGAGCTGGAGGAAGTGTACAGGGTGAAAGAAGTCTGGGAGTCCCTGCTTAGACTTAGACTGCTTAGAATGACCCTGCAACCTGGCCCCGGATAAGTGGAAGAAAATAGATGGATGGATGGATGTTCTCTCAAACAGAAAACACTCCACCTTGTGATATCATGTGGAAATGCAGGAAATGCTCCACTGTTTTTTTAAACTCCATAAATCTTCACTAGAATCCTTTGGATAATTTGAGTCCTGGAATTTCCAACCTCAACTGAACAAAAGGTAAAAGGTTATCTGTTAACTTGAAAACTACCACTTCATGACATGACAAATAGGGATGCACCAATCCAGATTTTGAGATGTGGACAAACAAATAATAAAGGATTAGTCAAACATGTGTGAATGAAACAAAACAACTCTATGGTATGTTTTTGAGGAGGTAACAATATGGCTAAAAGCTCTAGAGACTATTTTGCATAATATAGGGCCTTTTTTTGTATTTTAGTCAAATTAGTAGTCTAACCTGTCATATGCACTGGTTTTCTTTTTTAATCTCTTCATACAATGTTTTGGATTGGCATTCTAAAACCTAAACCCTCTGAATACGATGGCACATGTTTGATCTGTTCACATGTACATGGCAGAGTGGTACCGTTGCGTTGGTCCAGGTGAGTCTTCATGTTGCACAGCTCTCCTTTAATGTCTCCAGGGACCTCCATGCCCAGCTTCTGATAGAACTCCCTCTGTTTCTTCAACTCCGCTGAACAAGATAAGATAAGATAAGATAAGATAATATAATCCTTTATTTGTCCCACAATGGGGAAATTGCAGTGTCACAACGCAAGTTTCAGAAACAGTTGGAAAAAGAGCATGCATCAAAATTAAGATAAATAATAATAAGTATGTACAATCAACTAAAAAACACAACACTGTAAGGTTAAAAGGCACAGGAACGCTGCACAATAAATGTCTTTGATTCTGAGCAGTGAACAAACAGCAGTTAAAGTGACTCCAGTTCAGTAATATATAATATCACTACAATAAAGTGACTCAGATGATTGTGTACAGTGCAGTGATGGACAGTGGTTGTTAAATAAATAAGTAGCAGGTAAAGTGACTATAAATAATATTGCACATGTAATTATTACTATGGAGATGACACATGGTTGCTATGGAGATGAACATGACTAGCAATGATCATTGTACAGTCTGACAGCAGCAGGAAGGAAAGATCTGCGAAATCTCTCTTTAACACAGCGAGGGTGAATCAGTCTGTCACTGATGCTGCTCTCTAGAGCCGACAGAGCGTCCTGCAGGGGGCGACACTCATGCTCCAGCATAGACATGAGTTTAGCCAGGACCCTCTTGTCCCCCACCTGCTGCACCGAGTCCAGAGGACAGCCCAGGACTGAGCTGGACTTCCTGATGACCTTGTCCAGTTTCTTCTTCTCCCTCTCTGTGATGCTCCTGCTCCAGCAGACCACACCGTACAGGATGGCAGATTCCACCAGAGTCATAGAAGGTCCTCAGGAGTGGCCCTCTCACTCCAAAGGACCGCAGTCTCCTCAGGAGATAGAGCCGACTTTGGCCCTTCCTGTACAGTGCATCTGTGTTATGAGTCCAGTCCAGTTTATTGTTCAGATGAACACCCAGGTACTTGTAAGAGTCCACTCTCTCAATGTCACTTTCCTGGATGTTCACTGGTGGGGGGCAGTAGAGTGGCGTCTGCCGAAGTCCACCACCATCTCCTTGGTCTTACCCGCGTTGATGAGAAGGTGGTTCCGCTGACACCAGTCCACAAAGTCCTGCGTTAGTCCTCTGTACTCCGCGTCATCATCGTCTGTGATGAGACCAATGATGGCGGAGTCATCGGAGAACTTCTGCAGGACACAGCTGTCCGTGTTGTGTCTGAAGTCTGCAGTGTAGAGGGTGAAGAGGAAGGGCACGAGGACCGTGCCCTGGGGCGCCCCCACACTGCAGGTCATGAGGTCAGACACACAGTCCCGGGCTCTCACAAACTGGGGCCGGTTTGTGAGGTAGTCCAGAATCCACTCAGCCAGGTCACAGTCCACTCATGCCCACTCCAGCTTGTCCCTCAGGAGCAGCGGCTGGATGGTGCTGAAAGCACTGGAGAAGTCGAAGAACAAGATTCTCACAGTGCTGCCGGGCCTCTCCAAGTGGGACAACGAGCGATGCATCAGAGAGATGATGGGGTCCTCTACTCCGATGCCGGGCCGATACGCGAACTGCAGTGGGTCCATCGCCGAGCTCACCATGGAGCGGAGGTGACCCAGGATGAGCCTCTCCAGAGTCTTCATCAGATGAGACGTGAGAGCCACTGGCCTGAAGCCAAACACCACCACCAACCAACACCAACCAAACACCACCACACCGGATGTCAGCAGGAAAGTGAAGGAGGACAAGGATATGGGGGCAATTCAGGGAGAATAAGGCTACGTCCCATTTCTCTATCTTACCCCTACCCCTTGGTTTTGCGTATTCATGTGAGGGCAAGGGGTGTCCCGATTCTAATTTTGATCAAGGGCTAGGGCCATGACCGAGGGCTACATACCCCTTGAAACGAAATAAGCTCTCGACCAGACTTGGAATGTACGCCTACAAGCTCAGACAGATTTTGGGATCAGGATGGCAGCTTCACATCGACCAGCCAAGGAGTCTCATGAATGTATTTTCAGCAGTTGTAATTATCGATTAACAGTTTGGCATGGTTTACAATTATGACGCTTATGTTCTACATTACTTTTAGTTGTTGCGGTTTTAATTGTAGTGATGTCTGTTTAGCAGACGTTATCGTTTTCACTTTCATGCATAAACAAGCTTTTTTTTGTCAAGCTGAGGTACCCAATAATCCTTGACATTTGTTTATGTTTGTTTGCGTCAATTGTTGTCGCCTCTGAAGACGTAGCAGCCAGGTAAAGGCAAGGGATGATGACGCAAACAGTAATCGAGTGGTGTCCCATTTCTTAGGGGAACATTCGTTCCCCCTAGCCCTCTCAGCCCTCTCAGCTCGAGGGGCAAGATAAGGACGTAGATAAAGGGGTAGGGGAAGGGGTAAGACGCAGCCTTAGTACTTGGGATGTATCAATATAAATCAGACCAGTATCTGTATCGGCTGATATTTTATATGATATAGTAATATCAACAAAGATCAGACAATACAGATAACATTCCACTGATAATGCACCAGATGCGTTCAAAGGAAGGCCTGATTATTTTAAACATAGTGCTCATAAGGCCCATTATTTTGATTTGAAAGGTATGTGTCAAATCTGGTTCTATACATTAGAATACTGATTTAGTCTTTATAAAGAAATTCTAAAAAGAAATTTTACTGCAGTATTTGTTAGCTCTTATAGAACTATGCTTTTCACATAACATAAATAGCATCCAATGTCTTTGCATCCCTACTATTTAATTTGTCACTGTAATTAATATGTATCACCATGGCAACTCCGGATCATATTGCTAAGGCATACATGAAAAGACATACAATAGTACATACAGCACATACAGTATCAATAGGTAGTGTTTTGTTTGTCCGTTTTAAAAGCCACTACAGTACTGTGGCACTCATCCATGTGAAAGCGTAGTTTCAGCTCTGTGTTAAACATCCCAGTGGGATTTTGACTTTGATTTTGGCTCACCCTCCTGCAGTCCCGGCACCAGCTTGTAGACGATGTCCTGCATTGTTCTGTCATGGCTGCGGACACACACACATCACAAACTGACAAACTTGTTCAAATCAAAGATTCCTTTTACTGAGAACTATTGTATTGCTGATTAATTGTAGTGTAACAGGTCAAACAACTAACAGTCAGGATTATTTACAGATCCTATCTGCTCAACTTTTCCCATTGACTTCTCACAGCTCATGTTTTGTCTGAGTTTTGACTTCAAAATATTACACTTAAAAATGTGATTAGGGTGAGATGGCCACATGCCGAACCATTACGATTTGAATGGAAGTCAAATTAGAGACTGCTCACCTTTCAAACAGGTTTCAAACAAGTTCTTTATATTTTCATTCTTTTCATATACTGCTATTAGAGACATTGCAAACTGCCTTTAATTACATTTGTATTGACATGTCTCATTCTAAAAAAATTAATTAGATTTTAGACATTTTTTTTTTCACGTCACCCATTTAATTGCACCAAAACTCAAAACCCTGCTTTGCCAGTCTGAAAGTCAGGAGTAAACTTGTTTCATAATGATCCTGGATTTCACTATTTAGCTATTTTTCCAAAATATCGACTATTAAAAACACATTAATTTAATGTGACTAATTGCCCAGCCCCAACTGTGATAAGCCTAAACATCACAGTACAGGGTCCCACAGTCTATGTAGTGATGTTGTGGCACCTGCTGGGCACATGACATACTACAATATTCCACTGATGTACTGTTTGGAGTGTTGGGGATTTAGTTTGATGGGGATTCAATTACACTTTAATTTATTAAACCTACCTAGTACTTTTCAAAAATACCTTTACTTTACTATTACAAGTCTTACCGTTTTGAACAGTACTATTACTGGCTTAAATTGTTGTCATATGAAATAATTTAAGAGTATGGATTACTGGCACACGTTTTCATCTTTATTCATAATGACAGTCGAATAGAGCACAAGGGTTCAAACAGCAGCATCACCAAACTGAGCCTAAACATCCACACAGTTTACAGGGGACTTCATTTAGATCTCAAATACACTTTTACCCTTATGTATGATGGATTACATCTGCTCTATGAACAAATTTGTATTTTATATTCTCATTTCCATACAGTGTTACACACACACACACAGTGAGGGCCATGAACATGCTGTTTAGGTCAGGCTGACAATGTTCCACTTACAGTCATATGCGAGTCCGGTGTGCATGCACTAACCTGAGTATTTTGTGAACTACAGTGTGTTTGCGTAGTACACTGTATGTGTACTCACCCAATGTACTGCAGAGGGTGGCTCTGGTGGATCACGATACGACATGTGGGACATGTGTTGTTCTCCTCCAGATACTTGACCAGGCAGCTGCGGCAGACTGCGAACAGAGACAGACACACAGAGACAGACAGGCACACACACATCAGTATTTGTGTCAGACATATTTGGTCAAGTCTATAGAACAGTAACATGCAGAGCGGGACCTTACTAAACGCATAAGGGGCAAGCTGCAGCTCAGGCTCCCTTCTCCCAAGTCCCCATAGTCTGATCATGTTTTAATTTCTGTTTATCGGTCAATCATCTTGGGCCTTGCCCTGCTTTGCACTTTTACCTAAAGTTCACTTTCTGATTAGAGTGGATGCTTATTACACCCATATTAACAAGTTTATTCATTCGCTAATCATTCCACATTTGGTTTATGTCATCCCACATTTATAGAACAAATATAATGTGACTATAAACAGAAATGTTCATGGTAGTGTATAGGTCCTAATCACATTTTAAAAATAATTTAATAGAGATAGTGAGCCTATAATATTTACAATTAATACATCAGAATGTTAAATGCTGAAAGTACTAAAAGAGCATGGCCTATGCTAGAGCATGTTTAGAGCCCTAATGTGGCAACACAGCATAACATTTTATACTATTACAGAATACATAAGAGTAAATGGTTATATTTATATAGCTACCTTTCAAAGCACTGAAAGGGTACGATTCGGCTCTGACAACATGGAGGAGGGCACAGCATGATTTCACATGTGTAACCTGTTGGGCCCTGTGCAGCTGGAGCCAACCTTTTTTTCAGTTCCTGAGATATTTAGACTCCTTTGACCCATGTAAGGCCAAAACTTCACCAGAGGAACACACATAGGAAGAGTACAGACAGGTACAGATTAGGGATGTCAACAATTAATCGATTAACGATTAATTGTCGATTAAGACGTTAGTCGAACAAAATGCATTAATTGTAATTAACCGCGTGGTCACGAAACAAGGCAACCGCGCACCGCGCTGCCCTCGACTCACAGCCAGCCGCAGGCACCAACGGCACTGCTCAGCAGCCCCGGGTGTACGCGCGAGGAGAGATCTAACCGCGGCGCCCAGGAATGCGCTGCTGCTTGTCGCTGCTGGTCCCGCGCGGCCGGCCCGCAGCCCGGGCCCCGAGCTTCGCGCGGCTGGCCCGCGGCCCGGGCCCCGAGTCCCGCGCGGCTGGCCCGCGGCTCGGGCCCCGAGTCCCGCGCGGCTGGCCCGCGGCTCGGGCCCCGAGTCCCGCGCGGCTGGCCCGCGGCCCGGGCCCCGAGTCCCGCGCGGCTGGCCCGCGGCCCGGGCCCCGAGCATCACGCGGCTGGCCCGCGGCTCAGGCCCCGAGCCACAAACCAGCCGCACGAAACCAGCAGCGGCACGCAGCGGCCCAATCCTGGTTCAGTCCAGGTCCAGACCTGGTTTAGTTCTGGTCTAGACCTGGTCCAGTCCACGTTTAGTCCTGGTCTAGTCTCTTAGCCAATCAGGACAGAACACAATGTTACACTATAAAAAAATGTTACACTATAAAAAAATTTTTTTTAAATCTGCGAACCGCGATAGAGTGAGGGATTACTGTATTTTGTTATTCAGCATCAATACATTTGTCTGCTTTTTACTAAGGAATAATTAATTGAGGAATATACAATATAATAATACTATGATATATTTTTGACTCAGTGTTATGTATACTATAGATTATATTCTTAAAGACCCTATTCGTTAATCGATCGATAAGGTCAATCAACTATCAATTAATGAATTAATCAATAATTTGCATCCCTAGTACAGATGGGTGTGAATGGAGTAGGGATGGGAATCGAGAACCGGTTCCGTGTGTTTCAATTCCATGGAATCGATTAGCAGTTTATCTATCAATTCCTCTTATCAATTCCAGCCAGCACGAAATTATGCACGTGCGTAATGCCGCTATGTGCTTTGCCGCTTCACTGATACGCATGACGAGAAGAGCGTTTGTGGAAATGGACTTTTAACTTCCACTTGGACACATGACACGTTCGGGAGACGTTCGGGACAGGTACGGGACAGGTACGGGACAGGTACGGGACAGGTACGGGACAGGTCCAGGACAGGTCCGTTTCTCCAGAACATTAACAGAGCATCAGCGCAGCCACACCACTCCTCTAAGTCTACATTCACACTGCAGGGCTTAATGCTCAATTCCAATTTTTTTGTGAAATCCGATTTTTTTGCGAGGCCGTTCACATTTCCAATTAAATGCGAATTGTATGTGTTCTCCAGTGTGAACCCTAAACTTCCCAAAAGTGTCCCGCATGCGCACTGGAGGACACGATGACGTCACATGCAGCAAACACGCTCAATGTTTACAGAAGTAGACTAAAGTTGCTTTCGTACCAGAGCCAAAACATGTACAGCTTATTTGTTTTAAGGAGGAGACGGAGAAAGTGAAGAAGGGTTTTGGCCATGGCGTTTTGTGGGGAAGTGGCAGCAACGTCCGTAGAAATGAGCGTGTTGGTGCGGAGTCGCAGCCAAGAGTGGTGGGATTACTATGTGCTTCGCCACTTTACTGATACAGAGTTTTATACCATTTTCGCATGAGGAAAAGAACATTTGTGTACATTTGTGAACGCATTATTTGAATTTTTGAGATTTCACGTTTCGTAACTTGAATTTTCTTTCGTATCTAGAGACCAAAATTTAACGTGAAGGCGTTTGGTACCTTGGATTTTCCGTTTGTAGGGTCTTTCGTAAGGTGAGGTACCACTGTACTCAATAGTACTTTTTATATACCCATGTAGCCTTATATCTGTGTATTCCCTCAGTTGTCCAGGTAGGTTCCATAGTGGTCCATAGGCGTATACTAGTCTATGTGCTCTTATACTTGTTCTGATACAGAGGAAGTACAGTTTCATTCTCAAGACATTCAGATTCATTTCTGTATTGTTAATGGGACTTTTTTAGTATCAATACCTGCTCAAATTAGTATCTTGTTTCAATACTAATTTAAGCAGTCAGGAAATTAATGCAGCAGAAACACTGAAGGAGACAGAGGTGGGGTCAGATGTGAAGGGAACAGAAGGAGGTTGGGGTGTGTATACATACAGGTGTGTAAGCACTCTGTGACCGTTGTGGCATCAATCAGGTAGCCCTCACACAGACGGCAGGTGATGTGGGCGTTGATGTGACACAGTTTGATCTTCCTGGTCAGCATGTCGGGGTTCTAAAGAGACAGACACCGGTCACATGACTACAGGCGAAGAAATGCTCACATCACTTTATTGCATTACCTGAAATGTTTCCCGTCTATCATTTATTAACAGACTTTTTTTAATGCTCAAAAAAACCTTTTTTGCTTCTCCACAGATCTGACCTGTAACTTGGTTTGGTGGCGTTGCCTGTCAGACTCCATGGAGATGACATGGGTATAATACCAGACTCTGGAACATCTGTGCTCCATGAAGACAAGCAGGTGACAGACCATCGTGTTTCATGTTTAAAGGTCCTACTGTATTACACAGAATTGACTCTTGTGAGCTTTAAGTCAAAAGAGTGACCTGGAGTCACTCTTGCATACCTGCAACATACCTGGAGTGTTTCATTCACACATGTTTGTTGTAATCCTTTATTATTAGTCTGTTTACAAATCGCTAAAGCGCAATACTCTTTTCCACCTTGTTATGTCATGAAGTCATAGTTTAAGTTAACATATACCTTTTAACTTTAGTTCCGTAGAGACTGGTAATTCCAGGGCTGAAATGCAAAATATTCTAGTGAAGGTGTATGGAGTTTAAAAACACAGTGGGGCACTTCCTGCATTACCACATGACTATTACCACATGACATCACAAGATGGAACAGCTGAGCGTTTTCTGTTTGAGAGAAGAACTAAATATGCAGGGTTTGTGTGTTAAACATGTGTGAATGAAACAAAGCACAACTCCAGGTCCGTTTGTGATGAGGAAACTACATTAATACAAGCCTGTTAAATGTGCACAAAGTAACAAGGTAGAGTGCCTTTCTACAGAATGGCACTAAACTTATCTCCATGGAGACAAGCAGGATAGGTGACATCACCAGGACACGGTACACATTAGACTTAGATTTTATTGATAGACAAGGGAAATTATTTGGCACACTAGCTCACACATCACATTAACTCTTTGTTATTATAATATAATCACTGACAAGTTATCAGTTACAAGTCAGATCTGTGGACAGCCTTGAAAGTATTCATTTCACAAATGGACCTCAGCAAGAATAATTATTGATGAGGTGACACTTTACCTCTTTAGTTTTTTCCCATTATAAAGAACTGATAAATACCTGCTCATATTTTAGATAGTAATGTATATTTTTATTCAAAAACACTCCAATAAGATTTATTTTTCAACATGGCTTTTAAAGAGCTCATATTACTTTATTTTCTGATCCATCTTACAATGTTGTTTCCTCATCACAAACATACTGTACATGGAGTTGTGTTTTGTTTCTTTCACACAAGTTTAACACACAAATCCAGCATGTGATGTGGTAATACAGGAAGTGCTCCACTGTGTTGCTAAACTCCATACACCTTCACTGGAATTATTTAAATAATTTCAGCTCTGAACAAAAAGTAAAAGGAGCTGTTAACTAGAAAATTAACTACAACTGTTAACTACAACTAACACGTCCAGCCTGGTTAAGAAGGTTGGAGGTTAAGAAGCTTCTTCCTGAGAACACTGAAGAAGAACCACCTGTCTGCCGATAGCCTGGGTAACTTCTACCGCATTGAAAGCATCCTGACCAACTGTATCACAGTATGGTATGGGAACTGCTCTGTCGCTGACCGCAAACCACTACAGAGGGTGGCAAAAAACGCCCAACGCATCACAAGGACCCCACTAACTGCCATCAAGGATGTCTAGAGAAAGCAATGCCTACGCAGGGCTCGTAGCGTCCTAAAGGACCCCTCGTACCGTAACCATAGACTTTGCCAGCTCCTTCCCTGCAGAAGGCACTTCAGGAGCCTTCGGACTAAAACCAGCAGGTTTAGGAACAGTTTATTTCCTACAGCTGTTTCCCTGCTGAACTCAACCCCCTGCTGAACCTCCATGTCCCCCTACTATGCCACCACTCTCGTCCCCTACCATGCCACCACTACCACTACCTCCATGCCGTCCCTTCCATGCCACCACTCACACCCCCTCCCTCTCCATCTCTCCCAATGTCAGTGAACTCTCTACCCAATCCCCGCATCCATTGGCACTCCTCCCAAACCACATGGTCAATACTGTATATCCTCTGTATATCTCTGGTATAGTTCATCCAGTACATATATTATATTTATTCACCTATATATTTATAGCACACCTGTATACTTGTTCATAGCTCATCATAGATATTAATAGCTCTACTGTATACTTATACTGTAAACTTATAATACATCCGTTTATATCCCCTACACAGATTAACAACAAAGTACTCCCACATGTTCATACTGCCCTATTTATTGTACATAATTCACTACAACCATACTGTCTATATTGTATATACTGTATATATCGCACTTGCTGATCCGTGCACTTCTGATTAAATGCTAAACCACATGTTGTTACCTGTATTTATACATGTGTAATGACAATAAAGCTGAATCTAATCTAATCTAATCTACATGACATCACAAGGTGGAACAGAGAGTTTTGAGCTTTGGAGATGTAAACAGACTAATAAACCAGGATTACTAAAACATGTATAAATGAAACAAAACACAACTCCAGGTATGTTTTTGAGGAGGTAACAGCATTCTAACATGGCTTAAAGTTGACAAGAGTCAATTTTGTGTAATATAGGAACTTTAAATTTAATTATTTACAACCTAACAACTAAGAACTAGATGATAAAAAATATAAAACATATATTTTTAGTATTTAAAAAACAGAAATGTTTTTCAGTATTGATTTCCTGAAAATAAACAAAACCAACTTTTAACTTGTGCCATTTAACACAAAAATTTAACATGTGTCTTATGTCTGATCCAAACCACATGCTGTTATTGACAGGACTGGATGTAGACCTCCCCTTTAAAAAGCTGAGCACTGACCATTCCACACACTGACTCACAATCTCTTGATAAATGTCCAGCTCTACTAAGAACACTCAGTTGACCATGAAGACATTACTGTTTTCCCTAGAATTGGTTGTTTTTCAGATTCTAGAATGTGTCAAGAACTCACTGTATTACAACACCAAAAAATGCCTTTTTTTATGAAAACATCTGTAAAATAAAATTAATTAAAGTCATAAGTGTAGTGAGTAAAGCTGTAGATCTATATTTGTTTAGTCAATTCATTGGCTGATGGAGTCTTAGTCATTAAGGTATGTGACAGCAGCAGAGTGAGTGAGTTATCTGAAGATTTTTTTTATCTGTAACAAGGCAGATTAAACTCAAATCTGTCTTTATATAAATATATTGTTTCCTAGTCCTTAGTCCTAAACATAGTTTTTGCATGAGCTTCCCCTGCAGGTGTAGTGATGTGAGCGAGTCAGATACACAGATACAAAGCTTTTGCTACGCCCCCTTTTTAGTCGAACAATCGATCAGCAAGACATGCTGTTAGTCCAACATGAATTGCTTTAGTCGACTACAGACCTAGTAGTGACACAATTCCTGGCAAATCAATAACATCTCCATGGAGACAAGCAAGTAGCGGACCCCGTTTCAGAAAACATAGTGTGCCTTCAAAAGAATGCTCCAGGAGAAAACCAAGCCCTAAACTCTTACTGCCCATGTCAGTGATGACAGAGACATTTCCTCTAAACCTGTGTTGATGTGAGTGTAGCTCATACCCCTAGCACCGCCATGCGTGGGCTGTGGGGGGCAGCAGAGGTCCAGCCTGGTTCAGCTCCACATCCTCAGGAGCCTCTCATGGGGGCCCACCCAGGTCTCTGCTGAGTCTTGCTCTGTCCTGCACTGTCAAGAGACACAAGAGGGGACATGTTACATGTCTGACACAAGACAATACAAGCATTGTACAAGTAGGCCTGTCACAATCAGGGAGTCCCTCATCATAAAAAGGCATGATAAATCATAATCATAATAAATCATAATAAAAAGTGATCACACTTTTCAAGATACAGTGAACCCTCGTTTATCGCGGGGGTTAGGTTCCAGAAATAGCCCGCAATAAGTGAAATCCGCGAAGTAGGACAATTTTATATTTTACAATTATTCTACATGTTTTAAGGCTGAAAACGCTTCACCAGACACATTATACACCTTTCTGAGACTGGTATTAACATTTTTCTCTTGTTTAAACACTCAAACTTTTGTAGATTTTCATTAAAATATATTAATAGTGGGGGGGGGGGGGGGCACGTGACACGCGGACACGTGCGCGCGGACACGTGCGCGCGGACACGTGTGTTTGTTTTGGTACCACATATCCATGCCATGTGCGAAAGTCGAGTGGAAAGCGACCTGGATATCATTTTGGGCAAGACTCAAGCCAATGCTAACAGTGCCAAACCGCTAACAGACGCCTCTGAGCACCACAAGACCAGGTAAGACCAACCTGCGCTCACAAGAGTTGGTTGCATTTCACCCCGGCTCCAAAATCAGACCGCTATCAATGCGTCGCCAATACTCCACAGCTCTCTAGGACGGGGTCGGGTTCGTTCGGGAAGAGCCACTGTCTCCTCTGTGCGCACGAGTGTCCTCTCCCCGCTGCGGCGGCCAGGCCTGTCCGTGTTGATTCTTGGCTCTTCCATGGTCCGGCTCACACTCTCTTCCATGGCTCGTGCAAGTACTTGATCTGGCGCGGCGAGAGCCGGTGCGCTCCCTTATTTTCCAACTTTTTTTCTGCTCTTACCTGCTTGTTCGTTTGCACACTTTGAAGATTATGTGTATAAGGCTAAGTGCTTCAGATACGCGATGTTTCTGCTCCATTTCAACCTCTATTTTCTCTGGATTTTAACTTTTTCACCGTTGCTATGTGCGTTGCTATGTGCGGAGGAGCTCCTATGGAGGACGCGCAGAGGCCGACGTTACTTTTTCGTGCTGTTCTTGATCTGTGCGTTGCGGCACTGGAATTTCCCCACTGGGGGACTAATAAAGGCATATCTTATCTTATCTTAAACAAAGGCCACACCTCCTGTCACCCAGGCGCTCTCGTGAAGGACATCTGAGACTCTGTCCCTACCATCCCTGGTCTAGACCTGGTTTAGTCCTGGTTTAGACCTGGTTTAGTCCTGGTTTAGACCTGCTTTAGACCTGGTTTAGTCCTGGTCTAGTCTCTTAGCTAATCAGGGCGCAGGACAGAATGTTACACTGTAAAAAAAAGTTACACTATTAAAAAAAAAAAAAAATTGGAAAAAAAAAAATTGGAAAAAAAAATCCGCGAAACAGCGAGGCCGCGAAGAGTGAACCGCGATACAGCGAGGGTTCACTGTACTCAAAAATGCTTTACATTTAGATAAACAAAGGTAAACAAAAGAAATAACAAAGTTAATGAAAGGTGGTTTTAAAGAGATGGGTTTTCAGGGCTTTTTTAAACATGGGGAGTAGGGATGAGTGTCTGATCTGTTTGGAAAGGAAGTTCCAGAGGGTGGGGCAGCAGCGGAGAAGGCCCTGCCCCTCCTGGTCTTATGTTAAGTCCTGGTGGCGAAGACGGGAGGTTGATAATCTGCTCAGGTGATCGAAGGGCATGGGTGGGGGTGTGGTGGTGTAGAAGCTCAGGGCCCATCCACACGACAATGTTTTTTAGTGGAAACAGAGAAGTTTTTATTCGTTTTGGTCTTTCGTCCACACGGCGCTGGCGCTTTTGGTGGGCAAAAACAGCGTTTTTTGAAAAAGAGTTCCAGAGTGGACAAATCTGAGAACGCTGGGGTTGCGTTGTTGCATGGACGAGCAAAACGCATGTTTTTGAAAAAGATGATGTCACGATGCTTGTTTGCGGAAGAGAAAGGAGTTTATGCACATGCGCTCTTTGTAGTATTGCATTTCCGGTGGCTCTGGCTGTTTTCTGTTTACAGCACCACATATTGGTGTGGCATATGTATTACATCGTTTTCATTCAGCGCTCCGTTTTCATCTGGATGCGAATATTTACTGATCTGACACATGTGTGGATGTGAATTTTTTTTCAACCCACATTTAAAAAAAAAATCCAGGAGCGTTGTCGTGTGGACGTAGCCTCAGAGAGGCAGGTGGAGGCCAGGTTACGAAGGGAAGGAACGATCACTACTGACTTCATGCCAATACCCACTATCAGCTGATACCAATGTAAAGACTTAAAAAGCCATTTTATTTTCATCAAAAACCTGTTAAATTACTACAAAACGAATCAAAATATCTTATTTATCCAGCAAACAACTGTTGAACAGCTTTGTCTGAACAAAAGTTCAAACATGAAACATTCAAGGCCCACATTAGCCAGTAAATAGTAACAATCTTATTATATCATCCTATAAAAAGACCAACAAGGATATGGGCTGAACTGATACCATAAAACCAATACCCCATAGCTAATTTGACTGGATCTACGCCAATATTCAATACCAGTATCTACACTGGTATCGGTGCATCCCTAATCAATACAAACATTTCAAACTCTGATACTAAGGAATAGACTCAATACTCAATACCACAACGATAATAAAAAAAACAGTCTTGATTTAGACAATAGAAAGTGATTTTCAGCATTAAATGATAGTACTTTCTTTTCTATTCCCATGTGCCCATATATCTGTGTAATCCCTCAGTGGTCCAGGTAGGTTCCATAGTGGTCCATGGGTGTATACTAGCCTATGTTTTCTTATACTTCTGGTACAGCTCAAGATTATTGTGAAGCCATTGAGGAAAGGTCCATTTGAGTCCTGTGAATGGGATATTTTGAATTTAGTCTAGATTCAATACTAGTTGCAAACATGAACTGCAAACAATAAACTACTTTAGTAGTTTGTATCTATAATGAGCAGCAGAATTATTTATCCAACCCTCTACAGCGCAAAACAAGTTGAAGATAACTAGGGATGCACCAGTTCAGCTTTTTCAGTTTTGATGCAGTTATCGATACTAACTTCAGCTGATATATTAACCGATACCAGGTTCAGGATAGAAAATGGCACTTATTTCCGTAAAACAGTCAATTTATTACAAAAGAGATGCAATAGCGTTGTGCAACGGTTATCTATACTTCAAATCACTACTGAACAGCTTTGTATTAAAGGACCCATATAATGCTTTTTTAAAATTTTATTTCTATATCAATGTTATGTAGTTTCCTCATCACAAACATACCCAAGTTGTGTTTTTTTTCAGTTACACACGTTTAACACACAAATCCTGTATATTTACGCCAAGTTGTTCTCTCAAACTGAAAACATTCTGTTCTTCCTTGGCATGCGTTAATACAGGAAGTGCTCAACTTCATAGACTCTTTTTCTGTTAGTAAACAAAGTGACGTAGACGCGGCTGCACGCACAGCCGGGCAACAGACGCATGGCAGAACTCCGCAACTCCTCAAGCTATGCAAAGGGACTTTTGTCAAAACATCGCGAATGTTACCTCAACAAGCTGACTTTGGCAAATGGTGTCCGACTGCCAGATCCTAATGCGATCAGTGAGTGGGTGGATGATGTTAGCAAGTGGCCTAATATACAGTGGCCAGATATATTTATACTTATTTAATAGAGAAACCCAGTGTGTACACGAGGGAGAAATTACGAGCCTATAAGTCACTGGATGCCTACGAATATGTTGTCTGTGGTCATGTACAAGACATGAAATACCATGACATAGATTCAGCGTTTTCTGTGCTAAAATCCAAAGTTCTTCCTAGTCAAAGGAAAGGAAAGGACACAAGACATGGTTATGTAGGAAATGTCTGAGTTGAGTTATGTTATGTTACTATTATTTGCCTTACCCATTTAGTCATTAAATCATATCCCCAATGCTGCTGGTTATTATAGAATAATAATAATAATAATAATAATAATAATAAATGTATGGAAAAGGGTGTCAACATCATTAACTAAAATATGGAACAGCCCGAGCGATGAACTAAAACACAGTTCAAACTTTAAGCAGTTTAAAAAATTATACAAATCTAGTATTCTGAGTCATTATAGTCATGCAATGTTGTAATGGTTAGTATATTAAATTATTATAAATGGCTTATCTGTGGACATTGTAAACATAAGTTGTATAGCAACACCAGATAAATGTGACGATGGTTCAGAGGAAACTGGACAATATTAATGCTTAAGTGACTGTAAGGGGTGGGATTTAAAAAGAACACTTCTTCCCATAACCCTTTGAGATATATATTTTTTTACAGAAGTAAACATATTAATATGCCTACACGTACATGTATACGTGTAATGTATTATGTACTGTATATTGACTTTGTGACATACTCAATAAAAAAAGTCATTCATTCCAAATAAATGATACTGTAGAGTTTATTACAAGTCATTACATTTTAAAGGGATAGTGCGGGTTTTTTTTTTTTTTAATGTTAATCTGTATGTGTTTCCTTCTAAAAGTTACGTGTGTTGACACCGGCTTACCTCTGACAGTCTCAGCTGATCCCGGTTCGGCTCGCTTTCTGGAGCCCACGTAAGTAGGTCCGGTAACTTCCCTGGAACATGAAATAAAGCTTGTTTTTCTTCTCAAAACAAAACATTTGTTAGAAAGGTGATATATTTGCGACCGAAACAGTTTTGCACTTGCGTATTGTCTCTCTCCACTTGTATCACTACGGCCATGTTAACTATCAGCCAGCGGATGTCTACGCCGAAGTTTACAAGTGAACAGGCTGATAGAGTTAACATGGGCGTAGTGATATGAATGGAGAGAGACAATACGCAAATGCGAAATATGCTGCTGGATGTTTCGTGGACAACTGTTTTGGACGCAAATATATCACCTTTCTAACAAATGTTTTGATTTGAGAAGAAAAACAAGCTTTATTTCATGTTCCAGGGAAGTTACCGGACCTACTTACGTGGGCTCCAGAAAGCGAGCCGAACCGGGATCAGCTGAGACTGAGGTAAGCCGGTGTCAACACACGTAACTTTTAGAAGGAAACCCATACAGATTAACATAAAAAAAAACACACACACACTATCCCTTTAAGTACTGTACAGTGGTGTACTTTTAGCTTTAATTTTCAGCTCGTAGTGCGTCACACTCCTGTCGCAGGTTGACACAGTCTGCCTGAAGTTGACTATGTCTCAGATTCAGATCATCATACACCGTCTTTGGAATTGGAAGATCCTCTTCACCTTTAAGATAGAAAAGTGAATAAATTAGTACGTGGTGCAACCAGTGCAGACAAGTTTAAGTTGTAAGTGCATTCCAGGTAGTTATACGATTTAAGCAAAGAAAGAACACTCTTGGAAGGGATGGGTTTTCAAGAATTTCATCTTACAATCAATCAGTTGATTGTAAGATGAAATATATTCATACCATGACAATGATCCAGGCTGCATTCTTGTTCTTGTGGTTTAGAAGAAACACAATTTGCTGAAGTGTTAGCGCCATCTGCTCGCCTCATTTTCCTATGGTACCCAACAACAACAACAAAATTTGAAATTAAATGAACAAACATTAAAGTGCAACACAGGACAACATTTATATGCACAAGCACATTCATACCTAACCACTAAAATAACCATAAATAAATAAATGAACAATACAGAAGAGCCAAGTCAGAGTGCTAAGATAGCACTAAGGTGCTTAGATAGTATCAGTAATAAAAGCAGCAGATGTGTAGTGCTTATGCAAGAGACAACAAACTAAAAAGGGGAAAAAAACAAATGAGAGGGGGATAACTTTAATTACTCTTAACCTGCCCATCTTTGAATGAGGATTCTTTGTTTTGTGTACGAAAATACAGAAGGCACGAAATCAGGACTACTAGGGTCCAATGATTCCTCATCTGCAAATGTACATAAGTTTATTTACTAGCCTAGCCTGCTAGCTGCTAACCAAGCCTAACACGACCAGCTTATCAAAATTCAGCTACATTTCATTATTATTTTACATCATACAGACACTCACTAATGTAAACCGGGCTTTCCAGCTAAATCAAAGAGTAAATAGACAACCTTACCTGATATAAAGTGGGAGCTGCAGATGCGAGCATTTCTGATTATTTTCATTCCAGTCAACGCGTTTTATAGCCTGCAGCCAAAGACGGCGCCTGTTGCTTTGAAATGGTCGCGATCCTCTTGGAATCCTGTAAAACTTTAGTCCGCTGGGAGAATAACGATTTTGGCAACTATACACACAACAACCAGACATTTTGCAGAAACTGGAAGCTGGACTGTGCTGGAAATGTTCGTGTCTCTGTCTGAATGAATGGGGAATAATGACACTTCCGTTGCCAAGTATACGCCCCATACGTCAAGTTGAAAACTACCACTACGTGTCATCACAAGGTAGAACAGAGCATTTTAAGAGTAACTTTGGAAATGTAGAAATACTAATAAAAGATTACTCAAATATATGTGAATGAAACAAAATGACTCACAAGAATCCATTTTGTGAATGTAAGGAAAATAATCGTATAACATCCAAGTAAAGGCCCAACCAGGATATCAGCTTAACCAATATAAAGTTATGATCCAGCTATTTTACCAGTATCAAAGCGGTGCATTCCTATTAGGGATGTCAACAATTAATTGACTTACAATAATTGTCAATCAAAACGTTGGCCGAACAAAATGCATTAATTGTAACTAATCGCTAGAGGGCGCTACTCTGGAACATGAACACGAGATGCGAACCCACTCGTGAGAAAGACCATAGCGTTACATCATGTAACCCAGGGGTCGGCAACCCCCTGGGTTACATGATCCCTCTGATCTACTCTTTGATCCCTCTGATGCAGCTCAGTACATTGGTTCCTCATTTATTGCTGGGGATACATTTAAAAATAATCCGAGATAGGCTAAATTCGTGAAGTAGTCAGCTTTATATTGCGTGTACAGTGCCGTGAAAAAGTATTTGCCCCCTTCCTGATTTCTGTGTTTTTTGCATATTTATCACTCAAAACATTGTCAGATCATCAAACCAATTTTAATATCACACAGAAACAACCCAAGGAAAGACAAAATTCAGTTTTTGAATGATGATTCCATTTATTAGTGCACAAAAAAAATCTAAACCTATCTGGCCCTATGTGAAAAAGTAATTGCCCCCCCTTGTTAAATCACAAACTAACTGTGACTAACCACAGTTTTGAGAAAACTTAGTTCAGTTCTACATGCCACACCCACACCTGATTGTCACCACCTGTGTTGAATCAAGAAATCACTTAAATAGTTCCTGTCAAACAAAGTGAAGTTGGCTACAACATCTCAAGAACAAACACATCATGCCACGATCCAAAGAAATTCAAGAACAAATGAGAAAAAAAGTGATAGAAGTCTATAATTCAGGAAAAGGTTACAAAGCCATTCCCAAAGCTCTGGGGCTCCAGCGAACCACTGTCAGAGCCATTATTCAAAAATGGAGGAAACTGGGAACAGTTGCAACCCTTCCCAGGAGTGGTCGACCAACTAAGATTACTCCAAGAGTGCGACGACGGCTCATTCAGGAAGTCACAAAAGAACCTAGACGCACATCGAAAGAACTACAGGCCTCGTTGGCCTCAGTTAAGGTCAGTGTTCATGACTCCACCATTAGAAAAACACTGGCCAAAAATGGCATCCATGGAAGAGTTCCCAGGAGAAAACCACTGCTTTCACAAAAGAACACAAAGGCTCGTCTCACCTTTGCCAAAAAGCACCTTGATGACCCTCAAGACTTTTGGAGAAACATTTTGTGGACCGATGAGTCTAAAATTGAACTTTTTGGAAGGTCTGCAGCCCGTTTCATCTGGCGTAAAAATGGCACAGCATTTGATAAAAAGAACATGGTGCCCACAGTAAAGCATGGTGGTGGCAGTGTGATGGTCTGGGCCTGCTTTGCTGCCTCAGGACCAGGACAACTTGCTGTGATTGACGGAAAAATGAATTCTGCTGTTTACCAGAAGATCCTGAAGGAGAATGTCCGGCCATCAGTTCGTGCCCTCAAACTCAAGCGCTCTTGGATCATGCAACAGGACAATGATCCAAAACACACCAGCAAGTCCACCTCTGAATGGCTCAAAGAAAACAAAATTAAGGTTTTGGAGTGGCCAAGTCAAAGTCCGGATTTAAATCCGATTGAGATGCTGTGGTGTGACCTTAAACGGGCAGTTCATACAAGAAAACCCTCCAATATGGCAGAATTGAAACAATTCTGCATAGAAGAGTGGGCCAAAATCCCTCCCCAGCGGTGTGAAAGACTCATCACCAATTATCGCAAACGTTTGGTTACAGTTATTGCTGTCAAAGGAGGCTCAACTGGCTATTAGATTAAGGGGGCAATTACTTTTTCACATAGGGCCAGATAGGTTTAGATTTTTTTTGTGCACTAATAAATGGAATCATCATTCAAAAACTGAATTTTGTCTTTCCTTGGGTTGTTTCTGTGTGATATTAAAATTGGTTTGATGATCTGACAATGTTTTGAGTGATAAATATGCAAAAAACACAGAAATCAGGAAGGGGGCAAATACTTTTTCACGGCACTGTATATGCGTGTATTTCACAGTTCCTCTGACCGAGGCGCCTGGCGCCTCTGCGGGTTTTGTTGTAGTGAGAACTCTTCCGTGCGCTCTCAGGACTGGTTCCACCGCCTGGACTCCAGGTTCCACCAGTTCGTTTTGCGGAAACACTGCCGCTACTTCCTGATGCACATTGACCACCCAGAAGTGTGCGCGTGGACATGAGACATATGGCCGCGGCCCTTCTGGCATGTGCCCAAATGACAGACCGCTCAGTCCTCACTGCTTCAGAGTCACACTGCTCGTGATCGAACATTTAAATAAATTTGGCAAACTGACCGCATTCTGTACAGGAGACACGGAGGAGAATGACTGACAAAGACAAAGGTCTACAGTCCTTTAGCCAATCAGGATGCAGAGCACAGTGCATATTGATACACTATAAAAAAATAAAAATATAAAAAAAATTAACGAAACAGCGAGGGACCACTGTATTTCATTAAAATATATTTTATTTTAATTCATTCATTTTCAAAATGTAATTCTATGGCACAAAGGTAAAATAAAATGTTATATGCAGTGCGTGAAAAGTTATATGCAGTGTTGTTTCATTTTAAATTTCAACAGGGTTTTGTGGCTCCCAGTGTTTTCTTTACTGTGTGAAACAGCTCCAAATGGCTTTTTGAGTGGTAAAGGTTGCCGACCCCTGATGTAACATTTTCCTCTCTGGATGTTGCCATACAACTCACAGTAGAGCTGGACGTAGAACAATATATATTTGAAATTATAAAAGCATGTAACTTACATGCTTTTATAATTTCTTGATTGTTCTGGTTTGAGGTCCTGTAATGTTTTATGCTGTGTCCAGGGGCCCTGTGAAATTTATATTTTGTACTGTAACTCTTCACAGATTAAGGGAGAGAAATATTGTTGATGCCTTAATTCAAAATAAATGTTGAGAGTCTCCTAAAATAGCCTGGATTCACTGGTTTCATCATAATATGTAGACTAAATAACATTCTGTCATTTAATTTCTTCTGTTCCTTTTAATTTCAAGATTTCCATGCTGCAAGTGCAACAACTGAGCCAGTCCTCAATTTATTTTCAATAAAGAATGCATTTTGTTATTCAGCATCAATACATTTGTCTGCTTTTTACTAAGGAATAATTGAGGAATATACAAGATAATAATACTATGATATATTTTTGACTCTGTGTTATGTATACTATAGCTTATATTCTTAAAGACCCTATTGAAACACTAAAATTCAGGTGAAAAACGCCGCTTATCAGTTAATCGTAAGTCGATCGATAAGGTCAATCAACTATAGATTAATGAATTAATCGATAATTTGCATCCCTAATTCCTATACATAACAAAAAGTACAATGAAAAAGTAACATCAGTGAATATTAACCCTCAAAATGTATTGCTCCATCGGTCAACTACTGAACGATAAGTGGAGCTAGGAACTATGGTGACAGGTCTACAACAGTTTGAGAGCATGCCTTTGGAAATGCCCTGACTCATTTCTGTCTGGTCTGGAGTGGATCCTCAAACTGTAGGACTGTAATCTGGGAAATCCCAGGCTGCTTTCGTTCATTCCGATCTGAAAGACAGCCTGGCAACTATGGCAAGCGAGCTCTCCCGATTCTGGGAGCCAATCAGAGAGCGGAAAGGGGTGGCAAGACGGTGATGCATACTATGTGACAAATGGAAACTTGTAGTTTGAACTGACAACTGACATGATTGGCTATGAGCTACGTATACGCCAAATGATAGACATTCGTAATGCCCAATAAACGGCCGTTGGCGATCGTAAACCACACCTCCGCTACGAGATATTTCGAAGGTGGCTCCCAGACCATATATCACTTGTGATATGGTCAGGTGTAAACCAGGCAAGTAGGGCTGTACAATATATCACAATGGAATGGAAAGTGCAGTTTGAGTTGGAGCTAGGGATGTCAACAATTAATCGATTAACGGTTAATTGTCGATTAAGACGTTGGTCGATCAAAATGCATTAATTGTAATTAACCGCTAACCGCGGACACGCAGACACGCGCACCCGCGTGGTCACGAAACAAGGCAACCGCGCTGCGCCAAGCTCGACTCACAGCCGACCGCAGGCGCCAACGGCACTGCTCAGCAGCCCCAGGTGTACGCGCGAGGCGAGATCGAACCCGGAATGCGTGCCGCTGCTGCTGGTTTCGGCGCGGGCCGCGGCGAAACCAGCAGCGGCACGTGGTGGTTTAATCCTGGTCTAGTCCAGGTCTAGACCCGGTCGAGTCCCGGTCCAGTCCAGGTCCAGTCCAGGTCCAGAACTGGTTCAGACCTGGTCTAGTCCACGTTCAGTCCTGGTCTAGTCTCTTAGCCAATCAGGACAGAACACAATGTTACACTATAAAAAAAAAAATTGGATAGAGCGAGGGATTACTGTATTTTGTTATTCAGCATCAATACATTTGTCTGCTTTTTACTAAGGAATAATTAATTGAGGAATATACAATATAATAATACTATGATATATTTTTGACTCAGTGTTATGTTACTATAGCTTATATTCTTAAAGACCCTATTGAAACACTAAAATTCAGGTGAAAAACGCAGCTTATCAGTTAATCGTTAATCGATCGATAAGGTCAATCAACTATCAGTTAATGAATTCACCGATAATTTGCATCCCTAGTTGGAGCAGTTTTCAAATTGCAAAGGCTGCAATTATTTACATAAATAATAGAATATCCTTCACAAACAACTAAATCTCCAGTATAGAAAAATCTTTGTACTTCCTTCTACATACTACATAGTGCTACAGAAGCACTTCTATCTTCACAGAGACCAAACCAGACCAATTTACAGATCAGATCTGTGGATCTCACAGTCAGAATGTCTGTTTTTCTAGGTATTTTTGAGTGCTAAATCCATCCGGAATTAAAGGACCCATGGCATGAAATTTTCACTTTCTGAGGTTTTTGAACGTTAATGTGAGCTCCCCCACCCTGTTTAGGGCTCCCCCATGGCTAAATGCCAAATGTGTAAACTGAGCATTTGCGGTCCTTTTCTGCATTTGAAAAAAAGACAGCCCAAATGAGCGATTCTGAACAAGGGAAGTTTCTGACATCACACTCAAGGAAAAATGCAAATTCAGTTCCACCGCCCGTCTGTATTTCTACCCAAACCCTCTGGAACTCATGCCCAGAGAGTTTGGACCGCAATGCGAGATGCGTTTTTTTATTTGCCTGGAGGCACGTGAGAGTGTTTCCAGGCTCGGATGTCCTTTATCCGAGCCTCCGAAACAGCAGTGGTTTAATTTTATTTTCAGTGAAAATTAGTTTTTTTCATTGGAACGCGTCTCGTATCTTCCTTCGTGCAAAAAAACGCGGAAGTGGTGCCAGCGCACTGCTAATCCAGGAAAAAGCGGCGCATTTGCCGTCCCCCCCCCACCCCACCCGCTGCACTGGCTTGTCTGTGTCCTCCTCATTTGCATTCAAGCAACAACGGCCATAATAAGGTGTTTGAGAGATATATTTATGACTCTGACTGTGTTCATGGGGCTATCTCATGCACTGAGCCTTGATTTTGAAGAAGGATTCATTTACAGTATTAGGGAACCATTAAGGCGCCATATAAAAGCATCAAGAAGTACCACGTCATGGGATCTTTAAGTAAACGTAAGGTAGATCTGTTTGTCATACTGGGTGAAACATTTCAGACAGAGAAATGCCATATCCATAGAAACAAGTAGTCAACAGACCCCCCACCAGAAAAGTTACACAGTGCACTAGGGTTGGGCGGTAATACGGTAATCTGCGGTATCTAAAAATAGCAACGGTATCAGATTCATTACCGTCATTAAAAAAAAATCTTGCCCTAATATAATATTAACTATAATTAATTTAAAGGGATATTCCAGGATTTTTGACATGGGGCTCATTTCCGAGTTAGCCAGAGTGCTGCAGAGATGTGGAGACACTTTTTTAGCGAATTTCATGCAGTCCTTCCAGCTGCAGAGTTTTCAGATGCTAGGCTAGCGCAAGTCAATGGTAAAGCCTGATTAGCCTGATTTTAATCAGGCTTACCCACTCCATAGTGCACCCAAAACAAGTCAACTATAACGCCAGACTGTCGATGCAAATGTCTGTGTTGATGGAACAATTTTAGAAATATAATCAACCTTGTAATTTAAAGGATTTATGTCCTTATGCAACAGCGCGTTTTTCCCCCGATCTAGCTAGGCATGGGCGGAGTGATATCACCTTGCAGTTAGGTTTCCAGCTGATATTTGTTTACCTTCAGCTGTCGTCGTTAGCCGTAGAGTACAGTAGCCTGCCCCGTTCTACAATCCAGACATGGCCACGTTTGGAGGTCTCCCCGATGCTTGGAATATACAGACGAAGAGTTGAGAGAGATGGATGTTGAAAGGGCAGAACGCGAGAGAGTGTCGGTGAGTTAGCCCCCGCTACAGCTACAGAAAACCGGGTTGTTGCATTGTTTGTTGGAATGAACGATCAATGCGGGGCTGTCTTTTCAGTTCCGTGCTCAACATGAATGTTCACGGGCTAGCAACAACTTTATGAGCGTGCATGCCTTTTGACCAGCAGGCTAACGTAACGACAGGAGCAAGCTTGGGTAAAAAAGGTATAAACCTGTTCTTCATCACGGGATCTTGCGCTTGGAAAGACAGATGGTACTGCAGTGGTTGTCAGACTAGGCTTTCCAAGGGATTTGGTGTAGTAGTCTGGTCCGAAATGATCACTGCAAATCTTCTGTACATTTTCGAAATGCACACTGAAAAACTATTTTGCCCGGTAGTTCTTTTAAAATTCACCTCTTCACTCTGTGGTCTTCCTTACTACGTCTTTTCTCGCTTCTCTGTTTACGTGATTGGTCACTTCACAACCAACTAGAGTAAAGTAAAATTCCGCTGCTGCTGCGAAGCTAGTCCCTCAGATATGGAATGATTCATGCTATTCGCACTCAGTTTGATTTCAAAAATTACTCAATCAACATACATTTACATCGACAGTCTGCCGTTATAATTGACTTGTTTTGGGTGCACTATGGAGTGGGTAAGCCTTATTTAAATCCGGCTACCATTTACCGTTGACTTGCGCTAGCCTAGCATCTGAAAACTCTGCAGCTGTAGTGCTACCAAGTGCACTGTAGTGCTACCAAGTGTTTTTTTTTATTTTTAGCCTTAGCAACGGTAATACCGTATACCCCGGGAAAATGTGGACACGGTTTAACGGTATCAAAATTTGGATACCGCCCAACTCTACAGTGCACCTTTAAAATACTGTTAAAGAATTGGAAAAAATGTTTCTTGTGTAAACTGTGCCAAACATTTGGAAAGAATTCTCCCAAATAGACCTCAGCACTTCCTGTCATTTTTAACATTTCTTTCAACTTTCTCCTGGTAAATTGCTTCTTGATTGGTGTGTAACGAAATCTATATTTCATTCTTGGCCCATATTAACCAGTAAACAGTAAATGTCTTATTACATCTACAAACATGTTATGAAATGCATGGGGTCATAGAATTGGTTTACCAGACAGAACTCATTTACCATGTACCAGATTTTTGTTTTTGGAAATGGGAAATCCCATTTAAAATGTTAATACTGTAACAACTAATTTGAAGACATGCAAAAGTTAAACATCAGCTACAAAAAAAGATAATTCAATATTTTAAAATGCAGCAGAAAGGCTCTGTCTAATGTTAGAACATTTCAAACAAGGCCATAAAGTGAGGTTTCTCATATCGTATTTGTCTGATACTAACCCTCAACTACCACAATTAAAGGCTATTTTTCTTTTAATTCAGCACTTATCCACTGCTCCTTATTAACCTCATTCATATTCTACTGCAAAAAATAATCAAACCTGATTTCACCAGTATCAGTAGCCCAAAGTCAGAGCAGCAGAGCAGAGTCCAGAGCGGCATCCAGACCAGAGCTGTAATGGACAATGTGCTGTTGATCCTGATAAAAGGGCATTTTTCAGATAAAGCCAATGTAATGTAATGTTGTCTCTATGCTACCCCTATCCCACTTTGTACTCACTGCATCGGGTGCTGAGCCTCACACCTTTTATTTTGAGGAGTTTTCTCCCATCACCCCAAAACATGCAAAAGAGAACACTAGCTCTGATCTGGAGATGGGTCCTTGAGCTGTGCACTGTGGTGCTCGCTGCTCCTGAAGATGTCAAGGATGGGACAAACTCCTACAGGGCTAATACAGATTATTGCCTGGGATCCAAAATCCAAAATGGATGTGTTAGTGGAGTTAGTTTTGTAAATGAATATATGCCAACATATAACTTTAAAGATCCCATGACATGGTACTTCTTGATGCTTTTATATGGCTCCTTAATGGTTCCCTAATACTGTAAATGAATCCTTCTTCAAAATCAACACTCAGTGCATGAGAAACAGAGATAAGATGAGAGAGTATTTTTTTCTCCCTCAGAACAGGTCATAATGGGAGTTGTTGCTTGAATGCAAATGAGGAGAAAAAAGCTGGCCAATAGTAGAGGGTGGGGGCGTGGCCAAACGCTCCGGTCTCTGCTGTAGCCCACAGCTGATCCATTTCCTTGTTTTTGCACGGGGGGAGAGATTAGAAGCGTTCCATTGAAAAATAAACACATTTCCACATAAAATAAAATTAAACCACTGCTGTTCAAAGGTCCAGAGGCTCAGATAAAGGACTTCCGAGCCTAGAAACACTCGGACGTGCCTCCAGGCAAATAAAAAAACGCATTTCGCATTGCCTAGCGCATTCGCAGTCCAAACTCTCTGGGCGTGATTTACAGAGACGCTGAGTACAGACAGACGGGGGTGGAACTGCATTTGCATTTCTTTTTTCGATCTGACGTCAATAAGGTGCCTTGTTCAAACTCGCCCGTTTGAGCTCCGATTTTTTGTAACGCAGAAAAGGATCGCAAATGCTCAGTTTAGACATTTCACAACTTTTAACCATGGGGGGGGGGGGGGGGCTAAACAGGGTAGGGGAGCTCACATTAACGTTCAAAAACCTCAGAAAGTGAAAATTTCATGCCATGGGACCTTTAAGTATTAAATAAATAAATAAATAAATATAGCTGCAAGCAGCAATGTGGGGCAAAGCACCGAAGGTGCATGTAGGCCTCAGCATGTATTATCGTTTTGTCATGACAGCCAATCAGGGTCTAACAGGGTCTGACAGGGTCTAACAGGGTTTTAACAAGGTCTAACAGGGTCTGTTAGCCAGGCTTCCCAGGCTCCCAGGCTTGAAGGGTTCCCGAGATATGAGCTCACTTCGGCTAGATCAAAGACACATCAAAGGTACATTTCAACGCAGAAAATTCCTGAAAATTCTTAAAAATTCCTGAAAATTTGACCTGCTGGTGGCACTAGACGGTTGTGGGTGGGGGCCTATAAATTGCTGTGGGTAATGAGGAGACTGGCGGTTCTAGGGGTTGCCATAGACTCCCATGATGAGTAACAATGTATAATAATAAGAATCAGTAGAAACACTATGGTGCCTAGCACCTTCGGTGCTATCTGACCCTGACAGTGTCTAACAGAGTCTGACAACTTTTTACCAGACGGTTCTAGGGGCTGCCATATACTCCCATTGAAGAAAAAATATATAATAATAAGAATCAGGAGACCAGAACATCAAAGGAAAGATCAAAGGGTTACTAGGCCACTTGCCTAGGCAACGCAAAGCAATTCCTATAGGGTGCCTAAGCACCTTCGGTGCTTTGCCCCCTAAATATAGCTGCAAGCAGCAATGTTGGGCCAAGCACCGAAGGTGCATGTAGGCCTCAGCATGTAGGCCGCATGCAGGGTCTGACAGGGTCTAACAGGGTAGTCAGACTCTGTCAGACTCAGAAACAGGGTTTAACAGGGTCTAACAAGGTTTAACAGGGTCTAACAGGGTCTAATAAGGTCTGACAGGGTCTAACAGAGTCTGACAGGGTCTAACAGAGTCTGACAGGGTCTAACAGAGTCTGACAGGGTCTAACAGAGTCTGACGGGTTCCAACAAGGTTTAACAGATCAAAGACACATCAAAGACAGATCGGTTGATAGGTGCGTTGCTAGGCAATTCCTGAAAATTCCTGCAACTTTGACCTGCTGGTGGCACTAGACGGTTGGGGCCTATAAATTGCTGTGGGTAATGAGGAGACTGGCTAGAATGTGCATGCAAAATTTCACAACTTTTTACCAGACGGTTCTAGGGGTTGCCATAGACTCCCATGGTGAAAAGAATATAAAACAGGGGAAGTGTAGAGGACCAAGGGGCTTGCCCCAGGTGAAGAAAGGGGCCTGGGGGAGAGCAAGGGCGATGCAGCGCCCAGGGAAGGTCCAGGCGCCAGGGCCCAGGGGGGACTGCGGAGGGGGGTAGGGGTCAGAAGTCCAACCGAGGGGAACGGGCTCGGGAGATGGAGAAAAGCGTATTGTCTGGGATGAAGGTGTCGCAAAACTCCGTTTCTCTTGCGTCGTGGAGATGGCGGACGTGGGCGCGAAGGAGCCCTGTGAAGAGGAGCCAGTGCTCCGCTGCGCGGCCGTCGTGGAGGCGGTGGTTCCGTGCCACGAAGATCGAATATCTGGCCACAGACAGGACAAGGCGGGCGGCATCCCAGTTGACCATGGGAGCATCCGGCCCCCGAGGTCGCTGCTGGACAGGGCCGAAGAGGCAGAACCAGAGCCCGGGGTCATCGAGTCCATGGGCCGCCGGTGGTGGGAGTCTCAATGCCAGCCTCCGAGCGAGAAGGTCCAGTAGCCGGGTCCAGAACCGCTGCACGACAGGACACCGGGCGGCCAGATGGAGGAGGTCTTCAGGCGCCTCACCGCATACCGGACAGTCACAGCCGTACCTGTCAGGGTGTATTGCGTGCAACCTGGTGCAGGTGTAAATGATCCCGTGTCTCAACTTAAAGTCAAAATTACTGACTTGGGGCGGGGTGTACCAATTATATATGTGAGCCCAGATGGAGGTAGTGTCACGTGTGGGAAACGTCTGCGACCATCTGTGTTCTGCAGAAGGGCGCCGAGCGACCCCGGCCACCAACAGCCTGTAGAAGGTGTGCACCTTCGTCTCTGTCAGCCTCAACACCCTCTCACCCCATACAATATCAAAGTCCAAAGAACACTCGCCTACTTCCTCTCCATGTACCTCCCCCGGGTCCAGGGGGCCCGTCTCAAACAGGTCGCCCCACTTCGTCAGGACATAGGACTGGATCACACTTGCCTTCCTGAGGATTTCGGCTCTCCGAAACCCGGCCCCAGCCCTCATAAACCTGCCCCTGATTTCCTCCATGTCAAACCTGCCTGAGGCATCTATAAGCAGTAGAAACACTATGGTGCCTAGCACCTTCCGTGCTTGGCCCCAATAATTCCTTTTCTCATAAAAAATAAACTAAACAAAAAACTACTGCAATACAGTAATGGATGACAAAATATCAAAATCAATAAGCAAACTACTTATTTTCTATGATTATGTGATCTTACTTTGCCTGGAATATTCAACAGTACCGCATTAATCTTGCTTTAGTTACAAGAATTTTATTGCTCAAAAAAACACTGAAAAATATGCATTCTAATAGTGAGAAGGATCACCTCTCCACTGATCTGATCTGTAACTTGGCCTAGTGGTATCACCTGCTTGTCTCCACGGAGATGGAAAGAGTCATGCCATATTGTGGAATCTTGCAGACAAAGCAGTGGTATCTCCATAGAGACTAGAATGATTGACCCCTAGAAGCGTTATAGAAAAGTGATGTACTAGGTAGATCTGAATTAAGGATGCAAATTATCGATTAATTCATTAATTGATAGTTGATTGACCTTATCGATCGATTAACGATTAACTGATAAGCGGCATTTTTCACCTGAATTTTAGTGTTTCAATAGGATCTTTAAGAATATAATCTATACTAACATAACACTGAGTCAAAAATATATCATAGTATTATTATATTGTATATTCCTCAATTAATTATTCCTTAGTAAAAAGCAGACAAATGTATTGATGCTGAATAACAAAATACAGTAATCCCTCGCTCTATCGCGGTTCGCTGATTTTTATTTTTTTTTTCGATTTTTTTTTTATAGTGTAACATTGTGTTCTGTCCTGATTGGCTAAGAGACTAGACCAGGACTAAACATCTAAACGACTAAAAGTAACCAGGTCTAGACTAGAACTAAACCAGGTCTAGACCAGGTCTAAACCTGGACTGGACCTGGACTAAACCAGGACTAAACCAGGATTAAACCACCACGTGCCGCTGCTGGTTTCGTGCGGCTGGCCCCGAGCCACAAACCAGCCGCACGAAACCAGCAGCGGCACGTCCGGGCGCATTCCGGGCGCCGCGGTTCAATCTCGCCTCGCGCGTACACCCGGGGCTGCTGAGCAATGCCGTTGGCGCCTGTGGCCGGCTGTGAGTCGAGCTTGGCGCAGCGCGGTGCGCGGTTGCCTTGTTTCGTGACCACGCGGGTGCGCATGTCCGCGATTAGCGATTAATTACAATTAATGCATTTTGTTCGACCAACGTCTTAATCGACAATTAATCGTTAATCGATTAATTGTTGACATCCCTAATCTGAATAATATAGGATTAGGAGATTAGAATTGTCATTTACTTTTTAATAACAGGATTCTGTTCAAAGTTCACCTTTTTAAACACATCCAGAAGAATTGACAAAAAGACTGAAATCATCACATTTCTGTACATGTTTGTACAGATCTAAACAACAGGGTTAGCAGTTTTTATGCAGAGTAAAACAGGAGATTTTGTTGCTTGTGGGGGAAATGATGGTAAAATCGCAGCTTTTGCGATTTACTAATTGCCTCCATTCAAATTGTAATTTTGGTAAGCAGCCAATATCAGACCAACAGGGTCACAGGACCAAACCTTGCTTGAGGCACATTACTGCCATTGTGTCCTCAGGCAAGACATTTAACTCCCACTTTTTCCCTCTCTCATATTGACTGACAACAAATGTAAATTTTCTTTTAAAACAATTAAATGGATTTGAAACGGATCATGAACAAAAGAAATCTCGTCTTAAAGATGAAGGATTTTACTTCTAGGGTATTAAATGTAACACGTGACATATTTAGATCACCATGTTACCTTTTATTATTTGACAATGCTATATTCACCAAAAAAGAAAACATTAACAGGTTTTATAATAAGTGTGAAGAATCCCTCAGTCGTCCAGGTAGAATGCATGGCAAAAGGAGAAATTCAATTTGTCAACTGGACAAAGTTTATTTGGTCGAATACGTTTCGCAGCTCATCCACGCTACTTCTGCAGTTCTCCAAGCAGAACTAAAGAAGTAGCCTGGATGAGCTGCGAAACGTATTTGACCAAATAAACGTTGTCCTGTTGACAAATTGAATTTCTCCTTTTGCCATGTTTTATAATATTGTATATATGCTCTGAGTCTCTCCTCTCTCTGCTCCCTGCACTCAGTCACAACCCTTTCAGAGTGCTATCACAACACAGTCAGCGTACACAGAATCTTACAGTTAAAGAAAAAGTAACGTTATTTTACAATCTGAGCCTTCTTTCGGTAATAAAACAAGTCGTTTGACTCACCCATATCACGTTCGTGTCATTTGGAGCTGTTTGAAGAAAGTTATGTTGTAGCGTATCCGTTAGCATTTGTATTGGGGCATTACTTTGCGGTCTCCAAATAACACAAACTTTAGCACTTTTCAAATCATAGAAGCCCCATGTCTTAATGTAAGATTTCGTTTGAAGCAAAAGTGGCCTGTAATCCGAGATTTATCCATAGTTTTCAGCTTTGCGTTTCATGTTTGGGTCCCGGGAGCAGTCCGCGCATGCGCACTGGCGTCCTCATCTACTCGAAACTATGGCTAAATCTCGGATTACAGGCCACTTTTGCTTCAAACGAATTCTTACATTAAGACATCGGGCTTCTATGATTTGGAAAGTGCTATTGGACACCGCAAAGTAATGCCCCGAGCAAATGATACAGCACCATATTAACAGATAGGGGATCATTACTAGAACAGAACGGCTCAACATAAGTTCTGCGATACTGCTCCAATTGACAGAAAAATGCTATGGGTGAGTAAAACTACTTGTTTTATTGCCAAAAGAAGGCTCCGATTGTAAAAAAAACCGTTAATTTGCCTTTAACTGTAAGGAGTGATGCAGTAGGGTCCAAGAGAGATCGCTAAATTACTCAAATATGCATGGACAACATCTAAAACCTCTTCAGGCACATTTTTGATGAGGGTTATAAACTGGTAGAAAGCCGCAGAAAGTTGATTTTGCAGAATACCTCTTCTTAAAAACAACAAACACAACCTTTTCACTCTGTTATTTTCTAACCAAACAAATTCCAAAATCCAAACCTCTGCTCCACATCACATGTGTTTGTACTGCCACAGAATGCCACAGCCCTGTCCAATAAACAACTGCAAACAATCCAATCATAACACCTGACAAACCACACAACCTGATGCGTCTGTTCTGAACGTTAGCATGAAATTTTGCAAACAAAGCCAGATGCCTTCTATTTAGGGTGGGTAAGACGGAGCCTCAAAGCTGGAGTACCTGATTTCAGATCGATTTTTTTGGAGCTTTCTACCATGTTATAACACTGTTCCCTCATCAAAAACATCTCTGAAGAAGTTGTTGCATGTTTGAGTATCTAGTGATCTCTCCCAAACCCTAATCAAACCCTCCTTATGGTTAGCAGTAAGATTCTGTGCAAGGCAATCCTATGTCACCCATTCTCCCAAATGAAGATTCTCCATAAATACAAAAGCATGATACAAAACCATATATTACAACTTGACGCGTGTGGATGTGAGATGTGCAACAGTTTCATTAGGGGGGGGTGCTGATTATGTTGTGATAGCACTCTGAAGGGGGAGTGGCATAGTGTGGGGAGCAAAAATGTATATAATGCATTATAAAGCATGTTAATATTTTCTTTTTGGCACATATAGCATTTTCAAAACAATAAAAGAAAGTAACGTGATGATCCAAATATGTTTGCAGCATCCCACAGAACTGACACCTTGCCCTGTGATGAGGTCACACTGAGAGGGCACCCTTTTCTCACGTGCACTTGTTGCCACATCCTGCTCTGTGATGTTTTGCTGAATGAACCACACTTTTAGGAGAAGATGGAGGACAGGAAGTAGTCGGAGTACATCCCACAGCACTGACAGCTCTCGGGCCTGACACTGACGGGATTGACTACAACCACTACCAAAAATCAAAACAATCTCTCACAACAATGTTCTACTCATCTGTTTGGTTCCTATTCACTGTGTTTACAAAGCAGCTCGCAAACATGCTGCTAGTGGTGGGTTTAGAGCAGCAGATTCCTAGGACAGAAAAGTGCAGTCAAACTGTCTCTGCTCAAAGTGAGAGGACTAGAACATGTTTGGGGACTGCAGAGAGCCATGCAGAGAGCCGCTGGAGCCGTGAGAGCCACACTGTGCTGCTGATGCGAGCGGAGCGTGCCCTTAAACTGCCCGGACTTGTTGGCTCCAATGTCACGGCGGCTGGCAGCGGTGTCTCCTGGAAAATCCACACCAGAACTACTGCAGCCACCACCAGTCCACCTGGGCGCGGGTTCAGACTACACCGAACTTTACACCGACTTGGAGCGTTCACGCGTCTGCAGGAGCCCCGCTCCCCTCCGAGACGCACAGCCTGCGCGTGCCCCAGAGGCGAGGCGTCCACGGACGTGCAGACGGGACACGGGCTGGACAACCGGGCGGCGCTCAGAACACAGCAACACACCGTGTGCTGTGCTGTACCGTCCTGTCCCCGTGTGGACTGCAGGGCCCGGCGCCGCCATACCTATAGCCTCACGGACACAACACCAAGAGCGTGCACGAGCAGCGGCGGAAAGCCAGGCCGAAACACACCGATATACACGCACCGAGAGCCCGCCACAGCCTCCCCGGACCGTTCTAGAGCACTGACCTGTGAAGAGCCGGGTGGGCCGCTCGGTACCGGGTCGGAGTTCAGTTAAATCCACAGTCCGTAAAACAAAGAGGCGAAGATAGCCGAGCCGTGCCGGAACAGGCCGAAAAAGCACTCTTTGGGAAACGCGCATGCGCAGAGATGCACGGGGTAGCGGGGGTGAGTGGGGGGAGGGGAGCCGAAGGGGCGGGGTCAGTGAGGGCATCTGTTTGTCCCACTTCACCTGAAGTGTCCCCGGAACGCAATCGGACCAGACGAGACCCGCGCTTCATACACACTCAGATCACGTGTGAAACGTGTCTGAGCGCTCCTCCAGAACAGCACCGCCAAACTGAAGAGCGTCACCTCACCAGAGACAGGGCATGGTCACTCACCTGAAACTCCTGCCAGTTTAGGCCTACAGCCATTGTGTCGTTGGGCAAGACACTGATTGAAAGGGCAGGTATCTATCACAATACAGTATATGATCTAAACTCATGTGGACCTGCCTCATTTATGGTGACAAAAATCAAGTTTGCATTATATAGGACTGTTTTAAAGGTGCTATATTACACAAAATTGACTCTTGAGTGCTTTAAATGTTGTTTCATCAAGAAGATACCCGGAGTTTTGTTTCATTCACACATGTTTGAGTAAGCCTTTATTATTAGTCTGACTACATCTACAAATCCCAAAATGCTCTGAAGGGGTATGAAATATAAAAACTAGTGCTGTCAGGCGATAATTTTATCTAATTAATTACAGGATTTGTAATTAATTAATTAATCCAATTAATCGCATTTTAATACATTTTTAGGTGGTTTGTTGTGCTCTCCCACAGTGCAAAAAAGGTGTCAAACGTGCATGAAAAAATATTTACAGTGAAAAGACTGCAGACTTCCCCTTTAAGTCTTTCAGTCTTTAACTCACTCTCTTTCTCTCCGTGGACGTTACCTCCACTGTAACCAAGACAAGACTGCTGGCAGACCTGCAGAGTGCACCTATATACCCCCATTCCCCCTCCCACATTACATAACATTCATTTACACCATTCCACTATTAAATGGTTAATATTTCTGGTGCCAAAAGGTGAGCACGTACAGGAGCTTTCATGCAACGTCAATAAATAATATACAAGCTTCAAATATACAGAGAATACAAATACTGGAGGATGTCCGGGTAGATCGCACCACGGGAGGAGGGAGGAGGCGGCCGTGCACGGGTGAGTAAATGATCGGGTCGGCTCGGTCCAAAGATGTTATGTACCAAATTTGAGCAAAATTGGTCCAAAATTGAGGGAGAAGCATTTTGAGTGTTTTTCATAATTGACCTGTTGGTGGCGCTAGAGGGTTTAAGCTGGGGCCCTGTAATTTTTTGTGGGGAATCCTGGGAAGGACGCGAACATCTGTGAAAAGTTTGAAAATAATCCTATTAAGGGTTCCCAAGATATGAGCTCACTTCCTGTTTGGCGACTTTTAGGACGCGTTTGATTGGCTGTCACGACAAAACAATAAGAGATATCAAAACTCCAGGAAAGTTTCTGATGAGGCTCAGTCGAAAGATGCTATGTACCAAATTGGAGCAAAATTGGTCCAAAATTGAGGGAGGAGAAGCATTTTGAGTGTTTTTCATAAAATTCAAAATGGCGGAAAATCTACCCTGGCGAAAATGACGTCACAGAATGCGTTGGATTTGTCTTGCCCCAAGGAGTTCAGGGAGGCCAAGTTTTGGAAAATCGGACGTACGGTTCAAAACTTACAAGCCGAAATGTACCTGCAACTTTGTCCTGCTGGTGGCGCTAGAGGGTAGGGGGTGGGGACGTAAAATTTGTTGAAGGGGATCATGAGACTGTCTAGAACAGGGGTCGGCAACCCGCGGCTCCGGATCCCTCTGATGCGGCTCAGTACAGTGGTCCCTCATTTATCGCGGGGGTTACATTGTAAAAATAACCCGCGATAGGCAAAATTCGTGAAAAGTCCGGTGCAGAGGGTGAGAGGTGTCATCCATGATGGACGTGAATTTGGCCAGCACCCTCCTCTCAGCCACCTCCTCTACAGAGCCCAGAGGACAGCCCAGGACAGAGCTGGCCCTCCTGACCAGCTTATTGAGTCTCTTCCTGTCCCGTTCTGTGCTGCTCGGGGCCCAGCAGACGACAGCGTCGAGGAGAGCAGAGGCCACCACAGAGTCATAAAAAGTCTTGAGCAGAGGCCTGCACACTCCAAAGGACCTCAGTCTCCTCAGTGGAGGACCTCAGTGGAGGACCTCAGTGGAGGCGACTTTGGTCCTTATTGTACAGGGCGTCGGTGTTGTGGGTCCAGTCCAGTTTATTGTTGAGGTGAACACCCAGGTACTTGAAACTGTCCACAGTCTCTATGTCCTGCCCCTGGATTTTTACCGGTGAGTGAGGTAGTGGTCTCCTCCTGAAGTCGATCACCATCTCCTTTGTCTTACTGGTGTTAAGGCACAGGTGGTTGCGCCCACACCAGTCCACAAAGTCACTGATGACCGAGCGGTACTCCAGCTCGTTCCCCTCAGACACACAGCCCACAATGGCCGAGTCGTCGGAGAACTTCTGGAGATGGCAGCTGTCCGTGTTGTATGTGAAGTCCGAGGTGTAGATGGTGAAGAGGAAGGGTGAGAGGACAGTTCCCTGGGGGGCCCCAGTGCTGCAGACTACCACCTCTGACTCACAGCCGCGCAGCCGCACGTACTGTGGACGGTCAGTGAGGTAGTCGATGGTCCAGGCAGCGAGATGTCCGTCCACTCCC
Organism: Paratrypauchen microcephalus; assembly: GCA_036785185.1. Classification (NCBI taxonomy): domain Eukaryota; kingdom Metazoa; phylum Chordata; class Actinopteri; order Gobiiformes; family Gobiidae; genus Paratrypauchen; species Paratrypauchen microcephalus. Next base: position 865,694 of record JAVJIX010000186.1, on the reverse strand, counting down.
GCGTCCTCCAGCTTCCCCCGCAGCAGCGCCGGCCTGATGGTATTGAAGGCGCTGGAGAAGTCAAAGAATATGACTCTCACAGCACTCCCGGCGGTCTCTAGGTGGGTGAGCGCCCGCTGAAGCAAGTAGATGATGGCATCCTCTACTCCTGCGCTGGGTTGGGCCTGTGTGAAGGGGGACGGGGATGTGGCCACTGGCCCAGGGAGGTGTGAAGAGGAGGAGGGAGTCGGCAGAGGGGGTGGGGGGCGAGTCAAACCTGTTGAAATAATTCGTCCGCCCAGCGCTGATCACCGTCAGCTGTCCCTCTGCCATTCTGTCCAAAACCAGACATACTCCTCAGTCCTCTCCACACGCCCCGTGCGTTGTTTGGGCCAGCTGCTCCTCCATCCTCCTCCCATAGTCCTTTTTGGCCCGTCGTATCCTCCATTGGAGCTCCCTCTGGACCCTCTTCTGCTCCTCTCTGTCCCCTGAGTTGAAAGCCCTTTTCTTCTGGTTCAGGAGGTAACCTGAAGCTCAGGGGTGACCCAGGGGTGGTTGTTGGAGAAGCACCGTACCCTCCTGGTTGGCACAGTGTTCTCCACGCAGAAGTTGATGTAGTCTGTGATGCAATGGGTCAACAACAACAAAGTTGATGTTTTAAAGCTCAGATATGGGTCAAAATCGGTTAAGGCTGGAGTTAGATTTATTTATTTATTTACTCTGGTGCAGAATGTGACAAATAAAGTGCTGGTTAGACGCACGGAACGACCAATCTGATTGACTGCACACGTGAATGTGACACACGTCAGGGAGAAGCCAAATACAGACACATTTCGACCGCATTTCTCTAGCTTCCTTCAGTATGACCGTAGTTGTAGTTGCACCTCTCCCCGGGTCAGAGCAGCAGCTCTGCCGCCCGCACACACTTCACGGAGGGAAGAACGGAGGAAGAGGAAGAGGTAGAGCCATAATGTAATCTTCTCCTGTTTACTTTGTTTTCATAGTTTTTGTGAGCCAAAAAGATGGGACTTTCTCAAAGTGTGAATCCTCTCCCCGGAGCGTTATACCACAGAGCTCTGACACTCACACAAAATTACAGGCTAATGATTTAAAAGCGAGATATAAAGTGATAATAATTTATACTTACTTTGAGATCATTATTTTGAGAAAGATTACCCATCTTATGGCCTATAGGTCCTACAATCCATTAAAAAAAATTGTAGCTATATGCAGGCTATATTTATCAAGCTGAAAAAGTGTGTTAATGTGATTTTACAGATTTATACACTGCTATTTATACACTACTCATTTATGGGAGGAAAATATTTTTTTTAAATTTGAAGTTATTTTTGTGACATGTGGTTGAATTTTACCTAATAAAAGTGCACAAATGCTTACCTGGCCAGCCAAATGATATCTCTCTGTATTTCCTATACACCGCGATACCATTTGGACACTCTCCATCCACTCTCGCTCCTCCGGTTCCAAACCGACTCCGCGATTCTGATTCGTTCAAAGATGGTGACGTCAGTGCACCCGCCTTTGCCCGCAAAGTCACTCTTAGGCAGCGGAAGTTCCGCCTCAGTTTTGAATCAAGATGGCGCAATCTCTGATTGGTTCACTTAGCTGTCTGTCTACGCGCAACCGCAGCGTATTCTGTGGATCAAACGTTACCAGACTCACTCGCTGGTACAGCGATGAGTCATGGATTCTTCCAGGCAACACAAATGCACCTGTTTGTCACATGCATTTGGTAAATGTGCAGAGGCTGGTAAATACCACTGCAAAACCAGTAAGAGAATGTGACTCCAGGTAGGAAGTTGAAAAAACAGGTAAAAAAAAAAAACATCAAAGAATGGGTCCTCAAACTGTGGGTGAGGGTCCAAAAACGGGGCACAGAGTGTTTAAGTGCAGTGCAGTTTGCTTGGCTTATTTTAAGATTAAAATTAACATTTATCAGATAAAATGGAGATAGATTTATGAAAACTTATTTATGTGAGTCAGCCTTTTCCCACATGAAGATCATTAAGCCCAAGTACTGTTCCACCATGACCATGATCAATTAGAAATGTGCTTGAGTCTGGCTGTCAGCAGCTACTGTCCAGACTACACATCCCGAGCTGATTCCATCCAGTGCAAGTCACATTTTGTGAGAAGGTCGTGTAAAGTGGGATCATCAAGAGGGAGAAAGGGAATTTCCCCCCCCAAAATGGGTGGTTGACATCATAGTTTTTATTGGCTGGAATGACCCCAGATTGCATCTCAGAGCATCTAGAGTTCAAAAATTTTCAGTAACTTTCAGCTTTTTCCAGTACTGCTCACTTTAATCCGTGTTTATATTGATTTATACAGTTTTAAGTTAAGCAGGACAGATATTTCTTTTATTCTGTTAATTTTGTTATTTTGTATTAAAAATAAATTGCTGATAATTATTTATTTTCCATGTGTTTCATATCACTCAAATATGCATCTAATTCAATTCAGGTTTGAGTCAAATAGTTAAAAAACCGCTTCACACATACAAAAAATGGCTAAAAAGTTTCACTACACCACGAAGGGTGAAGGCAATCGGGCCGGCCGGTCCTGCTGATGAGGTGTCCCTTATTTATTTTTCAGGGAATTGGCAACCCTAGTCACAGCGCTTCTGTGCCCAGAACATCGGTCTGTGTGGCTCAGAAGAGTTATCCAGGCACCACGCCCTTTTCAGCCAATCAGAAACTAGATTGTTCTGTTGTCGGGCAGACCGTAGAGTCTAGTTTCAGCTAAGCGCGCACTGCACTGTCAGTGATAATTGAAAGGTCCCATGACATGGTACTTCTTGATGCTTTTATATGGCTCCTTAATGGTTCCCTAATACTGTAAATGAATCCTTCTTCAAAATCAACACTCACTGCATGAGATATGACTCTGACAGTCTTCATGAGGCTAGATATGTGTCTAAAATGCTTTATTCTGAGTGTTGCTGCTTCAATGCAAATGAGAAGGACAGAGAGATTGGCTAAGGAGCGGGGGGGGGTTCCCCCGCTGGAAGCGCAGCTCTGCACCGCTGTCTCCTCGCTTCCGTGTTTAACACAGGAAGACAGATGGGAGACTTTGCAATGAAAAAAAGCATATTTACACAGAAAATAAAATTAAACCACTGGTATTTCAGAGGTCCAGAGGGTCGGGTAAGGGACTTGCGAGCCTAGAAACACTTGGACGTGCCTCCAGGCAAATTAAAAAACGCATTTCGCATTGCGTAGCGCATTCACAGTCCAAACTCTATGGGGATATACAGGGACGCTGAGCGGAGACAGAGGGAGGGGCTGGAGCAGCATTTGCCGATCTGACGTCAAAAAGGTGCCTTGTCCGAACTCGCCCGTTTCAACACTGGTTTTGTGTAACGCAGAAAAGGACCGCAAATGCTCAGGTTAGACATTTCGCAACTTTTAACCATGGGGGGGCTAAACAGGGTAGGGGAGCTCACATTAATGTTCAAAAACCTCAGAAAGTGAAAATTTCATGCCATGGGACCTTTGAAGGACGGCAACTGAACACGAGTGAGACGAACGGATGATGACAAAACAGTGAATGATAAAACAAATGAACATCCAACTCAGGACTGAGAACCATCAGGTAATAACTTCATTTATATAACTCTCATTAGTTGCTTTGTAGTTTTGCTCTTTAGACCAACATTTACACCTGTCCATTTCAAGCTAGCTTTATTTTAGGTAACCAATTAGCAATCTGCCTACTGTGGTTATTATTATTTGTCACAGAATAAATAAACAGTGTATGATATAATTGAACTTTTTAAAACAAGCTGGGTTGAAGGGTCAATGGGTCACTGGGTCGATAGGTGGATAGGTGAATCTCACTCCAACCAAACTTGGTGATGTAAAGCGCGCTGAGTGTCTTGAAGGTGGAAAAAGCGCTGTATAAAAATAAAACAATTTACTAGAGCAAACTTTGCGTAATATAGGACCTTTAAATCACTGCTTAAACCCTTTTTGCTGTGACCGTAAGCAGAAACACCTGACATCTTCATGTTTCTATTTGTTGCTTACTAGTGTATAACCATATGGAGCCTATTGCTTTTTGTTGTTCAACACTTTGTTTGTTAATGTGCTTTACACATCTTGATTGATTCAATGATTCATTGCACACATCGCGTTTCGACCTAGAACCACAAGAATTTGCGCCTCCACAGTGCTGAATCTCCTTCCGTCATGTGACTGCTTATCGCGTGAACTTTTCTGGATATTGGGAAACCGCACACAGCAGTCGTCTATCACGTGTCTTGCCTGTTTGGGTTAATGTATGGGGACTAAAGACTTTAACCCAAGTAGCTCATCGGCTCAGCACACGATCTTTGACAGGAGTGCGGTACAGTGAGGAGCGGCTCCACTGCGCGCCCAGAGGCACCCTTATGGAGCGGGCATCACTCTGGAGATAACGAGAGACGTCGTACTTTGGAACACGGCTGTTCAAACCCAGTCCCTTTCCCTCTGCTGCGCACGGACTCCTCGGTTCTGTCCGTGAATGAGGGTCTTTCCGCAGGCTGTTCCTGCAGTAAAGCCCTGACTAATGGAGGATGGCGGCGCTGAGAGCGAAACTTACGCCCAGTACGGGAGTTCTCTCCTGCGGGAAGAAGAGAAGGACAAGTTGGAGAAGCTCCTCGTGTTCAAAGTGTACAAGCGGAGGTGGATTGTTCTGCTTGTGCTGTGCCTGCTCAACCTCTCCAACGCCACGGTCAGACCCTCTTCTCTTTCCTCCTTTCCCCTCTCTGTCTTTCCCACACCACTCTCTCTCTCTCTCTCTCTCTCTATCCACTGTCCTCTCTCTCCCATATGTCCTGTACACTCCGAGGCTCCTCAGCAGAACTGGCCCGCGGCCGTGCGTCTTTACGCACCACTCCATTGTTAAACATTGAGCCCATAGGCTGTGTCAGTCAAAGGTATCTACTAAATCAATGGCAGTGGCCTGTCGCATATTTCATGATAAATAAGTGAGGCAGGGTAGGGGCTTAAGTCACTGTCGATTTGGTATGTTTTATCATCTCTGTGGCTACGGTTAATCTGAGCCGACACGGCACCTGGCTCATGGCGGGTCTGGAACCGGTCTGACCAGGTAGACACAAGAGTCTACACACAGCTCAGTGACTGACCAATCAGAGGACACGCTCTGCCCTGACCAATCCACAGGCGCGAGCCCACATGTCTCTGTTTACATGACTTCCTCTCCTCTCTCTCCTTTCTTCTTAACTCGCCTCTCTCTCTTCTCTCTCTCGCCTTTCCTCTCTGTAGGCTGTACATTTTCACTTCCTCATCTGTTGCATTTTATTATATATTTGGGGAAGGAGCACATGACCTGTAGTGTCTCTCTCTCTCTCTCTCACACACACACACACACACACACACACACACGCATGCACATACACACACAGGGCTCACAGTATCAGACTTGTACACAATGGGTTAGAACATTAGAACAATTAGTATGCTATGTTGGTTCATCACATTATTAACATTTAAAACTAGATTCAGTACTCAATACAGATTCCGATACCACGTTGATAATAAAAAACAGTTTTTATATAATCATAGAATGTGATTTTCCACATTATCAAATCAAACTTTGTTTATAAAGTGCTTTTCATAAAAAAGTAACACAAAGTGCTTTACAGTGATTAAAAACACATCCCACATTTCCTTCCACCCAATCAGCCCCCACTGCTGCCTGACCCCACACAACCAAACAACCCAAACAGTAACACACACATGCACACACACACACACACACGCACACACAGACACACACACACACACACACACACACACACACATACTCACACACACATACTAACATGCTAAAATACATAAAAATACACATAGTAAAATGTGACCGGCCACCAGAAAACCAGTAACAAGTCGGGCCAGGCGAAAACGAGAAAATCGCGTTAGAAGTAGAGCTAAAAATAATATCTACAATTTTTTTTTTTTTTTACAAAAATCTGATTTCCGATTTTAATCGATTTTTCTCTGCCCAACTCAAAAACAAATAACAGATGACAGACAAACAGCTCAAAAATAATCCAACATTCTTTTATAAAACAAATACATTACACGTTGCATCAATTATGCTGTTATTGTTAAAAAAAAAAAAAAAAGATATCACTTGAAGACCCTTACCTATAGCATTGTGCAATCTGTATACAGTTGTGGCAAGGCAACTTCAGAAAAATATTTGCAGCTTGGTAGCACATACTTCGGGTCCAAATCTTTCACCATGTTAATGAATCCGGGCTTTTCCACAGTATATATGGGCACCATGTCTTTTACAATATACATTGCGGTAGCGTGTGTGATTGCCTTCCATCGTGGCCCATGCTTATCATATGGCACACAGTTCGAAAATGTTTCACCCCGGTGAACGAGAGGGTCGCGTCCCTGTGCCTTCGGGTCGGGGACAGGTCTCTCAATGCTGTGTCGGCCTATGGGCAATGACCATGTTCCAACACCATGTTCGAGCACAAGGGTGTCTATCAGTGCACGTGGCACCAGGACACCCTAGGACGGAGGTCGATGATCAACTTTGTTGTCGTGTCATCTGACCTCCGGCTGCGTGTCTTGGACACTCGGGTGAAGAGAGGGGCAGAGCTGTCAACCGATCACCACCTGGTGGTGAGTTGGGTCCGCTGGCGGGGAAGGAAGCCGGAGAGACCTGGCAGGCCCAAGCGTATCGTGAAAGTCTGTTGGGAACGTCTGGCAGAGCCCTCTGTCAGGGGCACCGTCAACTCACACCTCCGGGAGAGCTTCTCCCGGATTCCGGGGGAGGCTGGGGACATAGAGTCCGAATGGGCTCTGTTATCGGCCTCTATTGTCGATGCGGCCGCCCGTAGCTCTGGTCGTAAGGTCTGTGGTGCCTGTCGCGGCGGCAATCCCCGAACCCGGTGGTGGACACCGGAAGTAAGGGATGCCGTCAGGCTGAAGAAGGAGTCCTGTCGGGCCTTGTTGGCTCATGGGACTCCTGAGGCAGCTGAAGGGTACCGGTGGGCCAAGCGTGCTGCAGCCCAGGTGGTCGCAGAGGCAAAAACTCGGGTTTGGGAGGAGTTCGGAGAGGCCATGGAGGAGGACTATCGGACGGCCTCAAAGAAATTCTGGCAAACCTTTCGGCGCCTCAGGAGGGGGAAGCAGTGCTTCACCAACACTGTTTACGGTGGGGGTGGAGGGCTGTTGACCTCGACTGGGGATGTTATCGGACGGTGGAAGGAATACTTTGAGGATCTCCTCAATCCCGCCGTCACGTCTTCCGAGGAGGAAGCAGAGGCTGGAGACTTGGAGGCGGACTTGTTCATCACCCTGGCTGAAGTCACTGAGGTGGTTGGAAAGCTTTGTGGATCTGGAGAAGGCATTCGACCGTGTCCCTTGTGGGGTCCTGTGGAGAGTGCTCTGGGAGTACGGGGTTCGGGGCCCTTTGCCCAGGGCTGTTCGGTCCCTGTATGACCGGAGCAGGAGCTGTATTCGCATTGCCGGTAGTAAGTCGGACCTGTTTCCGGTGCATGTTGGACTCCGCCAGGGCTGCCCTTTGTCACCGGTTCTGTTCATTATATTTATGGACAGAATTTCTAGGCGCAGCCAGGGGCCGGAGGGGATCCGGTTTGGGAACCACAGGATCTCATCTCTGCTGTTTGCAGATGATGTTATCCTGATGGCTTGGCTTCATCGAACCGGGACCACCAATGTCCACTGGGGCGGTTCGCAGCCGAGTGTGAAGCGGCTGGGATGAGGATCAGCTCCTCCAAATCCGAGGCCATGGTTCTCGACCGGAAAAAGGTGGCTTGCCCTCTCCGGGTGGGTGGGGAGTCCTTGCCTCAGGTGGAGGAGTTCAAGTATCTCGGGGTCTTGTTCACGAGTGAGGGGAGGATGGAGCGTGAGATTGACAGGCGGATCGGTGCAGCGTCGGCAGTGATGCGGTCGCTGTACCGGACCGTGGTGGTGAAGAGGGAGCTGAGCCGAAAGGTGAAGCTCTCAATTTACCGGTCAATCTACGTTCCTACCCTCACCATGACCATAGGGTCATGAGCTCTGGGTAATGACTGAAAGGACAAGGTCACGGATACAAGCGGCCGAAATAAGTTTCCTCCGTAGAGTGGCTGGGCGCATCCTTAGAGATAGGGTGAGGAGCTCAGTCACACGGGAGGAGCTCGGAGTAGAGCCGCTGCTTCTCCACGTCGAGAGGAGCCAGCTGAGGTGGCTCGGGCATCTGTTTCGGATGCCTCCTGGACGCCTCCCTCGGGAGGTGTTCTGAGCATGTCCCACCGGGAGGAGGCCCCGGGGAAGACCCAGGACGCGCTGGAGGGACTATGTGTCCAGGCTGTCCTGGGAACGCCTTGGGGTCCCCCCGGAGGAGCTGGAGGAAGTGTCCGGGGTGAAGGAGGTCTGGGCGTCCCTGCTTAGACTGTTGCCCCCACGACCCGGCCCCGGATAAGCGGAAGAAAATGGATGGATGAAAAACACTCAAAATGCTTTCAAATTTTTGACCAATTTTGCTCAAATTTGGTACATAGCATCTTTGGACTGAGCCTCATCAGAAATATGCCTGAATTTTTTTTGATATCTCTTATCTTTTTGTCATGACAGCCAATCAAACCTGCAACTGGCCCTCTGGTGGCTCTAGAGGGCAACTTTGACCTGCTGGTGGCGCTAGAGGGTTTGGGGTGGGGGCCTATAAATTGCTGTGGGTAATGAGGAGACTGGCTGGAATGTGCATGCAAAATTTCACAACTTTTTACCAGACGGTTCTAGGGGTTGCCATAGACTCCCAGAGGCGGAAGAATATATAATAATAAGAATCAGTAGAAACACTATGGGTGCCTTGTAGCTTAGCGCTGCTTGGCCCCAATAAATATGGGGCTTCAGGTATGGACATCTGGCTGTACCTCTTGGGTACTTGCTTTTTCATTGCATCTTTCTGGGCCTCTGACAGTTGGCTCACTCATCATATTGTCAAAGTTTAACAAGTTGTATCTGTTCAGTAGGTTACAATAATTATAAGTCAATGATTATTTATATTTAGGTCAAATGCAGACCTAAATATTTCACTTTTTGTACATTAATAATAATTTGTCCTTGAACACTAAGTTGCAGACCACAGATTTGCTTCTTGTTATAGTACATTGTAACAGACTTTTTTAGTGTTTAGAGTGAGGCATGAAGCTTGTAGCCATTTAGCTAGGGTTGCCAACTCCCTGAAAAATAAATAAGGGGCACCTCATTGGCAGGACCGGCTGGCCTGATTGCCTTCACCCTTTGTGGTGTAGTGAATCTTTTTAGCCCTTTTTTGTATGTGTGAAGCGATTTTTAAACTATTTGACTCAAACCGGAATTGAATTAGATGCATATTTGAGGGATATGAAAACATGGAAAATAAATAATTATCAGCAATTTATTTTTAATACTAAATAACAAAATTAACAGAATAAAATAATTTTTGAACTCTAGATGCTCTGAGATGCAATCTGGGGTCATTCCAGCCAATAAAAACTAAGATGTCAACCACCCATGATCCCACTTTGCACTACCTTCTCACAAAATTTGACTTAGTCTGGGCAATAGCTGCTGACAGCCAGGCTCAAGCTCACTTCTAAATGATCATTGTCATGGTGGAACAGTACTTGGGCTTAATGATCTTCATGTGGGAAAAGGCTGACTCACATAAATAAGTTTTCATAAATCTATCTCCATTTTATCTGATAAATGTTAATTTTAATCTTAAAATAAGCTAAGCAAACTGTGCTGCACTTAAACACTCTGCGCCCCGTTTTTGGACCCACACCCACAGTTTGAGGTCCCCTTCTTTGATTTTTTATTTTTTTTAATCTTTTTTTTCAACTTCCTACCTGGAGTCACATTCTCTTACTGGTTTTGCAGTGGTATTTACCAGCCTCTGCACATTTACCAAATGTATGTTGTGACAAACAGATGCATTTTTGCACTTTTATTAGGCAAAATTCAACCACATGCTCTGTGCTGTAGACCTGCTCTGTGCTGTAAGCCTGCTCTGTGCTGTAGACCTGCTCTGTGCGGACGCTGTAACATAAATTTAGATTAGTTTTTGCTTTGTACTTAGTCTTGCACTTCTAGTCAGAGAGCATTGAGGAGGGAGCTTGCGTGCGCTATGAGCAGGGAGGAGAGAGCGTGAAAAGGTGACGAGCGGCGCCCTGACGTGAGGCACGGACAGGTAGGATGCTTTATAAAGTCTAACCTGCTCTGTGATACACGCTGGTATGCAAAGGTACACGCTGTTGTGAACAAGCTGCTGTGGTTTCCGTGTGTTCCAGATGAGCGCACGGGCTGCAGTGCGAAAAACCCGGTAAAAGTTTATTGCTAAAGGCAGTGGCCGTAATGAAATATGATCACAATCATCTCGAGACAAAGACCGGTGTCGTAGTACTCGACACCATCAACTGGTAGATGGCGATCGACGTATTGGGCACCCTGTTTTACAAAATATTTTTGATTCACACGGTAATACAGGACAAAGTGCGTCCCTTTTCAGTTCAATACGGGATGCGTACTTTTGTTTCTGAATACGAGACGATTCCGTTTTTCAAGGGACGGTTAGCAACCCTACATTTGGCTATACTATCAAGTGCTAGTGCATGCTTGTCAGCCATCTCTGTCACGTTTCTCCCATGAGTATAAATGACCATATGGTCAGCGTACATTTGTATTTCCACATCTGCACAAACAGTGGGTAAGTCATTGATGTATATAGGCAGAACAAGAGTGGCTCCCAGATAGAGCCCTGTGGAATTCCTATTGTACAGTGCTTTAAGGACCAGAGTTTGTCATTAATACGTACACTCTGTGATTGACCTGAAAGATATGACTGCATCTATATTAAGTTTCCAGATAAATTAAATTGAATAAGTTTTGACAACATTACTGTATGATTCATGGTATCAAATGCTTTTTTAACATCCAGGAATACCGCTGCAACCACTCGCCCTTTATCCAATTCAGTTTTGATCTTTTCAATAAAATAACAGCGAGCAGTCTCTGTTGAATAGTTGCTTGTAAATCCGAATTGCATCGGGTGGAGTAGATTTTCACTATTCAAATGTGCCACGAGTTGTCCTGCTACTATCCTTTCAATTACTTTAGAGGCAGCAAGCAAAATAGTTATTAGCCTGTAGTTGTTGATCTCTTTTTTGTCCCCTCTTTTATGGATTGGGATCACTATAGCTGTTTTAAAGGCAGCAGAGAATATACTGTTTTTAAACAATTGATTGATAATGAAGGTGATAGAATAAGTAAGGTTATTTATATTGTTTTAGCATGGCATTGTTAAGTCCTCAGTTGTCTTTTGCCTTAGAGTTAGAGATGAAACAACTCTGAACCTTTGCCTCATTAACAGAGCTAAGTTTAAAGGTCCCATGGCATGAAAATTTCACTTTCTGAGGTTATTGAACGTTAATGTGAGCTCCCCCCCCTGTTTAGCCCCCCCCCCCATGGCTAAAAGTTGCGAAATGTCTAAACTGAGCATTTGCGGTCCTTTTCTGCGCTACACAAAACCAGTGTTGAAACGGGCGAGTTCGGACAAGGCACCTTTTTGACGTCAGATCGGCAAATGCAGCTCCAGCCCCTCCCTCTGTCTCCGCTCAGCGTCCCTGTATATCCCGCCCATAGAGTTTGGACTGTGAATGCGCTACAATGCGAAATGCGTTTTTTAATTTGCCTGGAGGCACGTCCGAGTGTTTCTAGGCTCGCAAGGTCGCAACCCGACCCTCTGGACCTCTGAAATACCAGTGGTTTAATTTTATTTTCTGTGTAAATATGCTTTTTTTCATTGCAAAGTCCCTCATCCGTCATCCGTCTCTCACGGGAGAGCAGACAGAGCGGAGCCGAGCTGCGCTGAGCAGCGGGGAAACCCGCCCCCCCGCTCCTTAGCCAATCTCTCTGTCCTTCTCATTTGCAGTGAAGCAGCAACACCCACAATAAAGCATTTTAGACACATATCTAGCCTCATGAAGACTGTCAGAGTCATATCTCATGCAGTGAGTGTTGATTTTGAAGAAGGATTCATTTACAGTATTAGGGAACCATTAAGGAGCCATATAAAAGCATCAAGAAGTACCATGTCATGGGACCTTTAAGGCCTTAGGATTCGGACAACACAAAATTTGAGATCACAGTGCGATCAAATTTCTTTTGGAGTTCGAGGTATGAATCAATAAAATAATCATTAAAACAATTTGCTACCTCTAAGCTGTCTTGTTTGATTTCCTCAGGCAGTATAAGCACCTGTTTACACTGTTCCTTGTCCATCAGTTTATCAGTAGTTCTCCTCAACTTTTGGGGATTCCCGTTTGCCTGTTGAATATTCTCTAAAAAGTATTTGCTCTTGCCTTCCTTATAACTGTGATGTGACTTTTTTTGTTAACTCTTATAAATTAAGTGATCAGTGTTTAAATTGCATTTTAGAGACTCTTTTTTAGAGCTGAATTCCTTTTTCTCATTAACTGCCATAACTTGTTTGAAAACCATGGCAAAATATTTTTATTATAACTCTTGACAGGTTTTGTTTTGTATATTTATCAGTGGCTTGTGTTACAGAGTCTCATTGTCATTGCTCATTGTCATCTTGGTCCAAATTAATCAATTTGATCTAATTTTCCAGGTTTTCCCTGTTGGGATGAATGCAATAAATGTCTTTACATCAACACTATATTGATTCTTATAATGACTGGACAATGATGAATGGACAATTTCCTAGAGATCAGAGTTAGATTTTGACCAAAAATGCCTGTATTAAGATTATAGGTCTTCATTATACAGTCACTTTTATTTACAAATATTAGATCCAACTTAGTTTGTGTTGATCTTGTAATTCTAGGTGAAACTTTTACCATTTGTGACATTTGAAAGTGATTAGTAATTTTCTTAAGCTTTTTTCTACACTTTTTGTTTAACCAATCGACATTAAAGTCTCCCATCAATATACACTCTTTCCTGTAACAATATTTTAGGATTTTAGTTAGTTCCTTTTCAAATATCTCTTTAGCATTTGGTGGAATGTCCTTAGAGTCTCTGTCCTCTCAGATGGCCTCCCCTGGTACATGTCTCTGATAGTGTGCATTTGCTTGTGTTACAGTTATGGCTGAGCTTCGCCCCGGTAGCATCCCAGACTGCGTCCTACCTGGGTGTGTCCCTGGCACAGGTGAATTGGCTGTCCCTGATCTACATGCTACTGTCCGTGCCCCTCAGTTTGGGAACCACCTGGATGCTGGATGCACTGGGACTACAAATCACGGTACCTCCACACACGAGTGCGCACACACACACACACAAACACACAAGCTCTATATGTTACATACAACCACATTGATGCTGGACGCACCAGGACTATGCATCTGGAGGACTAAAAAAATACTTGAAGAGACATTGTGTAACTTTTCTAGTGACAATAATATTAAAGGTCCCATGGCATGAAATTTTCACTTTCTGAGGTTTTTGAACGTTAATGTGAGCTCCCCTACCCTGTTTAGGCCCCCCCCCATGGTTAAAAGTTGTGAAATATCTAAACTGAGCATTTGCGATCCTTTTCTGCGTTACAAAAAATCGGAGCTCAAACGGGCGATTTTGAACAAGGCACCTTATTGACGTCAGATCGAAAAAAGAAATGCAAATGCACTTCCACCCCCGTCTGTCTGTACTCAGCGTCTCTGTAAATCACGCCCAGAGAGTTTGGACTGCGAATGCGCTAGGCAATGCGAAATGCGTTTTTTTATTTGCATGGAGGCACGTCCGAGTGTTTCTAGGCTCGGAAGTCCTTTATCTGAGCCTCTGGACCTTTTGAACAGCAGTGGTTTAATTTTATTTTATGTGGAAATGTGTTTATTTTTCAATGGAACGCTTCAAATCTCTCCCCCGTGCAAAAAAAGGGAAATGGATCAGCTGTGGGCTCTGAGCTCTGAGCGGAGAGTTTGGCCACGCCCCCACCCTCTACTATTGGCCATCTCTTTTCTCCTCATTTGCATTCAAGCAACAACGCCCAGAATAAAGAGTTTGAGAGAGATATTTATGACTCTTTCTCATCTTATCTCTGTTTCTCATGCACTGAGTGTTGATTTTGAAGAAGGATTCATTTACAGTATTAGGGAACCATTAAGGAGCCATATAAAAGCATCAAGAAGTACCATGCCATGGGATCTTTAATAATCTTAAATGTATTAAAATAGAAGTGTTATTAAAAATGCAAAATAGAAAAACTTGTATTTTTACTGTGAGTGAGGTCGCCTCTTCACAGATATGACCTGTAACCTGTAATTGGGGGCACGGCGGCTGAGTGGCTAGCGCTCATGCTTCACAGCAAGAAGGTTCCGGGTTCGATCCCCAGGTCGCCCAGGCCTCCATGTGTGTTCTGTGTGGAGTTTGCATGCATGGTCTGGGTTCGATCCCTGGGTCGCTCGAGCCTTTCTGTGTGGAGTTTGCATGTTCTCCCCCGTCTGGGTGGGTTTCCTCCGGGCACTCCGGTTTCCCCCATCAACCCAAAACATGCTCCATAGGTAAAATCCTCCAGCTGAGGTCCTGACCAAGCCGAAGCAAGAAGATCATGGTCCCCAGGCGCAGTAATGAGCTGCCCACGGCTCCTAATAACAGGATGGGTTAAATGCAGAGAAGAATTTCTCCTGTGTGAGATCAATAAAGTCACTTCTTCTTCTTCTAACTTGGCCTGGTGGTGTTACCTGCGTCTCCATGGTTAGATGTTAAATGCCATACTGTGGAAAATTCTAGGTATAACAAAAACATCGCCATGGTGACAAGCAGGTAGTGTACTGTAAACCAGAAGTGTGAATAACCTGCTGTTTACTGTAATGTAACTGTGGATGTGAGGATGACCTCTGACCTCTGTGTGCAGCTGGTGCTTGGCTCATGGCTGAACATGACAGGTGCAGTGGTCCGATTTATAGGTGCGTCCCTGTCAGCAATGCAGGCCTCCAGTAGGTACTATGTGGTGCTCCTGGGACAGGCGCTTTGTGCACTGGCCCAGCCTCTCATCATCTTCACCCCTACCAAGCTGGCAGCACTGTGGTTCCCCGAGTACCAGCGCGCCACTGCCAACATGCTGGCCTCCATGTGTGAGTACCCCATAGACCCCGGCATGTGTGAGCGCCCCATAGACCGCAATATGTGTGAGTGCCCCATAGACCTGAATGGTCACTACCTAAACACCAGCACCTGCACCAATCATGAATCAGTGCTAGTGCAGCCTCTGCATCTCAGGGAAGGAATTTGTGAGGTTCTCAGCTTTCACATGAGACATGGCCTGTCTATATACTGAGAATGAGACAAGACAAACTTGGATGTGTCCTCTATCTGCAGGTTAAAGAGTTTTTTTTTTTTTTTTGTTTGTTTTTAGCTTTCTACCATGTTACAACATTGTTCCTTCATCAAAAATATGGCTGAAGAGGTTTTAGATGCCATCTATGCATGTTTGAGTATTTTAGCGAACGCTCTTTACAGTTAGCTGTAAGATTCTGTACAGTGCTCCACCCACAAGCCACACACGGCAATTCATAAGTATAGAAAAACATGATACAAAACTGTACACAGCAATTTTGCAAACCTGATATAATTTGCAGGAGTTTCATTAGTGGGATGCATGCTGACTATGTTGTGATGTCACTCTGACAGAGGAGTAACTTATCACAGAGAGCAGCTGTGGAAGACACAGTAAAACTCCTGTGTGTGTGTGTGTGTGTGTGTGTGTGCGTGTGTGTGTGTGTGTGTGTGTGTGTGTGTGTGTGTGTGTGTGTGCGTGTGTGCAGCTAACCCTCTGGGGTTGCTCCTGGCCAACATCCTGTCCCCTCTGCTGGAGGACTACGGAGGAGTGCCCACCATTGTAAGTGACCTCCAGTCTCCCTGCTCTCTCCCTCCCCATTTATCTTGTCATTCTCCCTCTCTTCTCCCCTCTCTTCTCTCCCTCTCTCCTCTCCTCTCAATGCCCTAACCTCCTTTTCTGTGTTACCCTCCATCCCCCTCAGACCCTGGCATACCTAGTCTCTCTTTCACCCTTTCTCACTCACTGTGTTGACCTCCTCCCCTTCAGACCCTGGCGTACATGGTACTCGCCTGTGTGAGCTGTCTGCTGGCCACAGTGGGGGTCCGCAGCAGTGCCCCGCCCACAGCCCCCTCCGCTAGTGCCCAGTCCAGCCCTGAGCCCTTCCTCCAGGGAGTCAAACTGGTGAGCAGCAATGCCACCACGGTAACATACACAGTGAACCAGTCAGACCTCTCTTGTCCCAGTCTTCAGAACACAATAGGAAAAGCGTCTAGTAATTTAACATTGAAGCAGACCTACTGTGGTTGTGTCTAGGCTATAGGTATAATCTATGATTATAATTTTGGCAATTTATATCATAATATTAATCTAAAACAACTTAATAAAAGAAACAAGATTTGCGTAAGAAAACCTGATGGATAGCAGCAGATCACACGAGCAAAGTGTTTTTTTTGACGACGCAACATTGCAGATTCCTATACGGTCTACGGAGCCCTGGAAGTGTCATAGGTGAATAAATAAAATAACAAGGTGTGTGCATGAGTTAATCAAAGTCAAGTCATTTTCACGAGTTGTAACCCGTGCGCACGAGTTATAGCTGGTCTTCAACTGCCATGTACTGGTCACAAAGTGCAACAGCACCACAAAAGTCACATCCACGAGTTATATCTGGTCTTCAACTGCCATCTACTAGTCACAAAGTGCAACAGCACCACAATAAAGCCAAAATAATAGACACAGCTCATAACAGGGCAACAAAATACAGAATATGAGAATAAGGGAACAACAAAAAAGGAAATGGGTACACTACAAATGCATTACTCCATCCATATTTCACGTTATTGTGGCGAGAGTACCTAAAGCAAAAGTAGTGTAATGCCTTACATTTTAAATATAGTATTGTAATGTAATGGATTACTTTGAACAGACAGTAACATGTAATCAGTAATGTATTACAGTTTTTGAGTAACTTGCCCAACACTGCCTATGAAAGATAGCTACAATATTTTCCTGGCTGTAAAATATTTTCACATTTTGATTGATTTGATTTTACACACTTACACAATTAATGCTACCTTCTTTTTTTCGTTGCTGTGTCAGCTATGGTGCCATGACATTTACACTTGTGTCTTAAAACAGCAACTTCAAGCGCAGGTTTCCTCTTTTCCCTTCATATCCTGTGCTATTTTATTTATTCACCTATGACACTTCCAGGGCTCAGTACATATCACTGTTTAACTAAATATAATTGGAGAAGTAAACAGAGCAGTGGGCGCATATCGGAGACGGTGAACACAGGAGTTGATCGGCAATATGGCTTGTTGAAAATAAGCTATTCGCAGCTATAATTACTCATAAAATAAATAAAATAAAATAATCATACATATAACTATTACATAACTATTACATAACTATTACATAAATTACATTTATTTTCAGACATGCTACGAACTGCACAACTCACAAGTTGTTTGCTCTCCTCAGCACAACTAAGCACACTGAAGCTCTGGTAGTTTTGCTTTCACTTTAAAGTGGCGGACCAAAACAAAGCATGTGCTAGTCTGTAGTGGAACTGTCATCGCTGGTGACTGGCTGTTTCTTACCTTGTGCATTTGAATGCCTCTCATAGTCTGCTCCTAATATAACTTATCTCAAAGTTGGCAGCGCGCACATGCGCGTGGCCCCTCCACTAGCCGTCTCTATCCTGCTTGGTTAGGGGGAAACGAAATTTCGATTTTCTATGTGTACTTGTACATATGGTTTTTTGACAATAAAGCAAACTATGAACTATGAACTATTTTGACTTGTGACTGCTTTCACAATGTCATTACTTGTGATATATGTTTGCATGTTTGAGAAATGACATAAATTCATATGTAATCATATGAATGGGGGAGTACTCCTATCGTAATCGTATTCAGAGTACTGCTGCATGTGACAGCACAGTTGGGTCACTGTGCTTGCGCTAAGTTCAACTGCTTGCACTAAGAAACAGTCAGCCAAAATTACAGAAATGATGTATAGCTGACATGTTTATTAGTTTTATTGTTGTAGACCACTCTGTTACTGGCAAATACACAGAGCTTCAAAGTGTTTCTTTGTACTGCAGAGTACAAATAACTTGTGAGTACAAGTATACAACAGTACATATTTAATGTGTGTGTGTGTGTGTGTGTGTGTGTGTGTGTGTGTGTGTGTGTGCAGTTGGTAAAGAACAGAGCCTACCTGGTCCTGATGCTGTGTCTGGGGTCAGGGATCGCCTCCTTCACCTGCTTCTCCTCTCTGCTCGACCAGATCCTCTGTGTGCAGGGCTACTCCTATGTAAGTACTATTACTACTGTGTAGAGTACTACTACTATGTAATTATATTACTACATACAGGTACTCCTATGTAAATACTTCTACTGTGTAAAGGTACTCCCGTATAAGGACTACTACTATGTATTGCTATGTATTAAGTTCTATTATGTTAGTACTGTTAAGTACTATTACTAATACTATATAAGGCCTACTATGTCCCTGTACTCTTATTTGAGTACATGTATTCCTGTGTAAGTGCTCTATGTCTGTAAGTACATAGGATCTTCTCACACAAGTATACTCTGTTATGCTGAGTGTAGCATGTGTGCACATGTGTGTGCCTGCAGGACTTTGCCGGCCTGTGTGGGGCGCTCTTCATTGTGTGGGGGATTGTGGGGGCGGGGCTTCTTGGGGTCTATGTCGACCGCACTAAGAAGTTCATTCAAGTGACCAAGATCAACCTGAGCCTGAGTGCTGTGGCCTGTGCTGCCTTCTCTGTGGTCAGCATCACACACACACGCCCACGCACCCACACACACACACACACACACACACACACACACACACACTAAGCTTGACATATTGTCACCCAGTTCTGAATTTTAAATCATGTTGTTGATCTCATAATTAATGGGTATTGAAACAGCAAACCAGTGGATCAGTAGACTCCAGTCCTATCAGTGCTCTTAATGGTGTGTGGAGTCATGCAAATGTCACACAGCCATGTGCACAAGTGTCTGTAAACAGTGCTGAGCGAATAGCGCTTAGGCACCATGTAATGTCAAACATATTTTCATGCTTTCAGAGAAATTCATTTCTAAATGAGTGTTAGGAGTATGATCACTATTTATTTTTGCTGTAAGAGAACTGTTAAAAGACCAGATCGATAAGCAGTATTGATAAGAGTAGTAATATCAATAAATCCTTAACGATATACAGCCCTATTCATGGACCTGATGCTTGTCCCCATGAGGACGGCAGGTCCACGATGTTCCATGTTCTCTGGAGTACACACAGTGACAGTGATACAATATAAAGTGATATAATACAAAACAAGTAGAATACAAAGTGATATACTGTAAGGTCTTCTCTTCTCTGGCTGTGCAACAGATTCAGTCATATGTACTGTCAGTGATGGAGAGGACTATAGCCACATGACAGACTGTATTGCTTATGTTCAGAAAGTTCATATTCTATGCCTATTTTTTATTTGTTTTAATATGCCAGAATACAATAGAAAATTGTGATTGATTAATATTTAAAAATGTATTGTGCCTCTTTTTGTTTCTCATCTCTTGGCCCTCCTGCTCTCCTCTGTCTATCCCCCTCTCCTCCTGCAGGTGGCGCTGATGCCTGGGCAGCAGGTCGCGGTGGCTGTTGTGTGCTCTCTATTCGGCTTCTTTGGTTTCTCTGTTTACCCCGTTGCCATGGAGCTGTCGGTGGAGTGCTCATATCCTGTGGGAGAGGCCACGTCCGCAGGGATCATCTTTGCCTCAGGGTGGGTCCCCCGAACACAGCACCCACTCAGCACACATCACCCAATCTGTACACATCACCCAATCTGTACACAGCACCCACACTGCACACATCACCCAATCTGTACACATCACCCAATCTGTACACAGCACCCACTCTGCACACATCACCCACTCTGCACACATCACCCACTGGGGTGTTTCTGAGATGTCAGGATCCTCAGCTGCTGAACCACTTCGAAGAAATCCACACTATCAGAGCTCCGCCATCTGGTGTTCCAGTTCCCTCAAAGCCCTCACGTCCTCCGCACTCCAGTCCTCTATTTGGCTTTTACCAAGGATGTACCTGTGGATCCTTGACCACCTCGGAACGCTGCAAATTGCCCTTAATGCACTGGAGATCAAATGATCATCTGACGATGTTTCAGGCTGTGTATGTGTGAACATTTTTGAACTCTAGATGCTCTGAGATGCAATCTGGGGTCATTTCAGCCAATAAAAACTAAGATGTCAACCACCCATTTTGGGCGGAAAAATTCCCTTTCCCTCTTGATGATCCCACTTTGCACGACCTTCTCACAAAATTTAGGGCTTAGTGATTTTAGTGTGGGAAAAGGCTGACTCACATAGATAAGTTTTCATAAATCTATCTCCATTTTATCTGATAAATGTTCATTTTAATCTTTAAAAAAAGCAAAGCAAACTGTACTGCCCTGAAACACTGTGCCCCGTTTTTGGACCCTCACCCACAGTTTGAGGACCCCTTCTTTGATTTTTTTTTTAAACCTGTTTTTTCAACTTCCTACCTGGAGTCACATTCTCTTACTGGTTTTGCAGTGGTATTTACCAGCCTCTACACATTTACCAAACGAATGTCGTGACAAACAGATGCATTTGTGCACTTTTATTAGGCAAAATTCAACCACATGTCGCAGTAGGCCTGCTCTGTGCTGTACACCTGCTCTGTGCTGTACACCTGCTCTGTGTTGTACACCTGCTCTGTGCTGTAGACCTGCTCTGTGCTGTAGACCTGCTCTGTGCTGTACACCTGCTCTGTGCAGACACTGTAACATAAATTTAGATTAGTTTTTTGCTTCGCGTTTTTTGATTTATTTAATGATCAGTCTAAATCATTCAATAACAGACGAGTGAGATTTCTTTTAGGGGGGGGGGGGGGGGTGCAAGTGACATTTTTGCCTAGATAACTAACTCTTCTGAGCCACACAGATCGATTTTCTGGGGACAGAAGCGCTGTGACCAGTGTCTAGAGTTTTGAATTGCTTAACAAAATTTCAGCGTGAGAAATACCATGTGTGGCGTGTGAGCGTGTGAACTCATTGAAATGCGTGTGTCACACTCTCAAAGCGTGAGACTTGAGAGCGCTGTAATTCACATTGTTATGTTATGATGTTATGAGTAGCTGATAGAATTATACGTCTCTAGATTCTATAGCGAAAGTATGTCACAGTGGAATTCTCATAAAAATGACATGATTCTAGGTTTGTGGACTAAAGTTTCAGACTGGTTGTTGTCTGGAGATCTTGTCCACAGTCCAGTGTGAGGCTGCAGCTCTGTGTGCTGTGGAGTTGGGGCCAGAGACGGACGGAGGAAAGGACGGGCATGAGTGAAATGACTGCTAGTAAATAAAGAGCTGCGCAAAACCTGCACACACATGATCTGCACATGCATGATCTCTGAAAAGTATTTACCATGAACCACCTCCAACACAGAACAGACTCACCGCACATCCCTCTGTCACAGAAAGAACACATATATTGTGTTGAGTCCTGTCCTTTAGTCTGACAGAAGCTGGGGCTCAGGGCACAATGAGCAAGTTTTTTCAATGCTTATAATTCATACAAATGAACCATGTGCTTTTAAGTTTATTTTCTGTAAAACGTAAACAAATATGCAGAAAGCTGCATTAAACACATTATCAAATCAAACTGATGTTTGGCTGATGTGGCTTTATTGTAGATATGGTTTATATGTTATTTATTTGGAAACGTTTGATCTGCGCAGTGGATTGTGGGATACCTCATAGCTCCTTAAGATGGTTAGGAACCTCCCAAGCTTCTTACTCTAAAGGAGCTATGAAAGGACACATAATGTTTCCTTTCCTTACTCCCTCCTCACGTCAAAGGTCAATTTGGATGGTCCTTGTCATGGCGGACAGTGACACGTACAGGTCAATGAGAAGGAAAAGAACTTCCTAAGTACATCTAACCAATTTAGTTGCACAGACAGACTTGGTTTTAAAATGGTCATTCTGGGAAAAAAAAACAAAAAAACATTTTAGTTGGGCAAATAAACTGTACTATTTTGAATCTTGAAAAAAGTGGGATAATTTATCTCAGACTGCTGCATTTGTTCACCTAAAATACTCCACATTACAGGAAATCGCATCAGCATACCTGTTTCTGTTCCCCTGATAGGCAGGTGCAGTCTGTGCTCTACATGTTCCTGCTGTCGAGCCTGACTACACCCCTGGCCCCGACCCCTGGCTCCGTGTGTGGAGAGGGGCCCCAGAGCTGGAGAGGTAAGCCTCCCTCTGCCCCATCTGCCCCTTCTACCCCGCCATGCACACTGGCTTTTTTAAAGGGCCCATATTACTTTATTTTCTGGTCCATGTTCTAATATTGTTTCCTCATCAAAAACAGTTGTGTGGAGTTGTGTTTTGTTTCATTCACACATGTTTAACACACAAAACCTGCAGATTTAGGCTGAGTTCTTCTCTCAAACAGAAAACACTCATGTGATGTCACGTACCATGTACACATCACGTACCATGTACACGTCACGTACGTATAAAGGAAGTACCCACTGTGTTTTTAAACTCCATAGACCTTCACTACAGTCACCTAGGACCTTAATCGTAATAATGGTATTTTCAAACAACAAACAAAAATAAATGAGACATACTAAATCATATCTGAAGGAGCAGTGCAAGAAACACAAATGTTCAAATCATTTCAGATTGTCAACATTAGTCACAGTGGGAAAAGGAACCACAACTTTTACTCTACACTGCACAATAAATTACTCAAGACTACTGTCAAATTATCATATATTAGCCGGCTAATAAGCTCAACTGGTAAGTCATTTGACTTTCACCCGGGGGACCTGGGTTTAAATCCCCCCCAGCAATGAGCAAGCCAGTGTGGGTCCTTGGGCAAGACCCTTCACGGTACGACGAGCTGCCCACTGCATCCCACTTGGGTCAAATGCAGAAGTGAATTTCTCCTGTGTGTCACTGTGTATCACTGTGTGTGAGATCAATAAAGTCTTAATCATTAGTGCAGATTCTGAAAAATGTGAGCTATAGATAACAATTTAGCTGATATCCTGGTTCAATAAATCAATCAAACAATATTTATAAAGCGCTTTTCATACAAAATGTAACACAAAGCGCCTTACAGTGATTAAGGATTAGAAGATTGACTTTTATTGAGCTCACACAGGAGAAATTGTTTCTACATTTGACCCGGGGACCATCCCCATGATCTTCTTGCTTCGGTTTGGTCAGGACCCGAGCTGGAGGATTTTACCTATGGCGTATGTTTTGTGTTGATGGGGGAAACCGGAGTGCCTGGAAGAAACCTACCCAGACATGGGGAGAACATGCAAACTCCACACAGAAAGGCCTGGGCGACCCGAATCTTACGTTGAAAATCAAACTCCTAAACAGGACCATGAACATGCGTATTGATCCTGAAAATGTGTTTAAATCCATTTTGTATTTTTCTTGAGTTTTCAAACAATTTAAATTTTTTTTGACAGTGTTTGCTAGTGTTCTGTGGTTGAGCCTATAAATAGTTGTAATAATATTTCCCAAAGTTTTAGCCTTTAAAAGCTTTTGTAGTTAAAGACTAATAAAAAAAACATGACATTGGATTCATTTTTAAATAAGTTAAAGCCACGGTTTTCATTATAGTGTAATTGTGTTTATTTCACTGAAAACTCTGCATCCTTACAGTGAGTGGGCTTGCATCTCCACAAACCGAACTCGGAAGTATGGTTTTAACTTTGTTTCCATGGAATCATGGCTACATACAGTATCCTTAATTGTGTGGAAATAAATGTTATTTTTAGTCCATGGACATGTACTGTATTGGTTGATCGGTATTGGCAAATACCAGTGTATCAATCCAATGTATCAATATTGGAAGTGAAAAAGCAGGATCAGTGGATCCATGACAATTGTTACTCAAGTAAATGTGTAACACATCTAGTACTTAAGATCTACTTTTGAACATTTCAAATAAAGCTGTCTCTCCTCCTGTCCTCCTCTCCTCAGTGCCTCTGATGCTGCTCTCAGGACTGTGCATCTTCTTCAGTTCCATCTACATTCTGTTCTTTCACTCACGCTACAGACGCCTGGAGGCCGAGGAACAGGCAAGCTACGGGACCAAAGAGGGCCACATCACCTCTGATGATGGATGTGATCAGCTGGACCCTCAGCGCTATTGATACTCTTTTTTCACGGAGGAGTGCCGCTCCGGGAGAAGCGGCGTGTCCAGATGGTACTTTTGCTGCTGGATATGCGAGGGACTCGTGTCGTGCGTGGCAAGTCGTATGTTTGGCACCAATGTACCTGGAGGATGTGGAGGATATTTACGTATTTGGATTTCTGATAGCTGGACATCTGTTAATTGGCCTGGGATTGTCCATGATCTATCGCATAATTTGTAAGCTGGCAGCTTGCAAAGAATCCCCTAAGCTGTCCGCAGAAATTTCGAGCCATTGTGAAGCCGTTGGAGATCTCGTGAAAGGATTACACCAGAAAGTGGGACAGGTTGAGGTCCTTTTGGAAGGATTTCAACCGAAGGAAACATCTCGACGTTTGGATATCATCACGGGGATGGTGACAGAACTGTGTAAAGCCAACGCAGCGCAGTCTGTGCGCCAAGAGGAACTAATGAGATCTCTCATGAATCTTCATGGCGATATGAAGATGGGGGTCTGGCACCCGAGCTCAGTCTAAATTATTTACCTGGGTCTCTAAAAATGTATTTCTAAATTAACCCCCCTGGATTATTATGTCTCCTGTGAAAATCTTGTCTTGGCTCCAATGGTTATCTGTGTTTTGACTTCGCCTCCCTTCATCAACACTTCCAAGGCCACGAACTGTGGTTTGTTATCGGGACACTACATAAACATGGCACCCACTCTTACACTGTCATTGAAAACAGAAATAATAGTAGGAATTCCTGTCTTTAGAAAGGTCTGACCTCTGCTCTCGGTTCAATCAACTTCATCGATTTCCAATCTGAACCCCCCACATCCTTTCTTATGTTACCATCAAAAAAGATCACCTTATGTTATATCTCCAATTGTTTTTCTGTCATTACATGTTGTTAAATTGTCACTGATTGTATTGCATCTTTTTCTACTCTGCAACCAAGTTGGCGCCGCGAATGGCATCCCTGGTGCTCGGAGTGTCTGTCCGCTCTAGGTATCGAAGCAAGTTCCTAATGTTGTGAACCTGTTCACTCATATGGCAATAAAAACCTTCCTGATCCTGATCCTGATCCTGACCAGGGGCCCCCCAGTGGGTACAACTAGGTTGTCCTCATTGAGTGTGACCAGGGATCCCCCATAGAGTACAACCAGGAGCCCGTCATCCGGTACGACCAGGGCCCCTGTATAATCAGACTGGACCAAGACCACCTAACTGTGCTCAGATCCAGTGGTGGAGTGAAAATAAAAAAAAAGAAGAAGTGATTTAGTTAAGGAAGAAAAGGTGTCCAAATCACTAAAAATCACAAAATTCTATAGTTTAAATGGAGCTGGAGGATAGGTCAGAATTCTCAGTTTAACAGTCAGACTGCAGATTTATTGACCTGATTTATGGTTCATGTAATTACTGAACGTATCCACATTATCTCTGCATTGTGTTTTGGGTGTAGTAAAGACCAGTGTTTCTCAAACTGTGGTACATGTACGATTGTTGGTACACAAGTTTTGCCAGGTTGTATTTAGACAGCTCTTCAGTTAATGCATCTAATTCATAGAATCCATGATAAAAGGAGAAATTAAATTTGTCAACTGGACAAAGTTTGTTTGGTCAAAAACGTTTCGCTGCTCATCCGAGAGGCTTTGTCAGTTCTGGTTCGAGTGCTGGTTAGACACTGCTTATATCTAGCTGCAGGGAGGAGCTAACTATACTGAAATCATTCTGAAACTACCTCAACTAATTTATTTTTGAGTTTCTCTCTTTTGTTTGAAAACAAAAGAGAAACTTTTTCAAATATTCTACTTACATGGACAAATTAAAGTTTTCTATTGTTTGTATTGTTTTGTATTTATCTTAACTTTTGATAGACTTTTTCTGCAGTGCTGAGCTTTGTGTTGCAGCCCTGGCCATGGTGGCACAGATAAAGGCCCTTTTAAATGAACAGGCATGTTGCTTTAAGATGCAACATGCCTCAGAAATCACACAATTTATTGCCCTCATCAACAAACTAAAAGGACAGACTTCTGCACACAACAATGAACACACAAAACACAAAAACAATGAAGAGTAAAATACGCCTATGCATGCACTATGGCAGATCCACTGCTTTTCAAAGAAACATTTTAACTAAACAACCTGCAAACTTTAACCATATTAAGTATCATTTTAACACTATAGTTAAAATCACTTCATTTACACTAACAGAGAAGATATTAAACTGTGACCAGTTTTGGTTTCATGTGGACGGGCCCATTATTTAAGAGTGTAGAACAGGGGTGAGCAATTATTTTTCCCCAGGGGCCAAATGAGAAGTAGAACATATTGTGGAGGGCCAAGCCAAAAGTTTGAAGTCTACTCTGGTTTTTTCTATGTTGAAATCAGTAAATGAAATTGTTTACAGAAGCTGGTAATTTCTGTGTTATTATTAAGTAATGAGAGAGTGACGTTTTAGAAAAACTGAATTTATTCAGTAAAATGATTCAAAACAATGGTAAAACATTTGTAAATCTTTTGCAGTCACATTAACCCCACAATGCTTTCTGAGTTTAACTTTTCTTAACTTTGTATTAAGACACCACAATGTCTTTGTATTGTGTATTGAGTTCAAATAATATAATACAAGATATGTCACAACATTTTTCTGTCCAACTGCCAAACTATGTAAAAAAAAAAAAGTCAAAGTTAGCATGTTTTAGTGTTTTTTTTTCTTGATCAGTGAGAGAAATCTAGCCTCTGTTGAGCTTTAACAAGTGCATCAAAGTCAGGTTGCATGTTTGAGGTGGAGATGTGAAGCACGTCCGACAGATGATCATCAGTACAAATGCATCAGTACAAATGCATTATGTACAATTTTGAAAGTAGGTTTTATTTTCTTAATTCCAAGCAACCTTTTGCGGGCAGTTGGCTCGCGGGCCGCATTTGGCCCCCGGGCCTTGATATGCCCGGGTCTGGTATAGAATGACATCATGTTAACAAAAAGACTATATGTGGCAAAAGGAGATGTTCAATTTGTCAACTGAAAAGTTTATTTGGTCGAATACGTTTCGCAGCTCATCCAAGCTGCTTCTTCAGTTCTGGCTTAGACTTAGACAAACTTTATTGATCCACAAGGGAAATTGTTTTGGGTATGGTAGCTCACTCATCAAATATAATATACAATATAATATAACAGAGGGTAAAAAGGAAAGAAAGGAAAAGAAGTAGATGGAAATGAATATATATATACAGGGGGTCCTCGGGTTACGACGTTTCGTGGTTACGAACGCGCCCCCATAAAAAAAAACATGTATATATTACGCGTCATTACGTCTTACGCGGTTTAGCGTGGTAAGAGATGTAAACAAACGCGAACAGCGCGCGGCGCACGGCGGAAGAATACGCTCTGTTGTGGTTGTAGGGAGAAGAAGACGGCCTCATGTGCGTGCCCAATGTGGGCGGAAGTACCTGATGTGGGCTCTGATCTGCTCCTATGAAAGCGACAGTGATAACCAAGCAGCGTAGTGGTCTAATTATTGAGATGGAAAGGTTATTGGTGCTTTGTTTGGAAGATCAAAGGCAAAATCCGGTTTACGACGAAATTCGGGTTACGACGTGTCTTAAGAACGGATCTACGTCGTAACCCGAGGCCCCCCTGTGTGTATATATATATATATATATATATATATATATATATATATATATATATATATATATATATATATATATATATATATATATATATATATATATATATATATTGATGGAATAGCAACCAAAGAGCAATAGACCAGTGTCAGGTGAGACATAATTATATACATAAAAATAATGATAATAAATATATATGTACAAATCAGATTTAAATAGAAAAGTAGTCAAATATAAAAAATACAATATCAAATAAGATGTACAATAGCAGCTATATACAGTTGTAGGGAGTATTGTCTAGGGAGTGTTATACCAGTGTTTCCCAACCAGGGGTACAAGAACCCCTAGGGGTACGTGAGCACATTGCAGGGGGTACTCGGCAGTGTCGCTGCCAGGCGCAGGGGGACATTTTTTATTTATTTTTTATTCTAATTTGAGTAAATTTGAGTTAAAGAAGAGAGGAAATGCCTGATAATTAAAATTTCAAATTAAGAAGATGAAATAAAATGATTTTCATTTAATAATCCGTTGTGTCACATTGTACTTTTGGAGAATTATCAACACGTATGAGTGAGGGGGTACTCAAGGTATGACAAAAAGGCTCAGGGGGTACACAGGACAAAAAAGGTTGGGAAACACTGTGTTATACTATCTATTGCACAAGGGTGAGTTGTTGTATAGTTGCATGGAGTATAGTATGAATGTTGTCCTATATCTCGTACTGTTTGAGCAGAGCTGTAGGAGCCTGTTGGAGAATGAGCTCCTCTGTCCTCTGTCTCCTCTGTCTGGTGCAGTGGGTGAGCAGGAGTGTCCATGATGGAGAGCAGTTTGTCCAATGTTTGTCAATATGCAAATGTGAATGAATTTAACCTACAATTATTCATATCATCATAGAACTTATATCAGCTGGACCTAACATCACTCTCACTTGACGACATTAACACTTTATATTTTATGTGACATCTCTATCAAAGAATACAGTTAAAGGTAAACCTTTACTTTTAAAACAAAATGTAGCCAAATAACAGGCACACTCCATGATGCAACATTTCAATGATTCAACAAATTTGCTTCAGAGATGCTGTGCAAGCCTCTTTAATGAAATCCTATTTATCAATGTCCATCAATAGGCATAAAACAATAAAAGACATTAGGTATGACATTCTGGTGTGAGGCCACTGCTGGAGGACTGCTGAGGGTCAGGCAAGGCACTGCTGGAGGACTGCTGAGGAGGGTCAGTGTACGCCATCTTCAGTAACTAGAACACAAGCATACTATTAAAAAATACAGATGCTTGGATCACAGCTGAGGCAAGCATTAGCCTAGAGAATACGTTGAATATACTCTTCACGAGAACTCGCAAGAAGGACCTTTGATGGGGTCCCTCGTTCAATTACCTCCACCAGTGGACGACCCCGGTTTAGGGCCAGTTCCAGCTCCTCTGCAGGTGAAAGATTTTTTTTTTTTTTTTGGGGGGGGGGCTCCCACCTCCTGTGGCTTGGTAGCTACTGTTCATTTTAAATTAAATTAAGGTACCATTTCAACAGTATTACTAATTTCACTGAATAATATTAATATTAGCCTACTTACCACTCTGCAAAATGTTTTTAAGCTTTGTCTTTACCTGCAAAACAGTCCTCTTCACCTTATTCCTGCTCAAAGACAAGATAACACAATTTAACGTATTAATTGGAGCAAATACTTTTACACAGTAAAAATAAATTACAACTGACAAGACTGCTCTACAAATATATCATATTTATGACATCAACTCTTCTCCCTGAGAATCGAACTCACATTTCCCAGATGCCAAACCGTAGCATATCCTCTCCCCCACAGACTTGTCTTGACACCAATGGTGAAAACATACTTTAAAAAACTCAACATTCAGCACTGCTATAGGACTTAACTTACATATTTAAGCGCTCGGCGATCTTCTGCCACGCCATGTCGCTTGCCTTGGTTATTGCAAATGTGTTGTAGATGCTCTTCACTCTGCTGACCCACGACTGCTCACCAGCGTTCAGCACCAATCACATAGTGAAGTTTGCGGACGATACGACTGTGGTGGGTCTCATCTCTAATAACGATGAGACAAACTACAGGAGTGAGGTGAGCCTTCTGACCCAGTGGTGCAGCAATAACAATCTCCTTCTTAATGTTGAAAAGACCAAGGAGATTGTTATTGACTTCCGGAGAGGCCCCACCCAGCACCCCCCACTGCCCATCAATGGTGCTGCTGTAGAGAGGGTGAGCAGCACCAAATTCCTGGGGGTGCACATCAGTGAGGACCTCTCCTGGACAGGGCCCTGGGTCCGAATGACGTGCAATTTCCAACTTAGACTCTTAGACGAATACCCCACGTGATAGGTGGGGTGTGCAGTCAATCTGTGGCGGGACGTAAAACCTTTCTTGTGCTCTCATAGGTCTGTGAGCTGTCAACAAGGCGGGACCAGGTGCTGGGACTGGGAGTGCTTTGTGACATAATACTGGGACTGGGAGTGCTGAATCTAGACACTTGTGACTTTTTTATATAAGTATATTGCATAAGTGTTGGTGCTGAACATCAAATGTTTGTTTTATTTTATTTATTATTTTATTATATGCTCTAGTACAATGCATGATTGAATGACATGTCACCCATGAAACATCTTGGAATAAACAACAACAACAACAACAAAAACTTAATACACTGTGGTAGTGGCTATTTTTAGAAAGGATGTGCTTTTGATGTCTGCTGAGGGCTGTATGATTATTTGTGTATGAACAAAATGACACTTTGTGACAACCCCTGTAACATTATCTGTCTTGGTTGGTCCTGCTTGGAATCAATAAAAAGTTTTATTAAACTATTGTTGTTGTTTTAGTTACTTTTAGAAATGGCATGTTTGATATCAGGTGAGGTCCCTATGACGGGAGATTGATTTATGGTAGTCTAAAATGTTTTAAGACATTAATGAACGTGCCACACAACCACTAAACACTAGGCTACATAGCTGTGCAAAGAACATTACATCTCATAATTACTGAAATCACACTTGTTCACACGTCTGTATAAAAATATAAGATTACCAAATGACACAACACGCTGTTATAGTAATTCAAGACACTTTAATGATTAAAGTGCATGATGTAAAGAAAACTAAACAGTATAAGGCATATTTAAGTCATTAAAAGACATCAGTACAAAATGATGACAGTGCACATGTTGCATTATTGGTCAAACAGGGAGTAGAAAGGCAACATCTATGGAGCAGGGCATTTAAGTGTAATAAGACTGAATATTATTTACAATAAAGACAATAAAATAAATAGACAGAGAGACAACAGACAAAGCAGGTAGTGCAAATAAAAAGTGTAACAGTGCAGTTTCAGGCAATAAAAAAAATAAAAAAAATAAGTAATACAATAAATAAAGACAATGAATAGACAGTGAGACAACAGACAATAAACTTGCAGTTACAAAGTATCAGTAACAATGTAATAGTAATAACAATGGAAAGAATCAATATGATGGAAGTATATAGTATAAAACAGTAAAACACTTAATAAGAAATAAATAGTATATAAATACTTATAATAAAATACTTAATAACAAATAACAAAATGGTGGTAACAGACAGAGTAGAAAATGTTACAAAAAATAACAATAAATATACAATATGTACATAGTCTGCTCAGACAGACTCAGAGGCCTGTTCTTGGAGTTCGTCCACTGCCTTCTTAAAATCTGCGAAGGTCTCAAAAGTTTTTCCAGAAAGTCCCTTTGATGTAGACGATTTGGACACTTCAGAGTATGTTTTTTTCTTATATTTTTGTGGCCTTGTGTGGGTTGGGCACAGAGTGTGCAAAGCAGGATGGGCACGCATCTGTGACTCCAGCTATTACCTTCTTCATAAGCTTGGGCTCTCTCAGCCTGCTGTCGGTCTGTGCGGGCGTAGGTGTCCTGGCCTCCTTGCTTGTCTTCAGGATGCACTGTTGCCTGTCTTTAGGCCAGTGCTTCTCAAATAGTGGGGCGGGCCCCCCTGGGGGGGCGTGGCGTGATGCCAGGGGGGGCGCGTATGACCCTGGGAAACATGTTTTTTTGCTGTACTGTACTAGAACTAAGTGTAATTGCACATCAACAACAGTAGTTGGCAGTGGCGTTCTCACATGCGATTTACGCACAGTCTCACCATTAACAAAACATCCTCTGTCACAGAAAAAACACGTATATTCCACTGAGTCGTGTCCTTTAGTCCGACAGAAGCTGACGCATCAGTGGCACAAGGAGAGAGCGGTTTTTTTTTCAGTGCTTTTAGCTTATGCAAATGAGGTGGTTTTAAGTTTCATTTCTGTAAAACGTAAACAAATGTGCGCAAAGCATTAAAAACACATTAATATTTGAGTCCTCAGTGCAGTCTTTGTTGTAAGTTTCTTTCTTTTTTTTGTTTATAATGTTAATAAAAGGATACAATGGTGTTCTCATAACAATTTTCTAGACAAATAATACTATTTATAGTCGCGCGCAGGAAGGGGGGCGTGAAATTTTTTCTTCTTCCTAGGGGGGGCGTCACAGAAAATAATTGAGAAGCACTGCTTTAGGCACACTTGGGTCCACAATGCACAGAACAGATCCATTCTCTTCTGGGAAGATAAAGACTGTAAGCTCACTTCAATGTTTGGATAGAAATTATTATATTATTTATTATATTGTTCTATTGCATGCTACTTTTTCCTACTGTTCTTGATCTGTGCGTTGCATCACTGGAATTTCCCCACTGTGGGACTAATAAAGGCATATCTTATCTTATCTTAAATCCCTCCATGCCGCAGGATTATATTATAATTATACTGCTATATCATAATAACTTATGATAAACACGTGTATTATATATTATTATATATATTATAACATATTATGACTATTATAACTATAATACTATATCATAAGCTGTATTATTAGTCCCAGACCAATCCACAGGTCTCCAATACATAACCTTAGACTCCAGTAGGCCAATGACAGCGACAACTGTCTATCGTATTTACGTCTGTGAGCTCTACTATCCCTCTACGTAAAAAAACAAAGTAGCTTTTGTGTCACAAAGCGGTCCGTTTTAAATTATCACGCTATCCAAAAATAAATACGCTTCTTACCTTAAACAGTCGAATCAATCTCTCCTCTTGTCCTCTCCTCTCCGTGGTAAACGCTCTGAGAGGTTTATCATTTCGCAGGTCCCGGCACGGGGGGCCCCGCCCAGCTCAGAACGCTAGACGATCCCGAGCCGCGATTGGCCGGGAAGGATAGACGGGATAGACAAAGGGATGCTCTCATTGGACGTCTACGTTGCGCGATTGCACTTTCTAGTGTCCGGGTCCTGCGGACAGTGAATACTGCATCACTGGCAAAGAGGGCTCAGAAGCGCCTCTATTTCCTCCGCAAACTGAGGAGAGCTGGAGCCCCCCCACCCATCATGACCACCTTCTACCGAGGCACCATTGAGAGCGTCCTGACCAGCTGCATCACTGTGTGGTACGGGAGCTGCACTGAACAGAACAGGAAAGCCCTGCAGCGCATAGTGAATGCAGCTGGGAGGATCGCTGGTGTCTCTCCCCCCTCCCTCCTGGACATTTTTAACACCCGGCTCACCCGCAGAGCGTCCAGCATTGTGGGTGACCCGAGCCACCCCTCACACAGCCTGTTCAGCCTCCTGCCCTCGGGGAGAAGGTACCGGAGTCTCCGGGCCCACTCCACCAGGCTGTCAGGAGGCTGAACTCTCACCTTACCCGTCTCCCACCCCCCACCCCCCATATTGGCATAACCTGTATTCCATAAAAAGACATATCACTCTAGACACTTTAAAAAACTGCTGCTAAGGACCACTGTTGCACATTTACATTTTGTCAGAAAAATTTATACACAAAACAGTGTAGTCAACAACAGTTGTATTTAGACTCACTTGTCTAATCTAGGAGACTTCTATCCAGGAATTAAAAGACACTCAACTCGAGAAAAGTTATGACAGCTAAGCTTGTGACTGAACAGAGAGTGGAAACAGGAACTTAACATTTAAAACAGAAACTGGTGACTTGTCTGTCACCTTTTGCCCTTTTGCACAGACATCTGTTTAACTATAACTCGAGACATGATTAAAAGTCACATATATATTTAAAAGTTCACTCCATATCAAAAATAGCAAATAGATTTTATACAATTTGACAAGAAATCTTAGCATAGCTTTCACACATTTACTACTGGAATTTTACTACTGTTGTTTACTCCTGTTATTGCACTAGAATTACTACTGTTGCACATTTATTTTATCTTAACTTCAATGCACATTCTATTGCACATTACCATGTCACTGCTGTATCTTCCATTGCACATTTTTGATGCACACTGCACACTTTGGAAATCTGTAGATAGGTATTTATTTATTATATTGCACTGCTTTAAGATTTTAGATCTTAGACTTTAGTTTAACTTTAGATCTCTGTCTTAGATAGTTTTTGTTGTGTTTTGTCTTCATATTGTATCTTGTACACTGTCTTTTTGCACTACCTGGCCAGAGAGAAACGTAATTTCGATTCTCCATATCAAAGTATGTATGTTGAACACATATGGCAGAATTGACAATAAAGCTGACTTTGATCTTTGATCTTGAGTTCCAAAAGCAACTTCTGTTCTGATGCACTGAAATAATCGGCCTGAATCTTCGACATGATCGCGTTTTCGACAGTCGCTTGTTCTGGGCTTCTTATGTCCAGGGCTCTCAAGTTTTGAAGGGGAAGGGGGCAGGGCAGAATTAGAAGGTACTTTGTTAAAATGGAAAAAGTCCATATTATCATTCAATAATTCAATAATGTACAGGATATGTTATCACACACAGTCTTGGTTTAGTCCTGGTTTAGTCCTGGTTTAGACCTGGTTTAGACCTGGTTTAGACCTGGTTTAGACCTGGCTTAGTCTTGGTTTAGACCTGGTTTAGTTTTGGTTTAGTCCTGGTTAAGACCCGGTTTAGATCTGGTTTAGTCTTGGCTTAGTCCTGGTTAAGACCTGGTTTAGTCCTAGTTTAGACCTGGTTTAGTCCTGGTTTAGACCTGGTTTAGACCCAGTTTAGTCTTGGCTTAGTCCTGGTTTAGACCTGGTTTACTCCTGGTTTAGACCTAGTTTAGTCCTGGTTTAGTGCCGGGTTAGTCCCGGTTTAGTCCTGTTTTAGACCTGTTTTAGTCCTGGTTTAGTCCTGGTTTAGTCCTGGTTTAGTCTTGGTTTAGTCTTGGCTTAGTCTTGGCTTAGACTTGGTTTAGTCTTGGTTTAGTCCCAGTTTAATCCTGGTTTAGACCCGGTTTAGTCCTGGTTTAGTCTTCCTTTAGTCCTGGTTTAGTGACGAAATAGATGCAGAAATAATCTGATAATATGACTCGCCCATAAGAACGCTGTCACTCCCGATAGTTTGTGTATCCATGTATGCACGTGTCACGGTCTTTAATAATCCGGAACTCCGGAGAAAAGGACATGTCCCGAACTTGTCCCGTGGCGAGAGTTCCTTCTTACGTAGCATTAATGTAGCAAGTTAAGGATTCTTCTTCTCTTGGAAATGCCGCGTAAATATCACGCGGCTCACTCACAGCTGATCACTCAACTCGAGTACTGGTGTGCGAGTGACTTTTTTTCGCGCGGTGCCTGCATTAACTTACCGATTTTCTGGGCACAGAAGCGCTGTGAACAGTGGCTACAGTTTTGAATTGCTTAAAAAAATTTAAGCGTGAGAAATACCATGTGTGGCATGTGAGCGTGTGAACACGTCGAATTGCGTGTGTCACACTCTCAAAGCATGAGACTTGAGAGCCCCGTTATGTCCCCCGTGCACGCGTCTAGGCCAGGACTGGATAGGCGTGGCTGAAGTTAGTGCCGCTGAGGCGCAGCTGAAATGCGTTAGTGGAACGACTTCAGGCTTTACGCCAAGTTGCCGCTACTTCAGGCAAGGCTTTACCACTTAGGCGCCACTATGTTTAGCGACGTTCGTGGAATAACCCTGGCTAGTCCTATTGTTTTGTTTTGATTAGGTTTGAGGATAGAGTTATAGATGAGACATTATGTCTGAGACCTCCATTTCTGTTCAAGGAAGGATTCTCTTTCTTGACAAAAATAGCCTCTTTAAAGGGATAGTTCGGGTTTTTTGATGTGAATCTGTATGGCATCCCCTTCAGCAGTGTCGTGCATTAACCCTGACTTATCCCTGACAGTGACCGAGATCTTCCCCGGTTCTGGTGCTGACAAAAGTAGGTCCG
Source organism: Paratrypauchen microcephalus (assembly GCA_036785185.1). Taxonomy (NCBI): domain Eukaryota; kingdom Metazoa; phylum Chordata; class Actinopteri; order Gobiiformes; family Gobiidae; genus Paratrypauchen; species Paratrypauchen microcephalus. The sequence goes on along the minus strand of JAVJIX010000186.1, from coordinate 829,538 downwards.
GCAAATTAGCCAGGGCAGTTAATAAAGCTAGTTTTCCTTCTCAAAACAATATTTGTCACAAAACAGTTGTCCACGAAGAAGTCAGAAGTCATAATCGCTTGGTGCCATTTTTTCTCGATTCCTATCACTGTGTGCTGCCCCCAGCTGGACAGCCATACCCGTTTGTGTTTTAATACTCGGGAAGTAAAATGTCTGACTACGACACCAACAAGGAGGACATAGCAGCCAACATAACGTTATGTTTTGTAGAAGCTTTCACTGGTAATATGACATTGATTTGCTGCACACAAGATTACTAGCAGCTAGCTGAGTATTACCCTGTTCACTTGTAAACATCGCCACTTATTACACTTACCTGGGGTGCAGGGACAGCAGTGCTCTTCAAAAGCTTCCTCCTCCGTGCTGGGCATACGCAATCCTCTTCACTGAAATGTGCATTGCACACACGCAGCTTTTTTATTTTAGCCAATTTGGTGTACCTATGGCAAGAAGCCAAAGTTGCCTCAGACCAATGTTTGTGACAGGAAAACGGTTCATCTTTGTTGGTACAACCTGGGTAATCACAGGTCCGCCCCATTATAATATCATCTTCCTATATTTTTATTCTGACGTTTCTAAATTGGCTCGCTGCGGTCTGAGGACGTAAACACTGCCAAACAACTGAAAAAGTGTTGATTTCGTGCGCAGCTAGGGTGACTATTCGTCCGGATTTTGTCCGGACAGTCCGGTTTTTTGTCACGTGTCCTCCTTTTTTACGTTTTGTCTTCCTTTCGTTGCATAAATCGTCATAAATCCCCACCCATTATTTACACTTGCTACTCTGCGATGTTCGCCGTTTCCCAATTCAGAAAGTGCACGGTTCGGAGTGTGGTCTCAGTCTGCAGTCGAGGCGGTGCATACTCGCTCAGCCCTGAGTGCAGTCCGTGGACCGCATGGCCATCTGCGAGATGGAACAAGTCCCGCCTCAGCTCAATGAGCCGGGTGGTCTGCTCCTTGTTCCCTAAAGACAAAATATTATTCTATTGCGACTAGTAATACTTGGAATTCCTGTGCGCGACATCCGAAATGCAACCCCCCCCCCCTCGCGCAGATAAAAAAAAAAAAAAAAGACCCCGCGGCTGAATAAAAAGCGGAGATCCGCTAAAAGCTCTTTCACCCCTGATTTACAGTGCGCTGCATAGGTGTCCTCACTTTAGGGCCTTTGTCCTCCTTTTTGGACACAAGTGTCCTCCTTTCCCGTTTCATGCCGGTGGTCACCCTATGTGCAGTTGTCCAGCTAGGGGCAACGCGCAGTGATAGGAATCAAGAGAAAATAGCACCAAGCCATTATGACTTCGGACTTTTTCGTGGACAACTGTTTTGTGAAACAAATATTGTTTTGAGAAAAAAAACAAGCTTTATTAACTGTCCTGGCTAACTTGCTGGACCTACTTTCATCAGCACCAGAACCGGGGCAGAACTCTGCTCACAGGACACTGTCAGGGATAAGTCAGTGTTGATGCACGACACTGCTGAAGGGGGTGCCATACAGATTCACATCAAAAAACCCGAACTATCCCTTTAGCTCCCCTCTCAAACCACTTTTCTCTGGCCAAGATCTGTACCTCACTGTCCTCAAAAGAGTGGCCTGTGGCTTTTAGGTGGAGATGTACGGCAGATGAAAGTCCACTCTGACTCACCCGTCTGTGTTGGTACATCCTCTTTTGAAGTGGCTGTACTACACTGAATGGAAAAGACCACATTGCTTTGTGGCTCGGTGTTTTGTCCTTTGAGTGGACCAGTTTTTGTCTTAAAATGTTTGTGGGTTTGAAATAGACGGGTTAGTAGTTTCAAAGTAATTCCAGTTTAGTTAGCTCATCCCTGTAGACCGATATAAGGCGGTGTCCACCAGCATCTGACCAGAAATGAAGAAGCAGCTTGGATGAGCTGTGAAACGTATTCGACCAAATAAACTTGTCCAGTCGAAAAATTGAACTTCTCGTTTTGCCATGGATTCTACCTGGATAACTGAGGGATTCTACACACAAAAAGGACAACTGGTTAAAAACCGCTCAGAACAGCTAACAATTGACAGACACGCATATGAGCCAAATGTGTTTATTTACCATAACAAACTATGTAAATTAGTTTGAATTCCCACAGTGCACTTGGATCCTGGTGAGCTCCGCAGAAGCTTGTATGGTCCAGGTCTGTGCCAGGAGTGGAGACAGACATTTACAGTCTTTACTGCCGTTAGAGAAGTTACTATAGAATAAGCAAAGCATTAACTTCAATTTACCTGTGACCCCTGATCCTGCTGTGAGGTCACACATAGGTGAAAGAACTACATCAGCCAAATGGACTCCGGAGAATTTAATCATTTTCCATTCCACATAAAACAGTTATAAAAACAGATTGATGCGTCTGCGGGGAGACATGGCCATAAAAACCTGCTCCCATCTCCCTACCGCCATGTTTACATAAAACTGTCCACAACCAACAGAAAAACGTGCTCAGAGCCAGGAGAGGAGGAGTGGGGGGTGTCTCAGATAGGGATGGGCCGATGTTTTTTTTAGCTGATATTTGGACTGCTCCTGTAGCTGATAACAGATATATATATTTTAAACTTCACAGTGGGGCACACAAATTTATCTTCAGTTCATTTGTGACAGTTACGTTAACTTTTCACTTTTGTAAAAATAACAAAACGTAATTTACTGCAATATAAAATAACACTCTTCCATTTCGACCCATTAGTCTGTTCAAAAAGAGCACGCAAAGACTGGGGTAGAAAAAAAAAAATAAAAAATCAGATATCGTCATTGACAGATACCAATAAACTAATTTTATCAATATAGCCGATACCAAGGCTGGGACTGATATATGGCCTATCTACAGTCTCAGAGCTGGAGGGCGCAGAACTGCTGGTACACGGCCAGGATGTGTGGATCGAGCTCGGCTGTGAAGAGAAGGTTCTCCAGGGTTCCCATGTATTGCTGGATGGTCTGGTGATGCTGCAAAACAAGCAAACAAACACGCACATCAGGTTTCCAGGCTTTGTTGGGACATTTGTTTCGTGGACCCTGATCCTTACCTTTACCATAGTCACTACTTGCCCAACCTTGAAGTGGAACTAAACACCAGAGCCACTTTTTTTGCTACTCAACTGTGTATATGGTGCTTTAATAGTATCTACTGTTCCTACTCATGTGAGGCTCATTCTGCTTTCTTGAGAACCAAAAACACCATCCATCCATTTTCTTCCGCGTATCCGGGGCCGGGTCGTGGGGGCAACAGTCTAAGCAGGGACTCCCAGAGTTCCTTCACCCCAGACACTTCCTCCAGCTCCTCCGGTGGGAACCCCAAGGTGTTCCCAGGCCAGCCGGGAGACATAGGCTACGTTCACACTGCAGCCTGAAACGACCCAAATCTGATTTTTTTTGCCTCTATGCGACCTGTATCTGATCTTCTAATGACAGTGTGAACGACACAAATCCGATTTTTTCAAATGCGATCCAGGCCACTTGGATATGTGGTCCTAAATCCGATACATATCCGATCTTTTGACATGCGACTGCAGTCTGAACGGCCAGGTCGCATTCATCCGGCCTGAGTGCGTTTCCTCCAATGAGAGTGGTACAAGTAGGCGTTCACAAATGTGCACAAACGTTCTTCTCATCATGTGAAAATAGTATATAAACTCGCATCAGTGAAGCGGCGAAGCACGTAGCAATCCCACCCCTCCTGCCTGTGACTCCGCACCCACATGTTCCTTTCTGCACACGTTGCTGCCACTGCCCCGCAAAACGCCGTGGCCAAAAACCTCGTCCTTCTCCGTCTCCTCCTTAAAACAAATAAGCTGTACATGTTTTGGCTCCGGTACGAAAGCAACTTTAGGCTACTTCCGTAAACATTGAGCGCGTTCACTGCGTGTGACGTCATCGTGTCCTCCAAGGCGCATGCGGGACACTTTTGGGGAGTTTAGCGTTCACACTGGAGATCACATACAATGCGCATTTAACTGGAAATGTGAACGGCCTCGCAAAAAAATCGGATTTCACAAAAAAATCGGAATTGAGCATTAAGCCCTGCAGTGTGAACGTAGCCATAGTCCCTCCAGCGTGTCCTGGGTCTTCCCCGGGGCCTCCTCCCGGTGGGACATGCCCAAAAACACCAAATTATAAACAAACAATGACCATCATGCTGTTCACCATTGTTTTGTTTAATGAAGAATAAATCATCATCAAATTATTTTTATCAGTAAAGCTCTTTTGATTATAATATGCAGTAGTAGTTCTATTCAGGATTAGTCCCGTTTGTGTTTGATGTGTGTGCTCTCACCATGAGGAAGACTTGCTGCAGTCGGTCGATGCAGTTTTTGTACCAGGGCGTGCTGATGTCCACACTACCCGTCTCACAGCGCACCAGGTGCTCAGTCAGCAGCATGATGAATCTCTGAGGACAGCACAGGGTCAAAAGGTCAGAGAAAGGACTGGAGAGATGCACAGGGAGGACCTCTCCAGACAATTCAAAGCAACAGCTCAGTTCTACCCTACTCCTTAGTAAATAACATTTCACATTTTAGTATCATTGTGACAACACTAGTCCATAGTCAAATAATATTCATGGATATTAATCGATATTAATCTCATCACCAATCAGTGCTCAGTTAAAACACTCAATTAACCTAGTACCTGGTGAAGAGGGGCTGCTGGAAATGCTCTAAATGGTGGAACGAAGAAGAGTGGGGTAGGGTTCTGGGTACTTCTGAGATATTTTACTATAGCAGCTATATTCCTGTATTGTTGTATTACAAATAGATATTTAACTCTCAAAAAGGTACACTGCTTCCACCTGCTTTTCACCTGCTTTCAGGATGTTAAAGGGATAGTGCGTTTTTTTTTTTTTAGGTTAATCTGTATTGTTTTCCTTTTAAAAGTTACTTGTGTCGACTTACCTACTTACCTCTGACACTGTCAGCTGATCCCGGTTCAGCTCGCTTTCTCAAGCCCAAGTAGGTATGTCCGCTAACTTCTCTGGAACATGAAATAAAGCTTGTTTTTCTTCTCAAAACAAAACATTTGTTCGAAAGGTGATATATTTGCGTCCCAAACAGTTGTCAACGAAACATCCAGCAGCGAACTTGGAGATCGCGTATTGTGTCTGCCGACTCGTATCACTGCACTCACGTTAGCTGTATTAGCCTGTTCACTTCTAAACTTCCCCTTGCGGCGGACCGCATCTACCGTACACTTCCGCTAAAGGTTAACAGGCTAATACAGCTAACGTGAGCGGACAAATGTTTTGTTTTGAGAAGAAAAACAAGCTTTATTTCATGTTCCAGAGAAGTTACCGGACCTACCTACGTGGGCTTGAGAAAGCGAGCTGAACCGGGATCAGCTGACAGTGTCAGAGATAAGCCGGTGTCAACACACGTAACTTGTAAAAAGGAAACCATACAGATTAACATTAAAAAAAAAAAAAAAAAACTAAAAAAACCCATACTATCCCTTTAATGCATTGCCTGCAATATTCCACAATATGGCATTAAACCGATTCAGGCTAGCATTACAAATATATGTGTTTAAGGTATTTGTTAGAGCCATTTTTTTATGTTTGTTAGAGCCATTTTTTTATGTTTGTTAGAGCCATTTTTTGTGTTAGATTAAAAATGTATATTTGTATAATTAAGAGTTAATATTTACATTGATATATGTTGTACTTTGATCTTTGATCTTGTTGATCTTTGATTCAAATTCAGAACTGCTGAGACAATTTAAGGTGTACGAGCCAATACCGAGGCAGAGAGCAGAAGCCTCGAGCCATAGAAGCTACACAATCTTTTGACCGTCACATAGGGACGTCAAGTAGGAAGTTACACATTCTAGGAATTCATCTTTTGTTTTTTTGTTCTGTATGACTTTCATTTGACTAAAGATAGAAAAGACAAATCTTGGATTCAAGACTTTATTTTTTACTATGTGTCGCGTACGAAGGAACTTTGAGGCTCAAGTGCGCTGCACTCACATCAAAGTCCAAAAGACTAGCACAAAGTCAAAAGACTAGGCTAAAGACAAGAGGCCAACTGAAACCAGCATTGAGGTTTGAGAGCACCTATGGTATTAAAGAGATACCTTGACTCCATCTACGGCTGAAGCAAGCGTTCCCTGGGTCAGGTCTGATATTCTCTTCTCAGTTCTATTAGCCTGCTATGCTAGTTAGCACGCTAGCTAGCGGAGGAAATTGTAGTACATGCCCAAAGGATTTTCAGCTCAAAAAGGCATTGATGTTTTGTGGCAAACAATCTTACACATTCAGTAACTCTTTTCACGAGTGTCTGTGAAGTTTAGAAGCTGTAGGGAATTTGTGGAATTGTCACAGTTTATGTGGAGGTATATGGGAAACAAGATGTCAGAAACAAATGCTGATGCGCCTACGGAAAGGGCTGTTGAGGAGAAAGTAAAGAGACTAAAAAATGAAGAGGAATGGATTGCAAATGCTTAAAGAGATTCTGATAATGATGGCAATAGAAGATGGCATTAGACCTCAGGATAGTATTTCTATGGCTAACTCTGTTACGAGTCGTGCATCTCAACGTTCCAACACTAGTTCAGTGCGGTTAGAACTCAAAGCAGAACCTGAAGCACTGTTAGCAAGAGCAGCGTCTATGAAAATGAAGCAAGAGCTTGAGCAAGAAGAAGTGCGCTTGCAGCAAGAGCAAGAAAAGGTGCGCTTGAGAGCAAAAAATGAGCAGTTGCAGATTGAAACTGAGCTTGCAGCTTCAAGTGCCAAATTAAAAGTTTATGAGGAATTTGAAGATGCTCGGGAGTCTGACGATGATTTTGTGAGTCCAGTAGCAGGGTCAAGAGCTGTATAGAGAGCTGTAAGAGAGTATATGACTGGTGGAAATGAAAAGTTCACCAGCTATGATTATGACCACGTTGGAGTTGATAAGCCTTTACATGATGTCGACCCTAAAGCAGCTGCGCCAGTCGTTTCTTCAGGTCAGAAGAAAATCTTCAGCAAGGCAAAGGACTGACAATGCTCTGAATTCTGATTCTGCTGATGACCTATATGAGCTATTACAGCATCAAAATGAGGTGACAGAAATGCTCATCAAGCAACAAGGTTTGACTCAATTGCCTCAAAAGGACATACCAGTGTTTACACGAGATCCTCTGACATACAGATCCTTTACAAGAGCCTTTGAGCACGCCATGGATGGCAAAACAGATAGCTGGCAATATCGCTTGTATCATCTTGAACAATTTACGAGTGGGGAATCACTTGAGCTTATTCGGAGCTGTGAGCACATGAGGCCAGACAGAGCATACAAAGAAGCGAGAGCATTGCTTGACCGTCATTATGGTGACAAACTGACGATAGCCAATGCCTATATCAAAAAGGCAATGGAATGGCCGCAGATAAAGCCAGAGGATAGGAAGGGACTGAACACCTTCGCTTTGTTCTTGATTGGGTGTTGTAACACAGTGAGTGACGTGGACTACATGGAGGAGATGAACAATCCCACCAACATGGTCTATCTTGTCCAAGCTTCCATTTAAGCCAAGAAATGGAGGTTTGCATTCGACATTCATGACAAATAGAAAAAATGAGCCAGGTTTCCTGACCTGGTGGACTTTGTACATTATGAAGCCAAAGTTGTCACTGTTCGGAGATATTCTGGATACCACCTCAGATAAACCGGCAAAAGCAAAAAAGAAGGCCAACTCAGGAAGAGGTGAGTCCAAAAGAAGTAGCTTCGCTGTGACTGTAACTGCTACTGACAAAAACGCCAGTAAAGGCCAATCGGAGAAGAAAGCACCAGCGGTAAAGTCAGCCAGTGCTTTCCAAAGTCCCTGTTTACACTGTAAGAAGAACCATGCACTGAATGTGTGCAACAAGATTAAAGATCAGCTTTTGAATGAGAGAACAGACATCTTGAAATCACAAGGACTTTGTTTTGGCTGTCTTATGACAGGCCATGTGTCAGAAGACTGTGGGAGAAGGATTTCCTGCCCTGACTGTTCCTTTAGGCATCCTGCTGTCTTGCACGTTGTGGAGCGGGATCACACACCGGAAAAGAACAATGCAGATAACAGCTCATCGGGTACAGCTGAAGTATTCAACGCTCTCGTGTGTGCAAGGCGTGGAAGAGGTGAACAAACTGGGGCCAGGAATAATTGTACCTGTGCAGGTAAAACATAAGGACACAAGAATAATCAAAACGAAGCACAGCGACTTTCTGTACTGAGGACTTGGCGAAGAAGCTGAATATGCGAGGTAGAAAGACAGAGTACCTGCTTCATACCATGTCACAGGAACAGAAAGTGAGCAGTTATGTTTTAACAGATCTAGAGGTGTGTGGCTTAGATGGACAAGACTACATCAAGCTGCCCAATGTGTATACACACCTAGACATACCGGCAAAGAGAGCCAACATACCACAGAGGAAAGATTTGGAGAAGCGGTCTTACCTGAACCGTGTCCATCTCCCAAAACTAGAATCTGAAATTGGACTTCTCATCGGTACCAACGCCTACAAGGCTATGGAGCCATGAGAGATAATAAACAGCCGAAACGACGGACCGTATGCGGTGAAGACTGCTCTAGGTTGGGTAGTCAACGGGCCTGTCAGCAAATGCCAAGAGAAAGAATCCAATGACGCTGAAAGACAGAATTTCTTCGTCAATCGCATCTCTGTGTTGACCATAGAAGACATGTTGATGAGGCACTATGACGCAGATTTTCCAGAACGCAGGTGTGAGGACAAGCAAGAGCCATCTCAACATGACAAGCAGTTTATGGACACTGTGACGACATCAGCACATCTTTCAGATGGCCATTACTGCATTAAGCTACCGCTGAAGGATGACTGTGTTAAGATGCCATGCAACCGTGGTATAGCTGAGCAAAGACTCAACTCCTTGAAGAGGAAATTCAACAAGAATTCAGACTTCTTTCAGGAGTACAAAGACTTTATGACCAAAATCCTAGAGAAAGGGTATTCTACAAGAGATGAGCAGCTGAGTTGCAGAGATGGAAGAGTATGGTACATACCGCACCATGGTATGAAAAAGTTGAGGGTCGTCTTTGACTGCGCTGCAACTTATCAGGGAGTGTCGTAGAATGACAAACTGCTACAAGAGCCTGACCTTACAAACTCCCTAATTGGAGTGCTGCTTAGGCAGGCAGGAGCCTGTCACTCTGATGGCGGACATTGAATCTATGTTCTACCAGGTACGGGTTCCAGATGAAGACACAGATTTGTTGCGCTTTCTTTGGTGGCCAGACGGCAAGCTGAATGAGCCAGTGGAAGAATACAAGATGTGCGTGCTCCTGTTTGGAGCCAAGTCATCCCCCAGTTGTTCTTCATATGCACTAAGGAGAACAGCACAAGATGCTGTTGCAACAACTCCACCGGAAGCAACTCAGACAGTCCTAAAAAACATCTATGTGGACGACTGTTTGAAGTCAGTTGCCATAGAAGATGAAGCAGTAAGTCTTGCGAAGGAGCTGACAAAGTTGTGTTGCTTATTCACTTGACTAAGTGGATAAGCAACAGTAAGGCTTTGCTACGTTCCATCCCTAGCGACGAAAGAGCAACTGAAGTTAAAGACTTAGACTTAGCATGATAAATTACCTATAGAACGGGCATTAGGTGTGCAGTGGTGCACGAGTTCTGATAGCTTCAAGTGCAAGATGCCAGACAAGCCATGCAAAAGACAAGGCATCCTTTCAGTTCGGTGTATGATCCAATGGGATTTTTGGCATCCCTACTCCTTCCCATGAAGGTTATTCTGAAAGACCTCTGCAAAAAGAAAACAGGCTGAAGAGGAGAAGGATGAGAAGAAGAAGTCCTTTATTTATCCCCGGAGAAGAATGAAAAAAAGAACATATCACATGACTGATATGAACTGTAAATTGTGTAAAGTACATACCTACCTGTAAAAGTGAGACAAGAATACTTTGAAGAAAATTCATGACAGTGTTAATTGTTTGAGAAATGTAATGGCTCTAGGTTTTAAGTTAGTAATTGATATGCTAAGTCAATTAGGGGTCAGGATATGTTAGAGCCATTTTTTGTGTTAGATTAAAAATGTATATTTGTATAATTAAGAGTTAATATTTACATTGATATGTTTTACATTGATCTTGTTATTTGATCTTTGATTCAAATTCACAATTTAAGGTGTACGAGCCAATACCGAGCAGAAGCCGCGAGCCATAGAAACTACAGTCTTTTGACCGTCACGTAGGGACATGTAGGGACTGTTACGTAGGGACGTCACATAGGAAGTTACAAGTTCTAAGAATTAATCTTTTGTTTTTTTTTGTTCTGTATGACTTTCATTTGACTAAAGATAGAAAAGACAAACCTTGGATTCAAGACTCTTTATTTTTTACTACGTGTCGCATACGAAGGAACTTCGAGGCTCAAGTCTAGTGAGTCAGCGCACTACACTCACAGTATTTTTAGCAAAATGTTCAACCAAATTTCAACAAAACTACAGGCTGAAGCTGCAGGTGTAGAGATGCGCCATAGACCTGGAAGATGACAAGGAACAGGTTCTTCTGCTCGCTTTGGGCCGACTCCACCTTCTCCTGCAGCCTCTCGATCTGCTCCTCCAGCTGAGCCTCCTCATCCTCACTGGTGCGCTCCATGTCCTCGTCGTCCCCGCTGTCCCTCTGAGGAGCACAAACATGTTTCCGGACCACATGTTTCCTGACTTTAGTCTTCTGTGGAGATGTGCACTCACCCTCTTGTGCTGCTGTTTCTCCAGCTTCTCCTTGGCCTCCTCCAGCTCCTTGTGAATCTTCTGCACGTGCTTGTTCATTTTGCGGATAGTGGAGTGGAGAATCTCCCAAATGTAAAGCCTGAGGAGCAGTTGTGGGGTTTGGATGAGTGAGGGAGTCTCTGGAGGGACTTACATGGGGGCGTACACAGGGGCTCTCTGGGTTGAATGAGGGGGGTCTCTAGAGTTTATACAGGAGGTCTCTGGAGTGAGGGAGGGAGTATCTGGAGGGGCATACACAGGGGTAACACACAGCTCTCACCTGGTGAACTCGTGGGCCATGTCTTGAGAAAAGAGCCAGTTGGCCACAGCAGCACAGTCCACAATCTGAGTGCGGATCATTTTGTCCACCAGAACTGCAATCATCTACACAGCAACAAGTGAATTACATTAGTATTATACAGCAACTCATTTTCAACATAGTTTTCCTGGTTCACTCTTAACATACTAAAAGGCCCCCAATAGTCAATTGCAAATTTTGTGATGCAACTGGATAAAAATGTGAATTAAAAAGAGTGTTCCTAGATTATTAACTGCAAGTATTTTCCTTATAGTTCTGGTGCAGAAATGGCACAGACTACATGCAACAACCATGTAGTAACCATACCAACCATGGGTGCTGCTCACCTGAGGGTGGTTCCTCCACACGTCGTACACCACTTTGACAATGTGCAGTTTTCCCTCATCACTCTCTGTGAGTGTCTTCAGGATCTCATGAAACCTGCATGTTTGGACAGGGAATCCACATTAAACCATTGTACAGTTGGACTAAATACAAGCAGTACCTACACAGGTGAAGCACACTTACTTGCCCAGGGCGCTGAAGGAGTGGCTGAAGGACTTGGCGGCCATGTGCAGCAGCGTCTGTAGAAACACGTCGATCTTCAGAGGGTTGAAGCTCTCGCCCTCATCTGCAAAGGTCAGGGGTCAGGGAGCAAGAGGAAGATAGGAACAGACTGTCATAATGGCATAGACATAGTGTGTAGACCACATCAATACAATGAACTATTAGCAATGGCAATTGGTCCATTTTAACCTCCTCTTTATAGAAAAAAAATACTTTTTTATTTGACTGTTAACTAGAGTTGAAAGATAAACTACAATCACATTTGAATGATTACAAGTAGTTCTTGTGCGCAATGTTCTGCTAATCCAAAATGAGCCTCACCGTCATCGTCCTCCTGGTTGGGGTTGGGCACTTCTTTGAGAATACTGAGGATCTCTTCATTGGTGGCTTTATTCTTGATGGCGTTCTGCACCGTCATGGACACCGGGTAACCTGGTAAAGAGACTGGACAGACACAGAAGACTATGGGGTTACAAACCCCAGTCAGACCAGACCCTACTAAAGCCCATATTTCACAGAAATCAGACTACAGGCTCATTTGTGCTTCACTTTTGTACATAAACGGATCGGTGCAATCCAAGTGCAGTGACTGTCACTGCATTAATACACTGCGCTCCAAATTATGCAATTTATACTTTTCTCGGATTTTGCCAAATTGTCATTATAAATGACAGTCATCATAATTTTCAAGTCATCAACCTTTAGAGGACAAATTGAATGTTACTGAACAAAACTCCTTTTTTTAAAAATATAAAATAAAAAACTTAAAATGCACTGTTCCAAATTATTATGCACAACAGAGTTTCAAACCATGTTACTGTTGTAAAGAACTTCACAATTCTTGCATCCATTGAACTTATGAGTCTGTGGAGAGCTTTTGCTTGGATTTCTTTGCAGGATGTCAGAATCGCCTCCCAGAGCTGTTGTTTGGATGTGAACTGCCTCCTGTCCTCATAGATCTTTCGCTTGAGGAGCTCCAAAGGTTCTCAGTAGAGTTGAGGTCAGGGGAGGATGGGGGCCACGCCATGAGTTTCTCTTCTTTTATGCCCATAGCAGCCAATGCTGCAGAGGGATTCCTTGCAGCATGAGACGATGCACTGTCATACATGAGGATGATTTTGCTACATAAAGCACAGTTCTTCTTTTTGTACTATGAAAGAAAGTGGTCAGAAACACCATATGCTTTACAGAAGTCATTTTCACACCGTCAAGAGACCCTAAAAGGGGCTGACCAGCTCTCTTCCCATGATTCCGGCCCAAATGTGACGGCTGATGTCACAGCCTTGTTGGGACATGGTAGCCGTCTACCAAACATCCAAAACTCCATCCATCTGGACCATCCAGGGTTGCACAGCACTCATCAGTGAACAAGACAGTTTGAAAATGAGTCTTCATGTATTTCTGGGCCCACTGGAGCCATTTCTGCTTGTGGGCATTGTTTAAGGGTGGCCGAATAGAAGGTTTATGAACAACTGCAAGCCTCTGCACCTTGATGGTCACGAGACTCCAGCGGCACTAGCAGCTTCAAATACCCATTTGCTGCTTTGTAATGGCATTTTAGTAGCTGCTTTCTTAATCTGATGCATTTGTCTGGCAGAATCCTTCCTCATTGTGTCTTTATCTGCACAAATGCGTGTGTGCTACACGCTTTCACGCTTTTCGGCACTAGAGAGATCCTTTTTCTTTGCCATATTGCTTGAAAATGGGGGTCTGCTTAATAACAACATCCCTCTTAAGTAGTTTATCCTTTAATTGGACTTACCTGGCAAACTCATTGGCACAGGTGTCAGATTGATTTCACTGACCCAATGAGCCTGAGACACAAAACCATCCATTACTTTCAATGGAAAACTAAACATTTGACCTTTATAGCACTAAAACACAATTTGCATAATAATTTGGAACGAGGTGTACTTCAAATGCTTGCCTGCATTCTCTTAGACAACAACCAGAGGGTGCTAAAAGTTTGAGAATTTATCAAAATGAACAAAACCGAGTAACAAACAAGGCACTCACAGCAAGAAATATACTGCAACTACTGCAATTTTAGTCAATTCATGCTTTGTGTAATAATATATAAATATACATAACAAAATAAATAAATACAAGAGCCAACACCCTCTGACCCTGTACTCACCGGCACTCTCATCTGCATACTTGTAGATGAAGAGGGGCTCTGCAGGAATGAGGACCGAGAAGGTGGGGGGCACAATGTCCACAATGCGCTGGTGGTACGACAGTCTGAGCAGAGGACACAGGCACATGTCAAGAGACCAGACACAGGACAGGAGGAGGAAAGGGATCAAAAGGGAGAGAGGAAAAGGAGGAAGATGGAGGAGGTGGGAGGGCTCACCTCATGCTCTTCTCCAGAACCTCTTTAACAAACTTGGGCTTGGGCATCTCGAGGTCCATGGTGAGACAGTCAGCCCTAAAGCAGGAGGGACATACAGCACACATTCTGAAGCAAAAGGACATGCTCTGAACTACAAAACGAGGGTACTCTGTGTGGAAAAGCAAGCCCCGATTCCTCCACAAACAAAACACTACAGACGCACCGAGTGAAGCAGTAAAATTTGGCTAAAATTGGAAATCTGGCCTAAATATAAACAGTGGATGCCACAAACACAAAAAAGTGACACAAAAAACATTTAGTCCACAGAATCGGTCAATCAGACTCCAAACTGTCCAACATGGGAAACATAAATAAAAAATAAATAAATAAATAAATGTAAATAAATAAAGCTGGGTGTTAAGGAGACAACTGTTGGTGCAATTGTTAGAAAATTAATTAAAGAAATACAAAATGACCACCAATTGACCTCAGTCTGGGGCTCCACACAAGATCTCACCTCGTGGGGTTTCAATGATCATGAGAACAGTGAGAAATCAGCCTAGAACTACACAGGAGGATCTAGTCAATGATCTCAAGGCAGCTGGGACCACAGTCACTAAGAAAACCATTGGTAACACTTTATGCCACAATGGATTAAAATCCTGGAGTGCTCGCAAGGTCCCCCTGCTTAAGAAGGCACACATGCAGGCCTGCCTGAAGTTTGCCAATGAACACCTAAATGATTTATAGAGTGACTGGGAGAAGGTGCTGTGGTCAGATGAGACCAAAATCGAGCTCTTTGGCATTAAGTCAACTCATGTTTGGAGGAAGAGAAATGCTGCCTATGACTAGGGGTGGGTATTGGCAAAGAAATCACGATTCAATTCGAATCACGATTCATATGCCACGATGCGATACTATCACGATGCATCAGGATGCACCAGGATGCACCACGATACAGTGGTACCTCACCTTACGAAATTAATTCGTTCCAGAAGTGGTTTCGTAACGTGAAAAATTCGTAAGTTGAGTAGCTATTTCAATGGAAAAAGCCTGATTCGTTCCAAGGCCCCGATCCAAGTTTTTTTTTTTTTTTATAGTGTAACTTTTTTTTATAGTGTAACATTGTGTTCTTCGTCCTGATTGGTTTCTCAGACTGGATTTAAACTTTTCTCACATTTGTCTCTTGTTTAAACACTCAAACTTTCATAGATTTTCAACAAAATGTATTAACAGTGAAGTGTGGGGGGAAGGAGGAGGGTGGAGAAAACTGCACTCTGACACGTGTGTGATAGCGGCATGTGTGACAGCTGACCCGGCGCGGGGGCTGCCAGCAGGTCTAGACCTGGACTAAACCAGGACTAAACCAGGACTAAACCTGGACTAAACCAGGTGGATTAAAGCGGCGCGTGTGGGTCTATTTCCTGGTTTCGTTTCGAGTCACAGCTGAGGCGCATGCAAGAGACCTGCTCTAGACCTGCCCGCGTAAGGTGCTCACAGAGCGGCCTGGATAGAACCGTGAGGTCGGCCTCTTTAAGACCTCCAGGCCGGTGACCGGGAC
Organism: Paratrypauchen microcephalus; assembly: GCA_036785185.1. Classification (NCBI taxonomy): domain Eukaryota; kingdom Metazoa; phylum Chordata; class Actinopteri; order Gobiiformes; family Gobiidae; genus Paratrypauchen; species Paratrypauchen microcephalus. Next base: position 814,023 of record JAVJIX010000186.1, on the reverse strand, counting down.
AATCCCCGGACCCATGCCCGCTTAGGGAGCTCTTAAGGCGGGCTGGCAGTGTCCCCCTGGGTCCCTGGATGGGGCTCCGTGCCTGGAGGGGCCCTGGAGAGCAGGTCTAGACCACGGCTCTTGCATGCGAGCAGCGGCTCGCCTCAGCTGTGACTCGAAACGAAACCAGGAAATAGACCCACGCGCTGCGCTTTAATCCACCTGGTCTAGTCCTGGTTTAGTCCAGGTCTAGGCTTGCTGGCAGCCCCCGCGCCGGGTCAGCTGTCACACATGCCGCTATCACACACGTGTCAGAGTGCAGTTTTCTCCACCCTCCTCCTTCCCCCCACACTTCACTATTTAATACATTTTGTTGAAAATCTATTAAAGTTTGAGTGTTTAAACGAGAGAGAAATGTGAGAAAAGTTTAAATCCAGTCTGAGAAAAGTGTATAATGTGTGTGGCTGAGCGCGCATCATTTGAATTTTTTAGATTTAGCGTTTCGCAACTTAAATTTTCTTTCGTATCTAGAGACCAAAATTTACCGTGAAGGCGTTTCGTAACTTGAAATTTTCGTTTGTTGGGTCATTCGTAAGGTGAGGTACCACTGTACTTGAATTATTGCGATGCACTGCAATATATTCGACATACTTCAGTGAAAATGTACCAAAAAAAAGAGAACTTAAATATCAGTAGCTGTGTATCTGGGTAGTGTCTTCAATTGATACATAACTCTGAGCAACGCAATTCATAACCGAATTTATTGAATAACAAAAACAAATAAACCAAACCAATAACAAAAAAGTGCATAGGATTTTTTCTAAAACTAAAAATGATGTTCAAACATTTGCCATTTTGGAGGTAGCTACCATCATAACAAACAATACCCTTTCACAAAGAAAAAAGTGCATAGGATTTATAAAAAAACAAACAAATAATTTATTTATTAATATTAAATTATTAAATTATTAATGAATAATAATCGATTTTTGGCATCAAGAATCGATGCAGTATATTGTGAAAGTTAGTATCGCGATGCATTGTCACGACGATTATGTCCCGTGTCCCCTACCTATGACCCCAAGAACACCATCCCGACTGTCAAGCGTGGAGGGCACAGGACAACTACACAGTCAGAGGGAGGATAGCCAGAGCCCTATACCGTTAAAATCCTGAGTTACAACCTCCTTCCCTCTGCCAGGAAGCTGAAAATGGGTCGTGGATGGGTCTTCCAACACAACAATGACCCAAAACATACAGCCAAGGCAATGAAGGAGTGGCTCAAGAAGAAGCACATTAAGGTCATGGAGTGGCCAAAGCCAGCATCTGGACCTTAACCCTATAGAAAACCTATGGAGGGAGCTGAAGTTGCCAAGTGACAGACATGAAACCTCAATGATTTAGGGATGATCTGCAAAGAAGACTGGACAAAAATTCCTTCTGATATGTGCACATACATGGTCATCAACTACAAGAAATGTCTGACCTCTGTGCTTGCAAACAAGGGTTTTGTGACCAAGTACTTAGTCTTTTTTGGCTGCAAGGTTCAAATTTTTCACTCATTGAAATGCAAATCAGTTTATATATATTCTTTAAAGTTATTTTCTGGATTTTCTTTTTGATATTCTATCTAACACTGTTAAAAATCAAAGTCAAAAAGTCAAAAATAAACCTACCATTAAAATTATACTGTTAATTTCTTTGCCAGTGGGCAAACCTACAAAATCAGCAAAATACTAATTTCCTCCACTGTATATAAAACCAATGCATTATTATTAAACAAAACTCACCAGTCATCCCAGCTCCAGCGGAACTGGAAGTTGCTGAGATGGTGTGCAAACCAGTTTATGAGCCTGAAAACCGCACACACAGACAGTTAGAGGAGGAGGCCATTATGAACAGGTTATTGCAGACAGGGGCAGGGCCTCACCTGTCTATGCATGTGGTGTTCATTGTGTCTAATCTCATGTAGAGCATCTCTGTGGCCTGGGCCAGCTGGCACATTTGGGTTAAGGACATTTCATATCCACATGTCATTAAAAATAAAAATCCTTACATCATTAATTTTGTTGGAGAAATGTGTATATAAACATCCACTGACTTTATATAAAGTGTCTCGTAATATCTATTAATCAGGTTGTTCAAACAAAGTCCCCATTTCTGCATTTTCTGTTCTAACAACATACACCTCTTAAACATCTTAACCTTTAACATTACAATAATATGGCAATATTCATGATTTCAAAAGGATACAACTTGTGGGAGTGAGCCGGGCTGCAGTTTGCACAGTTCGATGAGCAGTGTGGTGTACATGACGTCGATGTGAGGAGGGACGGGCAGCTGGAACAGCTGTCCAAAGATCACCTGGAGAACGAACACACACACACACGTTGGACATGTAAAAGCAGAAGGCAGGCTTAAAAGACTATACCTGATTTTACAGTCTTAAAACTGTGAAAAACAGAACTGGTTATTTTAGACAGTTTGCAGTGTGGCCTTAAAGATCCCATGACATGGTACTTCTTGATGCTTTTATATGGCTCCTTAATGGTTTCCTAATACTGTAAATGAATCCTTCTTCAAAATCAACACTCAGTGCATGAGAAACAGAGATAAGATGAGAAAGTCATAAATATCTCTCTCAAACTCTTTATTCTGGGCGTTGTTGCTTGAATGAGGATGAAAAGAGATGGCCAATAGTAGAGGGTGGGGGCGTGGCCAAACTCTCCGCTCAGAGCTCACAGCTGATCAATTTCCTTGTTTTTGCACGGGGGAGAGATTTGAAGCGTTCCATTGAAAAATAAACACATTTCCACATAAAATAAAATTAAACCACTGCTGTTCAAAGGTCCAGAGGCTCAGATAAAGGACTTCCGAGCCTAGAAACACTCGGACGTGCCTCCAGGCTAATAAAAAAACGCATTTCGCATTGCCTAGCGCATTCGCAGTCCAAACTCTCTGGGCGTGATTTACAGAGACGCTGAGTACAGACAGACGGGGGTGGAACTGCATTTGCATTTCTTTTTTCGATCTGACGTCAATAAGGTGCCTTGTTCAAACTCGCCCGTTTGAGCTCCGATTTTTTGTAACGCAGAAAAGGATCGCAAATGCTCAGATTAGACATTTCACAACTTTTAACCATGGGGGGGCTAAACAGGGTAGGGGAGCTCACATTAACGTTCAAAAACCTCAGAAAGTGAAAATTTCATGCCATGGGACCTTCAAGTTATTTCTTACCTTATGCATTCTAAACATCCTAATTATTCACAGTGATGCTTTTCTAAGCATTTTTAAAAATTATTTTCTTTGTTTTGTTTTTGTATTGTCTTTATATTGTATTTTGTACACTGTCTTTTTGCACTACTTGGCCAGAGAGAAACGAAAATTCGTTCAACATATTCGATTCAATATGTTGAACACATATGGCAGAATTGACAATAAAGCTGACTTTGATCTTTTTGACTTTTCACAACTCTCAGAAACCAGAGCATTTTTACAATAAAGCTAAAAACAACTACCTACCTGATTCTCAGATAATAAAAAACTCAAAGAGCATTTCTGTACTGAGGCAAGACACATTTGTTTTTTTTCAAATACAAAGGGGGTTAAAAAAAAAAAAAAAAAAGGTACAGGCCCTGTAAAAAAGCAGCACACAGAGCAGCACACCTCCACGATGTGGTAGTTGAGGGGGATCTTGCTTTTGCCTGGATAGCTGAGTAACTGCGCCGCACTGAAATGGACAAAACACAGGCTAGGTGTTACACAGGTCTGAGACTGAGGCTGCACCAGTGAAAGGGCACCTCTGCTTATATACTTCAAAACTTAAAGTGTCAAGGCAAAGCAGAGGCCACCATCTATGCTTTCTTATTAAAGCGAAGCATAAAACATATTGTAGCCAAATGAATAACACTGCCATGGAAACAGCAGGTCTTCCTCTTGGCCAGGATTGTGGAGATGAAAGGACTTAAAGGAAAAGTAATGTTTTTTTTACAATCTGAGCCTTCTTTCGGCAATAAAACAAGTAGTTTTACTCACCCATAGCACTTTGGTGTAATTTGGAGCAGTTTCGTAGATGTTGTAGCCGTATCCGTTAACGTGAGTTCTCGGGGCATAGCTTTGCGGTCTCCAAATAACACAAACTTTAGCACTTTTCAAATCACAGAAGATCGCTGTGTCAGCGTAGACTTTTAGTGGATTCCAAAACGGCCTGAAACCCGATATCCAGCTATAGTTTCATTTGATGACGTCATCACAGAGGACAGTGCGCATGTGCGAATTCCCAGCTGTCAGATCTCGGGGGTGCAGTCCATAAGAAGCTTAGAAGACGAAAACATCTCCACTTGAGAAAATAGTGTGAACATGCATTTATCCCGGTTGCGAAAACAAAATGACATCTTGGACGAAGTTGAGCTTTCACAGGCTTCCGCATCAGAATCCTGATTTATTGAAAATGTGGCTACTTGCTTTGAGAATGGAGCCAAACATGAAAGGGAAAGCTGTAAGATGTCTGGACCCTCGTGTTTGCAGTACTCACTTGAGTCCGGACGATTTTTTTCCAGCAAAGGAAAAGAAAGAAGGCCAGCGGTTTCAGAACACGGCTCTGAGAAGTAATGCAAAACTGATGGCTGTTCTCTGCGCTGCTCCTAAAACTCTGCGCTTCATTCTTTCCATACCCATTCTGTCTCCTCATCCGTATACTCAGGCACAAAACGATAGGGACGGCCATCATACTCAAATAAGTCCTCTTCAGTCTCAAAGTCCGAATCTTCAGCCATGTGTCGCAACAGAAAAGTAAAGTTCAGAGCGGTGTTAGCTTCTATCGGACTAGCGGTGTTTATAAACAGCTGAATTCACGCATGCGCACTGTCCTCTGTGATGACGTCATCAAATGAAACTATAGCTGGATATCGGGTTTCAGACCGTTTTGGAATCCACTAAAAGTCTACGCTGACACAGCGATCTTCTGTGATTTGAAAAGTGCTAAAGTTTGTGTTATTTGGAGACCGCAAAGCAATGCCCCGAGCACTCACGTTAACGGATACGGCTACAACATAACTTCTACGAAACTGCTCCAAATGACACCAAAGTGCTATGGGTGAGTAAAACTACTTGTTTTATTGCCGGAAGAAGGCTCAGATTGTAAAAAAATGTTACTTTTCCTTTCAGTATTTTATAAGATAAATCTTTATTGATCTCACACAGGAGAAATTCACTTGCCACATTAGCTCTAGGCAGTTTAGGGCAAAAAAGTTAGAACAAACAAGTGCATGCAGGATGTTTTTCAGAGCCATAAAAACAGACTTTGAATAATGTGCCCCTAACCACAAGATTTTACGGACACATCTGTGTACCACCACCAAGTGTTTTTGTTGCTACAAATCCAAAAATGAACCCTCAGATATAGTATATTAGTAGTCGTTTTACTTTTCCTGCCACACAAATGATCATGATCCCTGTCACTACACTAAAGGGTGTATGTACGTACCAGGTCTTGCGCTCTTTCCAGTGGGTCTTGATTATACAGTTGAGGTTCTCTTCAATGACAAACCTCTCCACAGAATGGCTCCCAGGCATCACAGGGCCCTGCAGCACAGCACAGCACCGGGGAAGAGGGAGGTGAGCACACAGCATGACCACAGACAGTGACCTCCTCACACTGGCATCATAGATCTATATTCTATATCATATTCTACACTGAGGAAAGCCATAAAGATTTAGGGCGCTTTCACATCCTGGTTTGAATCCAGTTTAGTCCTGATGGTAGACCTGGTTTGGTCCTGTTCCAGTCCTGAATAACTCTGACTTTTGTTCCAGTTTCATCTTAGTTTTGATGTGGTCTATGTGCATGTGAGAATACTAAGAAAATTTGGACTGGACCAATCAAGGTCAGAGGGCAGGGTTTAACAATGTCCTATACTGCAAAATTATTTTATTCCATTTTTAAAATTTCAATGTTGGTGGAAAAATTTCAGACACTTTTTTTGAAACGCAAATAGTATTGTATAAATGTGTTTGCATAGTTTACCATTTGAATAAACAAAGTAGATTAGATCTGTGACTGAAATTTCAAGGCACAGTGTAAACCAACTGACACATGAGGACTTTGGTGATCCTAGAATTCACAGAGAAAGTTCTATGGTTGCATATGTAAAGGTAAAACCATACACAAAACTGTGTGCCGCTTCAACTAAAGAACTCAACATACAAGCCCAGGAGCAAGTGATGGATAATAAAACTAGTATCAGAATTAGATACTCATTTGAGCAGGTATCAGTACTAAAAAGTCTCATTCACAGGACAGAAATTAACCTTTCCTGAATAGCTTTTGGATGATTTTGAACTGTATCAGAACAAGTATAAAATACGCCCATGGACCACTATGGAACTCACCTGGACCAATGAGGGATTACACAGATATAAGGCCACATGGGAATATAAAAGAAAGTACTACCATTTAATGTTCAATCACATTCTAGAGCTTTTTTTTTATAGTGTTATCGTAGTCAGTTTTGAGTATCAAATCTATTCCTTAAGATCCTTACATTACAAAAAATTCACTTCTGTGTTAAGTCAAGTTAGAATGGTGTTCCCTCCTCAAAAACAGACCTGGAATTGTGTTTTGTTTCATTCACACATATTTGAGTAACCCTTTATTATTAGTCCATCTACATCTCCAAAGCTCAAAGTGTTCTGTTACACCTCATGATGTCATGTAGTGATAGTTTAAGTTAACAGCTACCATTTACTAGTACCTCTTGTTTAGCATTGGCAATTCTGAGACTGAAATCATTCAAATGATTTTGGTAAAGGTATTAAAAACATAGTGAAGCACTTCCTGTACTGCCACATGACATCACAAGGTCGAACAGTGTGACATCTGATTGAGAGAACTCAGCCTAAATATGCAGGGTTAGTGGGTTAAACATGTGTAAATGAAACAAAACACAACTCCAGGTGTATTTGCGATGAGGAAACAGCAGCAGCCAATATGGGCCGTTTAGAGTATCGAAACACTAAGAAACTTCCCCCTTGGCCTGTCCCAGTGGGTGTGTGTGTGGCACCTCGGGTGCGTCCGTGTAGTCAAACATGCGGAAGATGACACGGGGCATGGGGTAGTGGGCATCGGGCATGTGTCCTGGGGGGGTGAAGGGGGGCAGGTTGTGCTGGAGGGCCTCACACAGCACACTGTCGAAGGCAATGTATGGCCTCAGGATGTGACGCTCCTGCCACCGGTCCTTCTTCAGCTTCTGGATCTGAGCCCACAGGCAGTCCAGATACTGCACACAGATGACACACATAGACACACACGTTAGGTGCTGTTAGCTGTGAGACATAATTTAAGGAAGACATTATGCTTCTTTTTTTGCTTTATAATTATAATCTTTGACACTCTGGGACATAGGCTATGTTTTTACATTTTACAATACAGTATGATTCTAAAACAATATAAAGAAAAATGGTGAAAAGTGTTTTTTGCAAAGCATGTCACCTTTAAAGTGGGACTATGCACCTAAACTCTGCCCATAACCACATTTCAAATAGAAATGCTAACAAATGCTGGAGGACTAAAGGGGAGAGTGATGGGGGGAGGAGCAACACATTTCAAACTCCGCCCTCTCCGCAGGTATTCATTATCAGAAACAGCTGGCTGTAATTGAAACTGCAAAAGCCAATGGAGGCAGCACACACTAAAGCCATGTCTTAGGCTACATTTACACATAGCCGGGTATGTTGAGAAACTAATATTTGTCTCTCTCCGTTTTCCAAAATGAGGCCCCGTTTACACGTACACTGGTATTTTTAAAAACGGAGACATTTCCCTTCGTTTTTACACGCAAATTGCGAATTAACATAGAAGTAACGCACGGTGCATGCTGGGATATGAGTGCATGTAGTGTGCATGGATGCACAGTTTAGCCGTTTCCCAATTCAGTGACGGCACGCTTGTGAGTGTGCACTCGGTCTGTCGTCGCGACGGCGCACACTCGCTCTGTCCTTAGTGCACTACGTTTCTCACATGGGCGTCTGTGAAATGGAACAGGTCCCGCCTCAGCTCAATGAGCCGGGTGGTCTGCTCCTTGTTCCCTAAAGACAAAAATATTATTCTATTGCGACTAGTAATACTTGGAATTGGGACATGGCCAATGTTCCCCCTAATTTTTAATGTGTCTGAGCAAACACACACCAACTCCACATCCGAAATGCACCCCCCCCCCGCGCGGGTCGCACTTTGCAGATATAAAAAAAAAAAGACCCCGCGGCTGAATAAAAAGCGGAGATCCGCTAAAAGCTCTTTCATCCCTGGTTTACAGTGCGCTGCATAAGTTTTCTTATGTGCTGAGAATGTGCGAGCAGTGCGCAGCTTAGAGTAAACGCTGGACATGGCGATACTGTAGAATATCCAGCATTACAACAGCAAAGGAGTGTAAGGGGAAAAGCATGTGAACGGTAATACAGGTGCTGTGAACTATGCCGTTACGGCTACTGTCACACATGTTTAGCGTAGTTTATGAAGAGTTTCATGTAGCATAGTTGTAGGTGAGGTGAACCAGTACGTATATTTTATAGTGATGTCGCAACTCTCACTTGTGGATGTTGCTGGCGAGTCAATCTTTGTAGTCCTATATCCTCCCGCGCTGTGCATGCTGGGGATTTTAAGTGTGCGAAGCGTGCATGTTTGCACGCTTGGTCCACGCCCCAATTTCCATGGAAACGACGGCGCCGTTCAGAGCTCATCTTAACGGTGCAGGGGGAAAAAAACGAATGGAATGGCGCTTGTCGCGCCGGATATGACGCACATCCCCTTCCAAGGACGCTCACAAGTGTGCCGTCGCTGAATTGGGAAACGGCATGTGTTCCATGGAAACGACTGAGGTTTTCAGGGTGCATTTTAAGTGTGCATGGGACAAAAAAAGAAATGGGACAGCAGTTGTCGCGCCGGAAGTGACGTATGCCCCCTTAAAACCACACACCGAACTGTGCACACTGGGAATTGAGACATGGCTTATGGCTGCGTCCCATTACTCTGTCTTAACCCTTCCCTTATCCCTTTATCTACGTCTTTGTCTTGCCCCTCGATACTGAGCTGAGAGGGCTAGGGGTATCAATGTTCCCCACAAAATAGGACACCACTTCATTCCCATTTGCGTCATCATCCCTTGCCTCTACCTGGCTGCTACGTCTACAGAGGTGACAACAATTGACGCAAACGTAAACAAATGTCAAGGATTATCGGGTACCTCAGCTTGACAAAAAAAACTAGCTTGTTTATCCGTGAAAGTTCCATGAAAACGATAACGTCAGCTAAACAGACATCACTACAATTAAAGCCGCAACAACAGTTCACTAAAAGTAACGTAGAACATAAGCGTCATAATTGTAAACCATGCTAAATTGTTAAACTATAATTAAAACTGCTGAAAATACATTTATGAGACTCCTTGGCTGGTTGATGTGATGCTGCCATCCTGATCCCAAAACTTAAGCCTAAGACTTGCAGCTATGCAACTAACACCAACTTTGCACTAAAATTGCAAAACAAAAGGACCTGGAACTATAGACAATGCTATCAAAACACCACACACAGTTAAGTAGAAAAAAAACTTTGATTTAGTGTTTAGTTCCACAAACAAGACTGGCATAATGAGACTGCAGTAGTGGTTAAAAGCGCAAAAAACCTAAACTGTATCTCATGTCCATAGACATGATAGTGTGAGATTGCCAGGTTACCTCCTCCTGTGGGTGGGGCTTCTCTGCAGACCATACTTGTAGCATGGGCATGTGTGTCTTCACTCGTCTCCTGCACAGAAAGACGGCAGGCTCAGCTTTTATCAGGAAGTCAGAACAATCACTTTATTTGCTGCCAGGGCATTTTAGAAACACTATTAGTTTAGTTAGCATGTTACTGGTCTGTCATGCCCCACTGGCCTGATCCACCCTTTTGAAGTACTTACTTGAGGTAGCCCTCGATCTGATTAAGCAGGCGGTCCATCTCCACGTCCTTCTTCTCGTACAGTTCTTTGCCCACCCAAGGGAGACAGGACAACACCACATAGACAAACCAGTCTGAGCGCACCTGCATACACACACACATCAACATGTTAAAAGGGCCCGTATGCCATTTTTAGTTATAATGCTGGGTCCTTATCAAAAACAAACACAACTGCAGTTGTGTTTTATTTCATTCACACATGGGAAACGTATTCGACCAAATAAACTTGGTCCGGTTGACAAATTTAATTTCTCCTTTTGTCATGGATTCTACCTAGATGACTGAGGGATTCTACATAGAATAATTCGCATAATTTCAGCCCTGGAATTGCCAATCTCTACTGAACTAAAGGCAGGGAGCTGTTAACTTAAAAACTCCCACTTCATGACATCACAAGATGGAACAAAGCATTCTGAACTTTAGAAATGTAGACAGACTAATAATAAAGGGTTACTCAAACATGTGTGAATGGAACAAATCACAGATCCAGGTATGTTTTTGAGCAGGTAACAACATTTCAACATGGCTAAACCCTCATAAGAGTCAATTTTGCCTAATAAAAGGCCTTTAAAATGCATTACAACAGGTGAAGAGTAACTAAACATCATTTGTGGTTCTACATGGGCAGCAGACATTTTTTTCAACTTTTTTCCAACTTATTAATTAGACTTAAACCTGTTGGAGAACAGAACAGTTTTGAAATGGCAACCATGTGTGGGCTCACCTGGGGCACATCTTCTTCCTGAGTTACACTGACAAAGTTCTCAAACATGGCCACCATGGAGGGTGCAGCGATCACGTGACAGTTCACCAGATCAGACAAGAAACGCACCTGTGGGACAAATACAAATCAAACCCAGTCTCCCTCTACACACGTACCACAATTAGGGTACATACTAGGGATGTCCCGATCAGGTTTTTTGGCCCTCCGATCCGATTCCAATCATTTGATTCTGAGTATCTGCTGATACCGAGTCCCGATCCGATACTTACATAATACATAAAAAAGTACACTTATATTTATTATTATTATAATTACACATTTTTATTTGTATTAATAATAATAATAATAATAATAATAATAATAATAATAATAATAATAAAGTACATTTATTACTTATTATTTATCTTTGTCAGAAATCTTGCAACGAGCTGCAGAGCTTTCTCGGTGAAATAGTGGCGAGATGGCACTATGACACTAGGTTCGACATGCTCCATAAGCACAAAAAATCTAAGGATCTCTACAAAGGCGAATGGTAGGTCACTTGTGCTACTGTATCTTGGCTGGTCTCCTGTGCCTTTGCGCTGTCAAGGGGCATTTTTTCTCTCCTTTTCAAACTCTCCTGCAGCGTGAGCTGACTCGTCTTTGGCTGGTGCCATATCAGGTTTGTTGTGTTAAATGTAGCCCTTTCCTTTCCACCCCTTGCAATCCCAAGTTTACATATCCCACCGTTTGCCATGGCAATGTTGTTGTCATCAACTTTATAGTATTTCCAGAGCCAGACATACTCGCCAAACATTATAGTGTTCTTATAGCGCTCATTATAGCGCTCTTCTTATCTCCTTTCTGTACTCGCTCTTTGCGCTGCTTCCCTGTATTTAACCAATAGCACTGCAATAGACACTGCATTGCCCTTGCTCCCCCCCAGACCCCCTTTCTGCACCTGGAACGAGCCCTTTGGTCCTCTACACTCCCCATTCCCTGATGTGTCTTCTGAGTGTTGTGTGGTGTGAAGTGTTTTGCGAATGTTATTGTGATGTTAAAATATGTACCTTGTAATAATAAAAGATTTTTTTTTTTTTAAAAAGCGTGTCATACCGCACGCATTGATGTTTCTGTGTGAAGTCTCACTCTGTGCCACTGCATAACCATAGATCTCATCTAGGGTATGTTAAAAAAAAAAAAATAATAAGAAAATCATTCATTCATTCATTCATTCATTCATTCATTCATTCATACATACATGCACGCATACATACATGCACACATACATACACGCACACATACATACATACACGCACGCACACATACACACACACACACACACACACACACACACACACACACACACACACACACACACACACACACACACACACACACACACACACACACACACACACACACACACACACACACACACACACACACACACACACACACACATACATACATACATACACATATATATACATACATATATATACATATACATATATATATACAGTATATATACACGATACTGATCGGGAGGTAACGTCCGATTCCGAACCGAAACCACGTGATCGGGGCCGATTTCCGATCACGTGATCGGATCGGGACATCCCTAGTACATACTGCTCATTTTGTGTTTTTGTTTTTGTTTTTTTTAAACAAAGAATAAATCAGCATTACAGTTGTCACCAGTAAAAGCTGCATTTGATTTGAACATGTTTACTGTGTATCTGGGGACACAGGTCAAATTTTAGGATAAGAAAATCATACACACAGCTCCTTTAACTGTGGCACTTTTTTACGTACCAGGTAAACAGCTTCGTTGTACAGGTTGTTCTTGAGTGTCTCTTTGAGCTGTCGTATCATGGCCTCCACAAACTCTCCTCCAAAGTTGTAGTTGCGTGCGTTCAAAAGCCCGACCAGTGTGGTGTAGACTGTGAGTTTCTCAGGCAGCAGCCGTGCCCTGTCATAACCAGCACACAGTCACAACCACAACTCATTCACAACCAATACAAACCTCGTGGGAGTTTTCATTTTCAGTATTGACATCTTTAGCTTTTAAAGCCACAACATGCAACTTTCCATGGAAATCAAAAGTTAAAACCATACTCTGGAACATGATATGTTTATGTCATATTGTGGGAGATTATAGTAAAAAAAAACAACAAAAAACAACATTTTCATGGAAACAAGCTGGTGGCAGCCAGGCCAAATAAGAGATAAGGGTTGTGAAGATGCACAGCTCCAAACCAGAGTGGACTTACACAGAGCAGAGGATGCGCAGGATCTTGTTTTTGTAGTTGGGCAGGTCGGCCTCCAGGACGCCTGCCAGGCCCTCCAGATTACTCTCCAGAGAGGACGTGCTCTGGAACACAGGATCACACACCATCAACACACACAGATCATAGATACGCCATCAGCACAGAGCACACAAACATGGCCTCACACATGTCACGATCAAGCACATGATCACACACACCATCAGCACACACATAACAACGCACATGCCATCAGAGCACGTGAGCACTGCAGGACCTACACGTCTCCCTCATGTCACAGGTAAAGTCTGGCTCTGTACCTTCTCTCCAACTCGACATATGAGAGACTCCAGACGGTCTTCTATCTCGATGGGCTCCGATGTCCTCCTCCTTTTGTGAGGTTGTCCTCCTGTAAGACAATGCACGTGCGAAGAGTCCAATAGATTCATGATCAAATAACCCTCAATGCAAGTAGTTCAACATTCATTATAGTCCCCTGCACCCCTCCTCCCTCCACTTTTTCACAGTTTACTCTTCTCTCAAGTTAGTGAAATATCAGCCCTGGTCCATAAATCCAAACCTGTAGATTAGACCCCCTCCCCACTTCTCTGGTTAAAGCCCGTTTTCCTTCTCTCATCTCCTTAATAACTTCTATCCTACGTTCCTCTCTGACCACTGGCATTGTACCTTCCTCATTTAAAATTTCAGAAATCACTCCTATCATCAAAAAACCTGGTACAGACCCAACCGATTTAATTAACCTGCGCCCCATATCCAATCTCCCATTTCTCTCTAAAATACTTGAAAAAATTGTTGCCTCTCAACTTGACTTTCACCTCATTGAAAATAACCTGTATGAACAATTTCAATCCGGCTTCAGACCCCTCCACAGTACCGAAACAGCCTTAATTAAAATCACAAATGATCTCTTACTTGCAGCTGACAATGGACTCCTAACAATACTCATTTTACTGGATTTAAGTGCAGCCTTTGACACAATCACTCACACCATCCTCATTGACAAACTTATCTCTACTGGCATCTCACACACACCTATCCACTGGTTCATTTCGTATCTTTCCTCCCGCTCTCAGTACATCCAAATCAGTTCTTACTCCTCCCAGAACTACCCTCTTTCCTCAGGTGTCCCCCAAGGCTCAGTCCTTGGCCCCCTCCTATTCATTATCTACCTCCTTCCCCTTGGTCACATTTTCAGAAAACATAACATACACTTCCACTGTTATGCAGATGACACCCAGCTCTATATCTCCTCCAAAACATCCAACATCCTCCCACCCTCCTCCCTCACCCACTGTCTTCAGGAAATCAAATGCTGGTTCTCCTCCAACTTTCTAAAACTAAACCGCAATAAAACTGAAGTCCTACTAATCAGCACCAAATCTACACTAAACAAAATAGACAGCCTTTCAATCACTGTTCCATTTCCTCCATCCCTCCCTCCCCTCAGGTAAAAAGCCTGAGTGTCATCCTGGACAGCACTCTCTCATTCCAGTCACACATCAACAATATCACACGCACAGCCTACTTCCACCTCAGAAATATCAACCATCTCCGTCCTTCACTCACCCCTCACACAGCCGCCATTCTTGTCAATAGCCTGCAATTCCCTCCTGTATGGTCTCCTCCAAAAAACTATTCATAAACTACAACTTCTCCAAAACTCTGCTGCCCGGATCATCACCAGAACTCCCTCTATTCACCACATTACCCCGGTCCTGCAGCAGTTTCATTGGCTCCCCATTCACGATCGCATTCAGTTCAAAATCCTACTCCTCACATTCAAGTCCATCCATAAACTGGCTCCTACTTATCTCACAGAACTCCTTCATGTCACCACACACACCCGCCCACTCAGGTCCTCCTCCTCCATCCACCTCACAGTCCCTCCCGCTCGTCTCAGCACCATGGGGAGCAGGGCCTTCAGCCGCTCTGCTCCCCATCTATGGAACTCACTCCCCCCAGACCTCCAGAACGTTCAATCACTACCAATTTTTAAATCCAGACTCAAGACCCATCTTTTCAAAATAGCTTACCCCACTAGGGATGTCAACAATTAATCGACTTACGATTAATTGTCGATCAAGATGTTGGCCGAACAAAATGCATTAATTGTAATTAATCGCTAATCGCGGACACGCGCACCCGCGTGGTCACGAAACAAGGCAACCGCGCTGCGCCAAGCTCGACTCACAGCCGGCCGCAGGCGCCAACGGCACTGCTCAGCAGCCCCGGTGTACGCGCGAGGCCCGGGGCTGCTGAGATCGAACCGCGGCACCCGGAATGCGTACTCTCAGCCCTAGCCACAAACCAGCCGCATGAAACCAGCAGCGGCACGTGGTGGTTTAATCCTGGTTTAGTCCAGGTCTAGACCTGGTCCAGTCCTGGTTTAGTCTTGCCTGGAAGAATCCATGACTCATCGCTGTACCAGCGGATGAGTCTGGTAACGCTTGATCCAGAATGCGCTGCGGTTGCGCATAGACAGACAGCTAAGTGAACCAATCAGAGATTGCGCCATCTTGATTCAAAACTGAGGAGGAACATCCGCTGCCTAAGAGTGACGTTGCGGGCAAAGGCGGGGGCACTGACGTCACCATCTTTGAACGAATCAGAATCGCGGAGTCCGTTTTTAACCGGGGGAGCGAGAGTGGAGGGAGGGTGTCCAAATGGTATCGCGCTGTATAGGAAATACAGAGAGATATCATTTGGCTGGCCAGGTAAGGTTTAGTCCAGGCCCAGTCCAGGTTTAGACCTGGTTTAGACCTGGTCTAGACCTGGTTTAGACCTGGTCTAGACCTGGTTTAGACCTGGTCTAGACCTGGTTTAGACCTGGTCTAGACCTGGTTTAGACCTGGTCTAGACCTGGTTTAGTTCTGGTCTAGACCTGGTTTAGTTCTGGTCTAGACCTGGTTTAGTCCACGTTTAGTCCTGGTCTAGTCTCTTAACCAATCAGGACACAGAATACAATGTTACACTATAAAAAAAAATAAAATAAAAAAATCCGCGAACCGGCGGCACGGTGGCTGAGTGGCTAGCACTCACGCTTCACAGCAAGAAGGTTCCGGGTTCGATCCCCGGGTCCCCCAGGCCTTTCTATGTGTTCTGTGTGGAGTTTGCATCTTGGTGTCGATGTTGCGGCACTCCGGTTTCCCCCCCATCAACCCAAAACATGCTCTAGGTAAAATCCTCCAGCTTAGGTCCTGACCATTATTCTGATGTCTTTGTTAGAAAATAATCTGACTAAACATCTCTGGCGTATTTACTTCTGCCAGAGCACATATACAACTTTCACACAGGCTGCTCCAGTTCAGTGGAAGAAGGTACATGCCTCAGTGGCCGCCCCCATCTTCTGACCCTGCTGATCATGGAGCTGCTCCTACTCTTTTCATTTCCCGATCAGCCAAAAGCACACACTGGTCAGGCGATGCTTTCATACAAAGAGCCCGTAGACCACAGGCTCTGCTCCTCCGCTGTGCAGAAGATATAAACATCTGCACAGCGTTAGCTGGACCGGTGGGCTGCACACATGGAAACACTTTACCTACCCTCATTCTCGTCGCTGTGCCGTCTTCTGGACATTTTAAAACTAAAAGGTGGTAACGATGCAAAGGTCAGTACGAAAATAACCTAATACGTGATTTGAGGCTGGTTTATCGTATGTATTATTGCCTCTGCGGCGCCACAAAAGAACACAAACAGCAGCGCTCTGAATGAATGAAGCACTTCCGCGGTGAGCCGGAAGTGCTCCGTTTAATCCCACCGGCTGCGCTTCCTTGCTCTGCACGGTTCCGCCTACTGCTCTTTGCACGCTTCTGCCGCTGCTGTGCAGCTCATCTGGTTTTTATGCACATTTACAAAACAATAATGGCATCAAATGGAGTGTCCTGTTCAGAGTTTATAGATTTAGACATCGATCTAAACCCTCATAATGAACAAGAGACATGTAAACAAGAGAAGCAACTGCGCGCGTCTCTGCGTAAACATTATAGCCTGTGCCGAAGAAAGGTGAGATCAGCCATGTGCATTGAATATGTTTTTATGCGAGATAGGGTCATATCTGGACTAATTCTTGATACAGGACAGTACTTTATACAAAGATGTTCAGGAAGTTATTCTCTGTGCATTAGGTAGGATAGTTCTATCTAAACTATAATTATTTTGTGAATCAAATGCCTCATAAGAGAGTTTGGCTACTCTCTTATGAGGCATTTCATTCACAAAATAATTGGACTTAAGTAAGAGTAACGTTACTTCAAAGTAATATTACTCATGTAGCAGTACAAAGAAATTACTCAAATGAGAGGAAAAAAGTATTTGTGAAAGCTAATACTCAGGAGTAAAGAGTATCTGTCTGGACTTAACAGTTGATTTATAATTTGAAGTTTAATGCACATTAAATAAAATAAAATATTGAATAATACACAAAATCTGGTATTTTTTGAAGGAGGAAACTAACAAAATCGTAACTGAGTACTACACTCTTCTCATAATGCATATATTCGTGAAAAGTCCCTCAGTCGTCCAGGTAGAATCCATGATAACAGGAGAAGTTCAATTTGTCAACTGGACCAAGTTTGTTTGGTTGAAAACGTTTCGCCGCTCATCCGAGAGGCTTCGTCAGCTCTAATAAGAATACTGGTAAGACACTTGCTTGTATCTTGCTGTAGGGAGGAGCTACCTAGCTAACTACTTTCCGGAACTATCTCATTGGTTTCGGTCTTTTGTTTCTCTGGCGTCTAGCTTAACGATCCCTATTCATCCCTACACGCCTGCTTTTTCACACCTCTGGCCCTGACCTGGCTAGCCCTATTGTTTCCCTGTTTGTTTGATCTAGGCTTAATAATGGAATTGTAGATGGGATGCAAATTATATCTTACGCCACCATTTCTGTTCAGAGAAGGATTCTCTTTTTTGACAAAAATAGCCTCTTTAACTCCCCTCTCAAACCAATTCTTTTCCCTGGCTAAGATCTGAACCTCACTGTCCTCAAAAGAATGTCCCGTGGCTTCTAGGTGAAGATATACGGCAGAAGACGGTCCACTCTGGCACGCCCGTCTGTGTTGGTACATCCTCTTGTGAAGTGGCTGCTTGGTTTCTCCAATATAGCGCTCACTGCAGTCTTCACTACACTGAATGGAGTAGACCACATTGCTTTGTTTGTGGCTCGGTGTTTTGTCCTTTGGGTGGACGAGTTTTTGTCTTAAAGTGTTTGTGGGTTTGAAATAAACTGGGATTTCATATTGTCTGAAAATCCTCTGTAGTTTTTCCGACACGCCGGCCAGGTACGGAATCGCTACCCCTTTCCTCCTGGGTTCGGATTCTCTATTATCTTGTTTCTTGCCCTTGTCTCTCTTGGTTTTGTTAACAGCCCATTTGGGATAACCACAAACAGAGAGGGCTTCCTGCACATGTTGTTCTTCTTTTTCCTTACCCTCTGTGCTTGTGGGAACCACTTGGGCCCTGTGTTGTAATGTCCGAATAACACCCAGTTTGTGCTGCAGTGGGTGGTGTGAATCAAAAAGCAGGTATTGGTCTGTGTGTGTGGGCTTCCTGAAGACTTCTACTTGGAGTCCCCGGTCTCCTCCTATCGTTACTGCACAATCTAAGAACGCCAATGTGTTATCCTTGGCATCTTCACGGGTGAATTTGATATTAGGATCTACAGAATTGATATGTGCAGTAAAAGGTTCCAAATCTTGAATTTTGATTTTTGTAAAATTATCATCAACATAACGAAACCAGTGTGTGGGAGGAGTGCCTGGATATGAGGCTAAGGCACTCTGTTCAAATTGTTCCATGTATAAATTAGCCATGATAGGGGAGACCGGTGAGCCCATCGCACAGCCATGAATTTGCCTGTAGAAGTTCCCTCTGAACTGGAAATAGGTGGTATTTAGACAAATTTCCAGCAGTTGGCAGATTTGGTCAGGAGAAAGTTTGGTTCTCTCTTCTAGCTTGGAATCCTGTAGTAAACTCCTTCTCGCTGCTTCGACCGCTACAGCTGTGGGGATACAAGTGAAAAAGAGAGGTTACATCAAAGGAAACCATTGTCTCATCCTGACCAAACTGGAGAGACTTAACTTTGTTTACAAATTCAGCTGTGTTCTCAATGTGGTGCTCCGTGTTACCCACCAATGGAGCCAAGATGGTTTTTAGGTGTTTGGCCAAATTATATGTGATAGAGTCAACACTACACACAATGGGTCTGAGTGGTACTCCTTGTTTGTGAATCTTCGGGAGGCCATAGATGCACGGGATAGCATCACCAGGGTACAGTCTGTAATACAGTTGTAGATCAATGACTTCTTCTTTCCTCAACTTCTGTAAGAAATCAATGATCTTCTTTTTGTACCCATTGGTGGGGTCCCGTTTCAGTACTTCGTATGTTGTCGTGTCACTGAGTAGGCTGTTCACCTTAGCCTCATAATCAGCTGCGTCCAAGATCACCGTGCATCTCCCTTTGTCTGCAGGCAGGATTTGGATGCTCTGGTCCCTCTCTAGAGCAATGATGGCCTTCCTCTCCTCTGGTGTTACGTTAGAGGGTGGAAGTTTAGCATTGCTCATTGCAGCTGTTAATTTCAGTCTAAGGTCTCCAGCTTCTGTCTCTGTGAGCTTGTTGTTCCTAATGGCGGTTTCAGCTGCCGTGATGTAATCCACCGTGGGGATGTGATTAGGAGTCACAGAGAAATTCAGTCCTTTGCAAAGGACTTCTTTCTCTGTCTGAGTGAGTACCCGGTTGGAAAGATTTTTCACCCAGCGTTCTTTGTGCACCGATTGGCTAGGTCTGTCCTCCTTCCTACTGTCACTCCGATCCTTGGGGTTATTTCTATGTTGATTCTGGAGTTGTGCAAACTTCCTAATGTGTCGCTCTTTGGTTTTGTTGTGCTGCCTCAACTGACCCGTAGCTATGAAGTCGTTAATCCTGTGAAACATTTCTTTTGGCACTAGACCCGTTATTTTGTTTAGTAAGCTGTCTATTTCAAAGGGACAAAGGGAGATGCACGGTGATCTTGGACGCAGCTGATTATGAGGCTAAGGTGAACAGCCTACTCAGTGACACGACAACATACGAAGTACTGAAACGGGACCCCACCAATGGGTACAAAAAGAAGATCATTGATTTCTTACAGAAGTTGAGGAAAGAAGAAGTCATTGATCTACAACTGTATTACAGACTGTACCCTGGTGATGCTATCCCGTGCATCTATGGCCTCCCGAAGATTCACAAACAAGGAGTACCACTCAGACCCATTGTGTGTAGTGTTGACTCTATCACATATAATTTGGCCAAACACCTAAAAACCATCTTGGCTCCATTGGTGGGTAACACGGAGCACCACATTGAGAACACAGCTGAATTTGTAAACAAAGTTAAGTCTCTCCAGTTTGGTCAGGATGAGACAATGGTTTCCTTTGATGTAACCTCTCTTTTCACTTGTATCCCCACAGCTGTAGCGGTCGAAGCAGCGAGAAGGAGTTTACTACAGGATTCCAAGCTAGAAGAGAGAACCAAACTTTCTCCTGACCAAATCTGCCAACTGCTGGAAATTTGTCTAAATACCACCTATTTCCAGTTCAGAGGGAACTTCTACAGGCAAATTCATGGCTGTGCGATGGGCTCACCGGTCTCCCCTATCATGGCTAATTTATACATGGAACAATTTGAACAGAGTGCCTTAGCCTCATATCCAGGCACTCCTCCCACACACTGGTTTCGTTATGTTGATGATAATTTTACAAAAATCAAAATTCAAGATTTGGAACCTTTTACTGCACATATCAATTCTGTAGATCCTAATATCAAATTCACCCGTGAAGATGCCAAGGATAACACATTGGCGTTCTTAGATTGTGCAGTAACGATAGGAGGAGACCGGGGACTCCAAGTAGAAGTCTTCAGGAAGCCCACACACACAGACCAATACCTGCTTTTTGATTCACACCACCCACTGCAGCACAAACTGGGTGTTATTCGGACATTACAACACAGGGCCCAAGTGGTTCCCACAAGCACAGAGGGTAAGGAAAAAGAAGAACAACATGTGCAGGAAGCCCTCTCTGTTTGTGGTTATCCCAAATGGGCTGTTAACAAAACCAAGAGAGACAAGGGCAAGAAACAAGATAATAGAGAATCCGAACCCAGGAGGAAAGGGGTAGCGATTCCGTACCTGGCCGGCGTGTCGGAAAAACTACAGAGGATTTTCAGACAATATGAAATCCCAGTTTATTTCAAACCCACAAACACTTTAAGACAAAAACTCGTCCACCCAAAGGACAAAACACCGAGCCACAAACAAAGCAATGTGGTCTACTCCATTCAGTGTAGTGAAGACTGCAGTGAGCGCTATATTGGAGAAACCAAGCAGCCACTTCACAAGAGGATGTACCAACACAGACGGGCGTGCCAGAGTGGACCGTCTTCTGCCGTATATCTTCACCTAGAAGCCACGGGACATTCTTTTGAGGACAGTGAGGTTCAGATCTTAGCCAGGGAAAAGAATTGGTTTGAGAGGGGAGTTAAAGTTTTTTTCTCTTGTCAAAAAAGAGAATCCTTCTCTGAACAGAAATGGTGGCGTAAGATATAATTTGCATCCCATCTACAATTCCATTATTAAGCCTAGATCAAACAAACAGGGAAACAATAGGGCTAGCCAGGTCAGGGCCAGAGGTGTGAAAAAGCAGGCGTGTAGGGATGAATAGGGATCGTTAAGCTAGACGCCAGAGAAACAAAAGACCGAAACCAATGAGATAGTTCCGGAAAGTAGTTAGCTAGGTAGCTCCTCCCTACAGCAAGATACAAGCAAGTGTCTTACCAGTATTCTTATTAGAGCTGACGAAGCCTCTCGGATGAGCGGCGAAACGTTTTCAACCAAACAAACTTGGTCCAGTTGACAAATTGAACTTCTCCTGTTATCATAATGCATATATTGTTTTGAGCACACATTAAAAGTCCAGGTAGGTTTTCTAGGGGTTTTTCCTAGATTTGTATATTGATCTATGTCATATCTTTCTTATTTGCCATTCTGTAGTCTTTTGCTGCATTTGTGGTCTCCAAGAAGTCTGAATGCAGTGAATGTTGGAGCTGCTGTGGTCACACCTTCACTGAGCACTCTGCCATTCACAAACATGTGGCCCGGAGCCATCAGGCCGAGGTGGAGCAGAGAACCCTCACAGCCTTTGAGAAGGTCGAGACTGAGGAAGGGGAAGACCATTCAGACCCAAAGCAACCTGACCTACGCCTGGGGCCCGAGAACACGGACATCTCTTCATGGATCCCTGACATCATCCACCTGTCTGAGGAGCAGCTCACACAGTAATAGATCTTACACATTGTAGCATCAGGGTTGCCAGATTTTCAGAGAGGAGCATGCAACTAAAAGGCAGAGTGAGGGGGGTGGAGGGGCAGGTTTTTGGACATATGAGGAACAGTGTGATTGGTCCTTCAGTGAGCTTCTATTCACTGAGAGTAAATAGAAGAGCCACAGTAAGCCTTACTTAGATGGGGTGCAGTTATATGCCTTGGAAGCATAAACCTAAGCTAGGGATGTCAACAATTAATCGACTTACGATTAATTGTCGATCAAGACGTTGGTCGAACAAAATGCATTAATTGTAATTAATCGCTAATTGCGGACACGCGCACCCGCGTGGTCACAAAACAAGGCAACCGCGCACCGCGCTCACTCAACGGCCCTGCCCGGTGTACGCGCGGGCCTCGTGCGTACACCGGGGCTGCTGAGCACAAGATTGAACCGCGGCACCCGGAATGCGTAGTCTCAGCCCTAGCCACAGCCCTAGCCACAGTCGCACGAAACCAGCAGCGGCACGTGGTGGTTTAATCCTGGTTTAGTCCAGGTCTAGACCTGGTCCAGTCCTGGTTTAGTCCAGGTCCAGTCCAGGTTTAGACCTGGTTTAGTTCTGGTCTAGACCTGGTTTAGTCCACGTTTAGTCCTGGTCTAGTCTCTTAGCCAATCAGGACGCAGAACACAATGTTACAGTATAAAAAAAAGTTACACTATAAAAAAAAATTGAATAAAAAAAAAAAAAATCCGCGAGCCTTGATAGAGCGAGGGATTACTGTATTTTGTTATTCAGCATCAATACATTTGTCTGCTTTAAAGGAAAAGTAACGTTATTTTACAATCTGAGCCTTCTTTCGGTAATAAAACAAGTCGTTTGACTCACCCATATCACGTTCGTGTCATTTGGAGCTGTTTGAAGAAAGTTATGTTGTAGCGTATCCATTAGCATTTGTATTCGGGGCATTACTTTGCGGTCTCCAAATAACACAAACTTTAGCACTTTTCAAATCATAGAAGCCCGATGTCTTAATGAAAAATTTCGTTTGAAGCAAAAGTGGCCTGTAATCCGAGATTTATCCATAGTTTTCAGCTTTGCGTTTCCTCTTTGGGTCCCGGGAGCAGTCCGCGCATGCGCACTGGCGTCCTCATCTACTCGAAACTATGGCTAAATCTGGGATTACAGGCCACTTTTGCTTCAAACGAAATTTTTCATTAAGACATCGGGCTTCTATGATTTGAAAAGTGCTAAAGTTTGTGTTATTTGGAGACCGCAAAGTAATGCCCCGAGCAAATGATACAGCACCATGTTAACAGATACGGGATCATTACTAGAACAGAACGGCTCAACATAAGTTCTGCGATACTGCTCCAATTGACAGAAAAATGCTATGGGTGAGTAAAACGACTTGTTTTATTACCGAAAGAAGGCTCAGATTGTAAAAAAACGTTAATTTGCCTTTAAGGATACGGGATCATTACTAGAACAGAACGGCTCAACATAAATTCTGCGATACTGCTCCAATTGACAGAAAAATGCTATGGGTGAGTAAAACGACTTGTTTTATTACCGAAAGAAGGCTCAGATTGTAAAATAACGTTACTTTGCCTTTAATTAATTGAGGAATATACAATATAATAATACTATGATATATTTTTGACTCAGTGTTATGTATACTAGAGCTTATATTCTTAAAGATCTTATTGAAACACTAAAATTCAAGTGAAAAACGCCGCTTATCAGTTAATCGTTAATCAATCGATAAGGTCAATCAACTATAGATTAATGAATTAATCGATAATTTGCATCCCTAACCTAAACCATTATCCATTTGTTAGTGCACCCAGTTAGGCATCAAAATTGTACATTTACAATGGTAATAAGCAGTTGTTCAGCACAATAAGTATAATTCAGTAATCCCTTGGCGAGCTACTTTGGAAGGGGTGGAGAGTTACTGGTAGTTCCCGAGCTACAGGTTGGAGACCCCTGGTCTAAGGTATACACACATCAGGGCAGTCCTGTGTGATGTCACATAGTACTTGAAAGCAACAAATGTACCTAGTTGGGGCCAAGCACCGAAGGTGCTAGGCACCATAGTGTTTCTACTGATTCTTATTATACATTATTCCTCTGACAATGGGAGCCTATGGCAACCCCTAGAACTGTCTGGTAAAAAGTTGTGAAATTTTGCATGCACATTCTAGCCAGTCTCCTCATTACCCACAGCAATTTATAGGCCCCCACCTCCAACTGTCTAGTGCCACCAGCAGGTCAAAGTTGCTGGAATTTTCAGGAATTTCAGAAATGTACCTTTGATCCGTCTTTGATGTGTCTTTGATCTAGCCGAAGTGAGCTCATATCTCGGGAATCCTTCATAGGAAGCCTGGGAGCCTGGGAAGCCTGGCTAACCCTGTTAACCTGAAGC
The DNA here is from genome assembly GCA_036785185.1 of Paratrypauchen microcephalus. Taxonomy (NCBI): domain Eukaryota; kingdom Metazoa; phylum Chordata; class Actinopteri; order Gobiiformes; family Gobiidae; genus Paratrypauchen; species Paratrypauchen microcephalus. The sequence goes on along the minus strand of JAVJIX010000186.1, from coordinate 789,337 downwards.
CTATTAGACCCTGTTAAACCCTGTTAAACCCTGTTAGACCCTGTCAGACCCTGTTAGACCCTGTTAGACCCTGTTAGACCCTGTTAGACCCTGTTAGACTCTGTTAGACCCTGTTAGACCCTGTCAGACCCTGTTAGACCCTGTTAGACCCTGTTAGACCCTGTTAAACCCTGTTAAACCCTGTTAAACCCTGTTAAACCCTGTTAGACCCTGTTAGACCCTGTTAGACCCTGTTAGACCCTGTTAGACCCTGTCAAACCCTGTTAGACCCTGTCAGACTCTGTTTTAATAAACATTGCTGAGGTCTACATGCACCTTCGGTGCTTGGCCCCACATTGCTGCTTGCAGCTATATTTTACATTATACTTGCCAAAGAAAAAGGTCTAGGAACAGTAGACAATCCTATTAAAACACCATACACACGCAAAAAAAATAATTTAGTTTACTACTTTAAATATGCATCACAGCTGAATGAATGCTAATGACGTGTTTATTTTTATTAAAGTATTTAGCATCAATAACTGCTTTAAAACATTCATAGATATTGTCATAAACTGTTTATGGTCACATTATGGAGTCTATTAATAATATGAACAAGTTGAAAAAATGATCAAAATCACCTCTTTTATGAGAGAGTGCCATTCACCCTACCTGTGATTCTCAAAGTGTTGAATTTGACCTTGTAGACAATAAAAACTCACATTTACCATGACAGTACATTACCGTGCCAATACCCTACATGAGATGTAGTGATCATGACTGATTCTCTCTTATGCCCTGTGTCCCAGAGGCCCTGGCAGAGTGCTCCTCTATTACTGTTACTGTGATGTGTCTGACCCTCAGATGCTCTGTGCCTGGCAGAGAGTGCTCTGTGAGAAACTCCACCTCACGGGAAAGGTGAGTCCTGCCCTCCTCCACTCACTCCATCTAACAGAAAATACATTTTAGTGTAGGGATTCAGTGTTCTGTTACTAAATACTAGTAAATTTTCAGTATTCTTCCCATCACTGCCCGTGCATCCATTAAATGACTAAAGGGGGGAGGTGTGTTCTCCAAATGATTAGCATCAAACTACTATGTATACAGTGAAGGAATAGTAAACGGCATCTTTAAATGTTAAAGGGATAGTTCGGGTTTTTTGATGTGAATATCTATGGCATCCCCTTCAGCAGTGTTGTGCATTAACACTGACTTATCACTGACAATGTCCTGTGAGCCGAGTTTCTGCCCGGTTCTGGAACTGATGAAAGTAGGTCCAGCAAGTTAGCTAGGACAGTTAATAAAGCTTGTTTTTCTTCTCAAAACAATATTTGTCCAAAAAGTGATATATTTGCGTCACAAAACAGTCATAATCGCTTGGTGCCAGGGACGTGCACAGGGGGGTTGCTCAGGTTGCCCTTGTGCCCTCCTGGACTGATGTTGCCCTTTCGAGTTGAAAAAAATAAAATAATAATAATAAATTGTTCAATGGATACAGAATTTCATGTAGGCCTAGGCCTAGATTTTAAAATGGAAAAAAACAAATCGCCACTCAAAACATTTTTCCTAAAATAAAAGCAGCCTTATTCTCTCGCGAGCCAGACCGGTTCGCGAGCCGCAGACACCGGAGCACCGTGAGCCCGCCTCCGCCACGTCCGGGGACCCCGTGTCCCTGCTCCATCCAACTACGACCTCAGATCAGACGAGACTACCCGCTGAATTTAAGCATATTACTAAGCAGAGGAAAACAAACTAACCAGGATTCCCTCAGTAGCAGCGAGCGAAGAGGGAAGAGCCCAGCGCTGAATTCCCGTCCGACGGGTGGGCATGGGAAATGTGGCGTACGGAAGTCCTGTGTCGATCGGGGGCCTTAGTCCTTCTGTTAGAGCCTCAGCCCGTGGACGGTGTGAGGCCGGTAACGGCCCCCATCGTGCCGGGGTCCAGTCTTCTTCGAGTTGGGTGTCACCGGCCCTGCCGAGCGCACTTCCTCCGCAGCGTTGCGGTGCAACCGGCTCTGGGTCGGCCAGGAAAGGCTTGAGGCGACGGTGGCACACCACCCCGGCTGCGTGCTTTACAGTGCCTCCCTTCTGGAGTCTGCTAATTTTGTGGTAGGCAAACTAAGCTACATGTCTGCAGTTTCTAACTTTTCGTTTTAGCAGCAGAATGAATGATGGAACTAATGCATCACATGAATTCTTTCATTCAAAATGGTTAAATGACTAAATTTTATCACTATTTTGGGTAATGTGTGTTATGTTAAGTGATGCCCACAGAAAAGAGGCGGTTGCAGGAGAGAGAGAAAACCCTCAGGGAGCAAAGCAAAGGGGATCACATCACTGCAGTGTTGGCTAAGAAAAAGCCATCCAGCAGGTGAGACAGAGATGTTCCATTGTAAAGATGAGATGATACTGTGTAGGCTAATTGATTAATTAATCAAACTCATATTTTAGCCTACTACTGGCATTTTTTCATAATTACATTACATTTAAGCAGACACAAGCCTCCTCCAGACGCTTCATATAGCCTGTGATTTTTTCCCCCCGGGAGAGTGGGTTGGTTTGCCCTTTCTTCAGGTCAGAGCAACTGCCCCTCAAAATTCCTGTGCACGTCCCTGCTTGGTGCTATTTTCTCTCGAGTCCTATTACTGCGCGTCTATTATTATTATTAGCCTGTTCACTTGTAAACATCGCCACTTACAAGTGAACAGGCTAATAATAATAATAGGCGCCCAGTGGGAATCCCACTTTTCCCTGGGTGTAGAAAGTCTGTTCTAATAGAGTGTGAGTGGGTGTGATGTGTGTGTGTTGCAGGTGAAGGTGGCTTCAGAGGGCATCAATGGCACTGTGGGAGGCACCTCTGCTGCTACAGAGCTTTACATGCAGAGCATGTGCTCCAACCCCATCCTCAGCATGCACAGGGACGACTTTAAGGTAAGGCCTCAGCACCGGCATTTGTGATGTCATGAAGTGGTAGTTTTCAAGTTAACAGCTCCTTTTACCTTTAGTTCAGAAGAGATAGACAAACCCAGAGCTGACAAATTAGTAAAGGTGTATGGAGTTTAAAAACACAGTGGAGCACTTCCTGTATTACTACACCACAAGGTGGAGCAGAAGAACCTTCTGAATCTTAAATATGCAGGGTTTATGTGTTAAACATGTTAAACAAACATCCAGGTCTGTTTTTGATGAGGAAATGATTTTATAACAGATTGTGGGGAAGCTGACCAATGTGGTCTTAAGTAGGAGGCAGACTCTGAAAATATTTCTTTTGTCCCAAGATTTATTTTGACATTTCACCATGGCATTTGTGGCTATCAAAATAATACATATTTGCAAAAAAAATAACTGTGCTCAAATTAGGCATAAGCAACAGAAATTAACGCAACTAAAGCAGAACCCACATGTGCACGGCTACACTTATGAGACCCGAAAGGCTGAGCTGACCTGCTTTTATAGATACTCCCCCAGGAGGCTCCTCCCTCCAGGTAAGTCCACAATCTCAGCAGGTTGGATGTGCGGCAACTTTACTTTTATCTAAGTTCTCCTGTTAACTTACTGAAAGAGCCCAAGTCCCCCTTTAAACAAACATGCTCAACATAATCTACAAACACCAAAACATCAAAATCAAATACAAAACCCAACAAACAAAAGGAACTGAAACCAATCCCCCCTCCCTCCACATGGTCTGGCCCAAGTGTGTGTCACTTTACACCACATTCTAAAATATTATGCAAATTGTGTTTAACTGTCATGAAGGTAAAATGTTTTAACTCGTAGATGGTCTTGTGTCTCAGGCTCATTGGGTCAGTGAAATCAATCTCACACACCAGTGCCAATGAGTTTGCCAGGTAAGTCCAATTAAAGGAAAAACGACTTAAGAAGGACATTCCACATTATTAAGCAGACCCCCATTTTCAAGCAATATGGGAAATAAAAAAGATCTGCCGAAAAGAAACACTTGAATACCTTGGACAAGGTATGAAAACCTTAGATATTTCACAAAAACTTAAGCGTGATCATCGTACTATTAGGAGATTTGTAGCTGATTCAGAACAGTCATGGATTTGTACAGATAAAGGCACAATGAGGAAGGTTTCTGCCAGATAAATCAGATTAAGAGAGCAGCTGTTAAAATGCCATTACAAAGCATTATTTGAAGCTGCTGGTGCCTCTGGAGTCCCGCGAACATCAAGGTGTAGGATCCTGCAGAGGCTTGCAGTTATGCATAAAAATTCTATTTGGCCACCCTTAAACAATGCCCACAAGCAGAAATGGCTCCAGTGGGCCCAGAAATACATGAAGACTAATTTTTCAAACTGTCTTGTTCACTGATGAGTGCCATGCAACCCTGGATGGTCCAGATGGATGGAGTGATGGATGGTTGTTGGACGGTCCCAACAAGGCTGTGAAGTCAGCAAGGAGGTGGGGCCGGAATCATGGGAAGAGAGCTGGTTGGTCCCTGAAGGTGTGAAAATGACCTCTGTAAAGTATGTGGAGTTTCTGTCTGACCACTTTCTTCCATGGTACAAAAAGAAGAACCATGCTTTCCATAGCAAAATCATCATCATGCATGACAATGCACCATCTCAATGCTGCCTCTGCATCATTGGCTGCTATGGGCATAAAAGAAGAGAAACTCATGGTGTGGACCCCGATCCTCCCCTGATCTCAACCTTACTGAGAACCTTTGGAGCATCCTCAAGCGAAAATTCTATGAGGGTGAGAGGCAGTTCACATCCAAACAGCAGCTCTGGGAGGCTACTCTGACATCCTGCAAAGAAATTCAAGCAGAAACAGTTCAGTGGATGCAAGAATTGTGAAGCTCCTGCCAAATAAGGGAATTGAAATGTAACTTGACCTGTTAAGAAGTTTTGATTGAAATGGCTTTTGATTTCAGTAATATGCTAATGCTTCTAACTGAAAAATAAACCAATGGCCATTTTCAGTTCTTTACAACAATAACATGGTTTGAAACTTTGTTGCACATAATAATTTGGAACAGTGCATTTTAAGTTTAAAAAAAGACAGTTATCATTGGGAGGTTTGTTCAATAACATTCAAACAAACCTCCTGATGACTCTGATGACTTTAAATTTATGATGACTGAGAAAAATATCATTTGCATAATAATTTGGAATGCGACATACTGTCTCCTGGAACCTCCTCCTGATCTGAGACTGCTGTAGACATGGCAGAACGTCTGCTAACAGGTCCATCCTGGAGGAGTTGGGCTACCTGTGCTGCTGCAGGGTCCAGATATGGCTTTTACTTCACTAACTGAAACTGTAACCACCCCTCGGCTACATGATTATACTTAAAGGAGCACTAAGCAACTTTTCTGATGGTATGGTATTAAATGCATAGTATGATTAAAACCATACTATGGACTGTTGAAGACAAAGCAATTGCTTTTCTATGAATAAAAGCAGGCAATGGACACAGTTTGTCTTAAGATGTGTTTGTTTATTTGATGTAAATGTACAGTAAAGTGACTAAACAGTGTTGTTTCCACAGATGAGTGCAGGAGGAGCAGAGTGCTTCACAGAGCTGAGGGTGGGGATCTACAGAGAAATTGTGCCTATGGGGGTGGACCCTCAGCTGGTGTCTTACCGCTTGGCAGGTGCATCAACATTTTCTGGTTTTCAACTCAAAGAATCCAATCTAGCCAGTCCCAGCCTCTCAAACTCTGACAAATCACTTACATGCACAGCTTTAGTACAACTTTAGTACAGCTTTTTCAAAGGGCAGGGTCAACTGTAGCTGATGAAAAGAATCTTTGAAATATGGGTATTAAATGATATTTCTGCACTTCTATGGGTAATTTTGCAGTCTTCACATTTCTCTGACCCATAAACCTCATCTAATGCTTTGGAGCGTTTCTGTTAGAATGACATAATATTGTTTTCAGAACACCTAAAAAATACTGAGCTGTGCATGGTGCTCGCTCAACCCCACATGCAGACAGTGCACATGATCTGATTTACACATTTATAATATAACATCTGTGTTCTGAAAGTTTAGTAGAGTCATCATTGTGAACTGTAATCCCCCCTTGTGTGTGGTCAGGGACTTACCTGGAGCCAGAGGACTTCCACAGGGAGGTGGAGGCGCTGCTGGCCACAGACGGCACACACAGAGACACTATTCTACTCGACTGCCGCAACTTCTACGAGAGCAAAATTGTGCGTTTTTATCTTTATTTACATTTTAAAGGAGGCAGTGTACTCATTTACATTGATTTTTCTATATCATGCCTACTACCTGATTTGCTTTTTTAACAACTCCACAAGCAAAGAGTAGCAAAGTATTTTTTTTGTTATTTATTATTATATTTTTCAAATGTAAACAGAGACAAAATATTTCCAATTTCTTTAAAAGTAACACTGTGTATGGGGGGGGGGGGGTCTGCCCACTGTGTGTGTGTCTGTTTCTGTCTTCTGATTGCTCCAGGGACACTTCACTCAGTGCCTGGCCCCAAACATCCGGAAGTTCAGTTACTTCCCTGACTATGTAGAGCAAAACCTGCATGTGTTCAGAGGGAAGCGTGTGCTCATGTACTGCACCGGGGGCATCCGCTGTGAGCGCGCCTCTGCCTACCTCAGGTCAAAGGTCAGGACTGCCAATATCATTTTTACAAATGTTCACAGGGACGCTTTAAAAACCCTGTAACCAATGTTTTTCCCATGTCTTTGAGGAAAATGTGTCTTATAGTACAGATACAGTTGTATGAAAAAGTTTGGGCACCCTTGACTATTGCCATTATAAATCACTGGGTGTTTGGGTCCACAATGTCATTTTGATCTATCAAATAACACCGTAATATTTCAGCAGTGAAATTAGTTACCGGTAGTTTTTTTTTTTTTTACAGAAAATGTGCAATATGCATCAAAACAAGATTAGACCGGTGCATAAATTTGGGCAGCTTAATAGAAAAATCACATCAATATTTAGTAGAGCCGCCTCCTCCTGCAAAAATAACAACCTCTAGATGCTTCCTATAGCCACTAATGAGTGTTTGGATCCTGGATGAAGGTATATTGGACCATTCCTTCTAACAAAACATTTCTAGTTCAGTGAGGTTTGATGGTTGCTGAGCATGGACAGCCTGCTTTCAAATCATCCCACAGATTTTCAATGATATTCAAGTCTGGGAACTGGGATGGCCATTCCAGAACATTGCACTTGTTCCTCTGCATGAATGCCTGAGTAGATTTTGAGTAGTGTTTTGGGTCGTTGTCTTGTTGAAATATCCAGCCCTGGCGTAACTTCAACTTTGTGACATATTGTTGAACATTATTCTCAAGAATCCCCTGATATTGTGCAACCATGCAACCCTCAACTTTAACGAGATTCCCAGTACCAGCACTGGCCACACAGCCCCAGAGCATCATGGAACCTCCACCAAATTTTACTGTGGGTAGTGTTTTTTTTTTTTTTGGAATGTTGTGTTCTTTAGCCGCTATGCATATCGCCTCTTGTTATAATCAAATAACTAAATTTTTGTTTCATCAGTCCACAGCACCTTATTCCAAAATGAAGCTGGCTTGTCCAAATGTGCTTTTGCATACTTCAAGCAACTCAGTTTCTGGCATCTGCTTCTGCATCACTCCCTGTACAACCTTTTCTTGTGCAAATTGTGCTGTATTGTTGACCTATGCACAGTGACACCATCTGCAGCAAGATGACCTTGCAGGTCTTTGGAGGTGGTCTATGGGTTGTATTTGACCATTCTGATCATCCTTCATCTTTGCTTCTCTGATATTTTTCTTGGCCTGTTACTTCTGGCCTTAACAAAACTGTGCCTGTGGCCTTCCATTTCCTCATTATGTTCCTCACAGTGGAGACTGACAGTTGAAATATTTGAGATTGCTTTTTGTAGCCTTCCCCTAAACCATAATGCTAAACAATCTTTGTTTTCAGGTCATTTGAGAATTATTTTGAGGCCCCCCCATGTTGCCACTCTTCAGAGGAGAGTCAAAAAGAAGAACAACTTGCATTTGGCTGCCTTAAATGCCTTTTGTCATGATTGGAACCAGCAGTCTTTGAATTTCAAAGCTTAATGAGCTCATCAAACCAATTTTGTATTCCAATTACTGTGTTGATTAGTTACAGGTATTCAAAGCAACAAAATTACAAGGATGCCCACATTTTTGCTGTCTATTTTTCACATTTGATTTAGTTTCATACAAATGAATATTACTACACTTAAAATCTGTGTCTGGAAACCCATCCAGTCCTCGGGTTTTATGTGAAAATGAATGACAGGCCACTGTGATCATTTTCTGTGAAGACAGTCAATTATTATGCAACCTCAGAGGGGTGCCCAAACTTTTTCATACAACTGTATATTGTATACACCTCTTAAGTCTGCTACAGTCTTGGTCATTTCTAAAATATTTTATTGTACATTAATCAGGAATTTCACATTAGCATGCCAGTTGTTAGCTTTACTGTGACAACAGAACTCTGTTCTAGTCTGTGATAATTGTGAAAACTGCTTACAAACACCTTACCTTACAAAATGCTAGGAATAACTTTTTAAGACAGTAAAAATCTGGTACAGTGCCTTTAAATTTCTGAGAGGATTTCCCTTTCTACTAACTATATGAAAATGAACACCTCACTTGTTCAGGTAGTTTTGGCATGTTGAACATGGTTGCCAATCTGCACTTAGAGCCTCTCCAAAACACTCTCACACTAGTCCTGTCATGATGCATTTCAGTGTTATATATCCCATGTTTTACTATTCAGCATAGGTTTATGAATGGCCAAACCTCTTTGTCAAAGCTTGATCTCGTCAGATCTCAGACACTTAAGTACAGTGCAACTGGGGCTAGTTAGGTCTTGGATGGGAGACCACTGGGAATTCCAGGTGTAGCAGTGAGATGGTGACAAAAACTACCATTGTGTCCTTAGGCAAGACATTTCTCCCACATTGCCTAGTCTGAATGTGGTGACTTGGTGGTGCTTGAAGAGGCCAATGGTGCTCATTGACAGCCTCACTTCCATCAGTCTGCCCCAGGGCAGCTGTGGCTACAACAGAAGCTTACCACCACTGAGTATGGAGTGAATAAAATTGTAGCACGATTCTGAGCATCTGTAAAAGCTATTGGATGATAATGAGAAGACGAATGCATTATTTCTATTACATTGAATTTTCACAACCAGTATCGAAAAAGGCATTTTTAAAATATTGAACCTGTGTCCCAAGAACTATAAAAAAACAAAAAAACAAAACATAGCATATTGGTAATTTGCCATAAACAATTTGTCTCTTTGTGTGTTTTATAATAAGGAGGAATTGGCTACAGTGATTTGAAAATGTTATATGTTAAGAAGTGCTCAAAACGTTTCATATAACAGGCAGCATTCTGTACTAACCCGCACTCCTGTGTACTCACCCTGGTTTGTGCCCTGTGGTCTCAGGAGGTGTGTAAGGAGGTATTGCAGCTCAGAGGAGGCATCCATAGATATCTGGAGCACTTTCCTCAGGGACATTATCGAGGCAAACTGTTTGTGTTTGACGAGCGATACGCCATCTCCTCCAACGATGACGTCATCTCAGGTCAGAGCCACATCTCAAAGCACTGTTGTGGTCCTATGCACATGTTTTAGATGAGGGAATATACATATACGTCCAAGGCAAATACAGTATATTAGATTTTATGTCTGTTTAAAGGTGTATTATATAATTTTTCTATTGGATATCCACCATCTTATCTCCATGGAAATGTTATTGTACTGTATGGCATAAATTGGCATTACAGTGGTCCCTCGCTCTATCACGGTTCACTTTTGCGGCCTCGCTATTTCGCAGATTTTTTATTTTTATTTTTTTATTTCAATTTTTTAAAATAGTGTATCAATGTTGTGTTCTGCGGGACGCAGCAGGGCGCACCGCGCTCATCCAAGCACTGGAAACACTGCCGCTATTTCCCACATTGACCACCCGGAGAAGTGTACGCGCGGACACGTGCACCTGCTCATCGTGGTCAAATCCGTGCGCCTCACCTGGGGCTGCAAGTACGAGACCAAGGCTGCGGTCCCGAGAAGAAACACGGTCTGCTTCCGCAGAACAAACTGGTGGAACCTGGAGTCCAGGTGGCGGAACCAGTCCTGAGAGCGCACGGAAGCGTTCTCACTACAGTTCAGAACCTGCACGTGGCAGTGCCGTTGGATGAGCGTGGTACGCCCTGCTCGTCCCTCTGTGCTCACACTGTGTTTGAATAAGAAGCAGTCCGAGCCGCACCGGGCTCCGGGGCTGGATGCACGAGGAGTGGAGACATGTGTCACTGGATCCGTAGGAAGACCAGGCCGGAACCAGACCAGGACTAAACGTGGACTAAACGTGGACTAAACGTGGACTAAACGTGGACTAAACCAGGTCTAAACCAGGTCTAAACCAGGTCTAAACCAGGACTAGACCAGGACTAGACCAGGTCTAAACCAGGTCTAAACCAGGATTAAACGCTCATCGGTGCACGTGACACCCCCTTCACTATTAATACATTTTGTTGAAAATCTACGAAAGTTTGAGTGTTTAAACAAGAGAGAAATGTGAGAAAATGTTAATACCAGTCTGAGAAAAGTGTATAATGTGTGTGGTGAGGCGTTTACAGCCTTAAAACATGTATAATCATTTTAAAATATAAAGTTGTCCTACTTCGCGGATTTCACTTATTACGGGTTATTTCTGGAACCTAACCCCTGCGATAAACGAGGGACCACTGCACATACATTCTAAATGTGAGCGGGCTTGCTTCTCCGTAGAGCTGTCCTATAACTTGGCCTGGTGATGTCACCTGGTTTGTGGAGATGGATAAGTTTAATGCCGTTCTATGTAGGCGAAGTAGTAAATTCTCCATGGAGACAAAGAGTGTATGCTTGTTAATTGAATATATAGAATGTGAACAGAAAAGTGACATAAATAATCAAAATAGAGCTAGCAATTTTACAGTGTAACAGCTGTGTCTCCACAAACTTGACTCTTACTGGCCTAGAGGAGAACTGCTTGTTCCTTTGACTATTATATTCCACAGAATAGCACAAAACATATCTATCTCCATGGACAATGTTCCGAAGTATGGTGTTGTTTCCATGGAATCATGTAGATGAGTTGCCACCTCCAGAAAGTTACACACTGTAGCACTGTAGAATTGTAGATGAATTGTGGAATCTGTGGTACTATAACTGAACAGGTTAGGACAGGTTAGACCACATTTAAAGGGTCCATATTACACTGTTTTCTCATCTTTGTCATGTTGTTTCCTCATGACAAACATGGCTATGTTTTGTTTCATTCACACATGTTGACACACAAACCCTGTATATTTTTAGATAAAGTTCTTCTTTCAAACAGAAAACACTTGGTAATGCAGGACATGATCCACTCCAGACACCTTAACTAGAATAATTTGGATCATTTCAGTACTGGAATTGCCAATCTCTACTGAACTAAAGGTAACAGAGTATTTTGAGCATCGGAGATGTAGACTAATAATAAAGCGTTATTCAAACATATGTGAATGAAACAAAACACAACTCCAGGTATGTTTTTAATGAGGTAACATTTTAATATGACTTGAAGCTCTTCATTTGACTTAGTCAATTTTGCATAATATAGGTCCTTTTAATAAATAGTATTCATATTAGCAGACATTGTTTTAATGTGTAACTCTTTGACATGACATTAATATCTTATGTTTTGCTATAATCGCAATATTAATCTAAAATAACTTAAGGTAAAAGTAGAAATTCAATTTGTCAACTGGACAAAGTTTATTTAGTCAAAGATGTTTCACAGCTCATCCAAACTGCTTTGTCAGTTCTGGTTTCACATAAAATAACTTAATTAAAGAAACAAGTCCATGGACTTCCCGCGTTTGAAAACAGCGGTGCCCAATAGGAGCTGATGTCCCCATAAATGTTATCACAACAAAGCGCCGCATGCTGTGGGCCCCTCCTATGTTTAGTTGCCCAACATGCTAGCGAGCAGACTTTTATTTTTTTGTACCAAAATGACCACATGACTCTGCCGAATCCTACATGTATGAAGAGTGGGCATGTTCTGGCTGCGGTGAAAATGGGGGTTAATGGGAAAAATGGCATCTTGAAAATACTGTAAGTGATTAAAGATGACTCAAACATGCACCAATAATTCCAAATACAAACTTGAGTGAATAAATGAGAAGAAAACAACTATAACATGATTAAAAGCTTTGAGAAGTCGATTTTGCAGAATAGGTCTGCTTAAAATATAAATATAAATATAAATATATATATATATATATATATATAAATATAAATATAAATATATATATATATATATATATAAGGGGTGTGCAAAATAATCGTCATGACAATGCATCGCGATACTAACTTTCACAATATACTGCATCGATTCTTGATGCCAAAAATCGATTTTTATTAATTAATAATTTAATATTTAATAATTTAATATTTCATATAAATTAATTAATTATTAGTTGTTGTTTTTTTTTATAAATCCTATGCACTTTTTTCTTTGTGAAAGGGTATTGTTTGTTATGATGGTAGCTACCTCCAAAATGGCAAATGTTTGAACATCATTTTTTGTTTTAGAAAAAATCCTATGCACTTTTTTTGTTATTGGTTTGGTTTATATGTTTTTTTATTCAATAAATTCAGTTATGAATTGAGTTGCTCAGAGTTATGTATCAATTGAAGACACGACCCAGATACACAGCCACTGATATTTAAGTTATCCTTTTTTTTTGGTACACTTTCACTGAAGAATGTCGAATATATTGCAATGCATCGCAATAATTCAAGTATCGTGATGCATCGTGATAGTATCGCATCGTGGCATATGAATCGTGATTCGAATTGAATCGTGACTTCTTTGCCAATATCCACCCCTAATAGATATATACAGGGGTGCACATAACTTTTTTAGTGAGTTACTCATGTGAGTACCAGCAGATAGTGTTTGGTACGCACCTCATCCGCGATAAGTCTAAGTCCCCCTGGCGGTCAGCTGATTTTGCGCAGTTCTCCAGCGTGTGTGCAGTGCACAGAATGTGCACAAGAGAGTCTCCAATTGCAACGAGTCCTTTTAGTTTTAGCGCAACACCATTGTACACCCCGACGTTAACAGCTGCTCCGTCTGTGCACACAGCGACCAACTTTGTCGTCCAGTCATCCAAGCCTGCGTTTCTTTGGTGGTGGTGGCGAAACGCCAAAGAAACTGCTTACTGTTGTCTGTTTCTTTTTAGACATGTTTGACTTTACCAACATTCAACTAGATACTCGCACCGGCAACATGAACAGCCATGTGAAATAGTTTAGAAGGGATAGTCAGTACGCAGGAGCGCGGTAGTGGCCCAAGTCGCAGTACGCATCGCTCATTTTTGTCGCGCATGCGTACCTGCGTACCACTTATGTGCACCCCTGTGTGTGTGTATGTGTAATATATATATATATATATATATATATATATATACAGTGCCGTGAAAAAGTATTTGCCCCCTTCCTGATTTCTGTGTTTTTTGCATATTTATCACTCAAAACATTGTCAGATCATCAAACCAATTTTAATATCACACAGAAACAACCCAAGGAAAGACAAAATTCAGTTTTTGAATGATGATTCCATTTATTAGTGCACAAAAAAAATCTAAACCTATCTGGCCCTATGTGAAAAAGTAATTGCCCCCTTAATCTAATAGCCAGTTGAGCCTCCTTTGACAGCAATAACTGTAACCAAACGTTTGCGATAATTGGTGATGAGTCTTTCACACCGCTGGGGAGGGATTTTGGCCCACTCTTCTATGCAGAATTGTTTCAATTCTGCCATATTGGAGGGTTTTCTTGTATGAACTGCCCGTTTAAGGTCACACCACAGCATCTCAATCGGATTTAAATCCGGACTTTGACTTGGCCACTCCAAAACCTTAATTTTGTTTTCTTTGAGCCATTCAGAGGTGGACTTGCTGGTGTGTTTTGGATCATTGTCCTGTTGCATGATCCAAGAGCGCTTGAGTTTGAGGGCACGAACTGATGGCCGGACATTCTCCTTCAGGATCTTCTGGTAAACAGCAGAATTCATTTTTCCGTCAATCACAGCAAGTTGTCCTGGTCCTGAGGCAGCAAAGCAGGCCCAGACCATCACACTGCCACCACCATGCTTTACTGTGGGCACCATGTTCTTTTTATCAAATGCTGTGCCATTTTTACGCCAGATGAAACGGGCTGCAGACCTTCCAAAAAGTTCAATTTTAGACTCATCGGTCCACAAAATGTTTCTCCAAAAGTCTTGAGGGTCATCAAGGTGCTTTTTGGCAAAGGTGAGACGAGCCTTTGTGTTCTTTTGTGAAAGCAGTGGTTTTCTCCTGGGAACTCTTCCATGGATGCCATTTTTGGCCAGTGTTTTTCTAATGGTGGAGTCATGAACACTGACCTTAACTGAGGCCAACGAGGCCTGTAGTTCTTTCGATGTGCGTCTAGGTTCTTTTGTGACTTCCTGAATGAGCCGTCGTCGCACTCTTGGAGTAATCTTAGTTGGTCGACCACTCCTGGGAAGGGTTGCAACTGTTCCCAGTTTCCTCCATTTTTGAATAATGGCTCTGACAGTGGTTCGCTGGAGCCCCAGAGCTTTGGGAATGGCTTTGTAACCTTTTCCTGAATTATAGACTTCTATCACTTTTTTTCTCATTTGTTCTTGAATTTCTTTGGATCGTGGCATGATGTGTTTGTTCTTGAGATGTTGTAGCCAACTTCACTTTGTTTGACAGGAACTATTTAAGTGATTTCTTGATTCAACACAGGTGGTGACAATCAGGTGTGGGTGTGGCATGTAGAACTGAACTAAGTTTTCTCAAAACTGTGGTTAGTCACAGTTAGTTTGTGATTTAACAAGGGGGGGCAATTACTTTTTCACATAGGGCCAGATAGGTTTAGATTTTTTTTGTGCACTAATAAATGGAATCATCATTCAAAAACTGAATTTTGTCTTTCCTTGGGTTGTTTCTGTGTGATATTAAAATTGGTTTGATGATCTGACAATGTTTTGAGTGATAAATATGCAAAAAACACAGAAATCAGGAAGGGGGCAAATACTTTTTCACGGCACTGTATATATATATATATATATATATATATATATATATATATATATATATATATAAAATCATACTTCATTGTAGCTTTGATTCATCTGATCTGATATACATTCACTGTGCAAATCAAAATGTCACATTCTGCACTAACATACACTGTATGCCTCTGTGTCCAGACTGTAGGTACTGTGGTGCCTCCTGGGACCAGTACGAGCTGTGTTCAACCACGTTGTGCCGTCAGCTGGTGCTATCCTGCCCCACGTGCAGAGGGAAGGGGCGGACTGCCTGCTGTCCCACCTGCCAGAGCAAAGACCCCACCACACACAATAACAGGGAGGAGTGTGAGTGCACTGCGGGACGCCCCAGAATCCCTCTGGAGTGATGAGACTGTCAGCTGTTATGTTTTATACATATATATATATACACTACTCACAATAAGGATATTGAGAGAGACTCAGCGGATGTCATACATACGGTGTTTGCTTTACTTCAGAGATTTTTGGGATAGGGAGGCAAATGTACTGGAAAGATAGACACACCTCATTTTGTGTTTTCCACTTACTGGTCTCACTGTGTATATATTGGGGCTAATGCCAAAAAATACTAAAAGACAAACCTTTTCAATGTGGCATCAATTTAAACATTCTGTGGGCATAAAAAGCTGGTATTGTCAGTAAGTCATTCCAAGTTCATCATACAAACAGCCATGAACACACGACGTCACTTAACGGACGAGCAGCGTCACCTGGCCATAGCGCGCCTTCGGGTCGGTAGCAGCCATCAGATGTTGCTCGTGAACTTGGTGTGTCTCAAAGTGTCATCAGCAGATTTGCATCAAGACACAGAATTACTGGCAGTTTGTGACAGGCCCAGGAGTGGAGCCCCACGAGTGACAGCCCGCAACGATGACCATTACCTAAGGACCTACGCACTCAGATCATCATACAATGGCCACACAGCTGCAGGCCCATTTACGAAAGGTGAGGGGGACTAGGGTTTCCAGACAAACCATACGCAACCGACTCCACCGCTTTGGCTTGAATGCCAGACGACCGTTGCAGGTGACTCCACTAACACCAAGATACCGCCGTGAACGTTTGCAGTGGGCACAAGATCATGTGACCTGGACAATGCAGCAGTGGTCTACCGTCTTGTTCACTGATGAGTGTCGGGTCACCGTGCACAGAAATCATCAGCAATCATCAGCGTTGCTGGAGAAGGAGAGGTGAGCAATACGCCGAAGTCAACAGGGTTCCCTTTGTGGAAGCGGTGCAACAGTCTGGTAGATGGCTCCGTAACTGCACGTTCTTACCTCAGAGACATCATAGAACCCATCATCATCCCCCAATTCCGCCAGCACACCCCCAACTTTCTGTTCATGGATGATAATGCTCCACTACATCAAGCCAGAATTGTCACAGCTCGACTTCAGGAAGTCAGAGTGCCTCATATGTTATGGCCAGCAATGTCCCCTGACCTGAACCCCATAGAGCACATCTGGGACCAGTTGAAGCAGAGACTGGATAATCGTACCCCACTACCACATGACCTGGCAGAACTGCGTGTAGCACTTGTGGAAGAGTGGAATGCATTGCCTCAGAACAACATCATGAGGGTAGTGAGGAGCATGAGACATCGCGTCAAGCTGTCATTGCGGCAAATGGTGGAAACACCTGTTACTGACAGTCAGGTTTTTGTTATTTGGGGCTATCTTTGTTATTGTCATAATTTTTGGGGGTGTAATGAATTAAACTAATGAAAAAGGTGTTTTTCTCATTCATTATTAGTAATATCAAAGGTAACATTAAAATTCAGACCAAATAGGAAAAATACTCATATGAATAATAATATCCCTAACTTACTGTGAGTAGTATTTTCTCTCTCTCTCTCTCTCTCTCTCGCTCTCTCTCTCTCGTTGCATAGCGTAGCAACCATACCGCATACAGTGACCAAAACTTGCACAATAAATAAACCTCTATTTCACAAAATAAAAGGTGCAAAACTGTCAGGAAAAATGTGGAAGTCACATTTTTAAATTGCATGTGTGATTATCAGGACAAGGAAATGTGTGTGTGTAATATAGCAATAGAATTAGTCTTGTGAGTTGTTTTTATTGCTAAAATAATGGTAAATATATTTTTATACAGCACTTTTACACCTTCAAGGCACTCAAAGTGTTTTAAATCAGGGAACCACGCACCCATTCGCACACACCACTGTACACACACTGGGGAAGAGGTGGGATAAGTGTCTTGCCCAAGGACACAAAGACGGCATTCATTGTGGGATTTGAACTGCAGACCATTGGATCAGAGGACAAACATTTTACAAACGAAACTTGTAAGTTGTCTCCATGGAGATAGATATACCATGGAGATAAATATAATTCATTAACCCAATAATACATTTAAATGCCATACTGTGGAATATTCCAGAAAAGCAGGTGGTGGACCTTCATCACTAAAAGTTACTGATGTAAGTAAAAGTTACTGATATAGTGCCCCTTTAACTAAGAAAAACTGAGTAGCCTACTTCCACCAATGTTTTGCCTACTAATTCGAGTACAATATTAAATACATCCAGTGATACATGAATGCGTGTACCAAAAATATGTTGCCTGGAAGAATCCATGACTCATCGCTGTACCGCGGTGTATAGGAAATGCAGAGAGATATCATTTGGCTGGCCAGGTAAAAAAATATGTATTCAAAAGACCCATTTTGAGTAACTATTCTGAAACAGTTACTATTTAATTTAGTAGTATTCCGAATACAGTTACTTTTCTACAATATAAGTACATCGGAGTACTTGATCACACAACTTTGGGTTCAAACTGCTCAGAATGATGGCCTTGAGGCTTTTCACGCTAGCCTTGAGTGAGTGCAGACGTGTCTGTCTCTTCCTCCTTATCTTGCTGTGTGTGTGCGTGCCTCTCTGTTTTTCGTCATTTTTGTCCCTTTTGGAGCAGATTTTCCAAATTCCTAAAATATGGATTTGATCAGCTGGACCCTCAGCACAACTGATACTCTTTTTTCACATAGGAGTGCCGCTCCGGGAGAAGCGGTGTGTCCGGACGGTACTTTTTCTGCTGGATATGCGAGGGACTCGTATAATGCATGGCAAGTCATATGTTTGGCACCAATGTACCTGGAGGATGTGGAGGATATTTACGTATTCGGATTTCTGATAGCTGGACATCTGTTGATTGGCCTGGGATTGTCCATGATCTATCGCAAAATTTGTAAGCTGGCAGCAAGTAGAGTCCCCCAAGCTGTCTGCAGTAATTTTGAGCCACTGTGAAGCCGTGGGAGATCTCGTGAAAGGAGTACATCAGAAAGTGGCACAGGTTGAGGACCTTTTGGAAGGGTTTCAACCGAAGGAAACATCTCGACATTTGGATATCATCACGAGCATGCTTACAGAACTGGGCAAAGGCAACGCAGTGCAGTCTGTACGCCAAGAGGAACTAATAAGATCTTTCACGAATCTTCATGGGGATATGAACATGGGGGTTTGGCAGAACCAGGGGCCCAGCTAAATTGCTCGCTCACCTGGGTCTCCAAAAATGTATTTCATCATGCTAAATTAATGCCCTGTAAATCTGTCCTGTCTCCTGTGAAAATCTGTCTCTCCAACGGTTATCTTTGTTTTGACTTGGCTTCCTTGCAAGCACACTCCCAAGGCCATAGATGTGGCTTGTTATCATGGACTCTACAAAACATTGGCACACACTATTCGGACTATTCACACTGACATGATTAAGTAAATGTTGCCCTGTCTTTTTAGAAAGGTCTGCTCTTTGCTCTCGGTTTCAATCAATTTCATTGATTTCTGATCTGATCCTTGCCCCACCCTCCCTTCTTGTCGCCAAAGAAAAAAAACACTGTATGTTACCTATCCATTTGTTTTTCTGTCATTACATGTTGTGTCATTGATTGTATTGCATCTTTTCCACTCTGCATCTCCCAGTCGGCGGCGTGCGCAAGCACAGCGGCCCTTCCCCTAGCCACTCTATCACTGTCCTGCCTGGTTAGTGGGGAAACGAAATTTCGAATTCACTCTATGTACATGTACATCGTTTTTCGCCACTAAAGCAAACTACTACTACTACTACTACTACTAAACAGACCTCTTGTGGTGAGTGTATGTGTGATCTTCCTTTTCTAATTAGTGATAGGAAATGCATAACAAACGGTGAAACAAACAAACCTGTTTTAATCATCTGTTGTCTTTGCACTATGATTTAAAAGAACCTTGATGTAAAAGTATTCTAGGTATTCTGAATACAGTACTCTGGCCCATGTATCAGAATACATTACAACATACATTTTAATGCAGTAGTGTTCTGTAATGAATTACATTTTGAAGTATGCATCATTGACTATTGGTTGGATGCTCTCAGTTTGGATCATAGACTGGATGTGGTCTGGGCACTTGGACGGACAGTAGAGGGCGCCACAGCTCCAGAGCCACCGAGAGCTCTGATCACACGGCACACGGAGCATCTCCATCCCCAGCTCTGAGCTCAGCCTCCCGGACAGTCCTACTAAGGACAGCCGCTCACGCTTCACTCCCCCTGGGTCAGAGACCGGAGCTTCAGGTCTCCTCATGTCTGCTCCCCCGGCCGTGTCTCCGCGGGCATAAAGAGGGGCACGGAGATGTCTGCCCCGGGATACAGCAGCCTGGGCTCCACGGTGAACGGTAAGTACCCACCCGGAGTAGGAGCTGGAGCAGGCCGATGCACAGGGCTCATGCACCGGGCTCTGGTCCAGTCTGCAGTCCCTGTTCTTGAAGACACCAACGCATCCACCGTGCCCAGTTTTCCCACAGTGACATGGCGTCTCCTTGAGGCATTCAAGTCAATGCATTGCACAATTATTAGCTTTGAGCACAAATCGATTTTAATATCCTACAGTAATTGAATTTAACACATGCAATAGAAGCACGTATATAACTCGTCCTTTGGCTGTATTCGTTGAAGTGGGCCGTATTGTGCAGGAGGGCTGTGGGGGGATTAGCACGCTAACACCAGTGCTAACACCGATACTTAAGGCGATCTCCTTTTACAAACTCAGTGCTGGTTGAATGATGCTCGTTTCCCGTCTCTGAGCCACGGATTTTACGGTGTGATTCCTAGGCAGTCCGTTGAAAACCACCCGGGGAGCATTGTTTATGTAGCCGCTAAAGCTAAGGGCTGTTTGTTATGCTAGCACAAGAAGCCGCCTCCTGACCTGGTACCTCTGGATTCAACACTGATCCGGTGTCATGTTGGAGGTAGCACTGTGTCAGTGCGCACCGGGCGCTTTAGGGCATGGGTTCGGTGAGCTTTCCAGTGCTGAGGGCTGTTTGGATCTCAGTCTGGAGACACACGTGCCTCTGGTGGTGTCTAACCCACTTTTAGAGCAGAGGAAAAAGCCAGGGCTCTCATGTTTTGAGCGGGTTCGTGCGTGAGACTGTAATTTCCGGGGGGGGCTTGAATTGGGTGAGAAATTCCGTGTGAATTGCGTGTTGAGAGCCCTGTTTGTCTAAAGAGCAAACTTAAACTACAAAGCAACTAATGACAGTTATATAAATGAAGTTATTACCTGATGGTTCTCAGTTTGTTTTATCATCACAGCATGTCAGTGCGCGCTGAGAGGGGCGGGGAGGAGGGACCGGGGCGGGGGGGAGCGGGACATTTTTAACGGATTCATGTAAGAGTCTGGTTAATGCATCGGGCCCGCGTCTCACCGCATCTCACCATGGGCAGTTCGGCTCTGGGCCGCGCGTAAGCCGTCAGGGGGGACATGTTACGCACAGACGGAGACACCGGGACCGGAGTTGGTGCGTCTCAGAGCAGACGTGGCACCGGGACTGAGGCTCAGGACGTTCCCGGGGGATGGCGCGTCTGCTCCGGCCTCCGCTCGGACCGTGCACCCGGAGCAGGGGGAGTTTTTTTCACTGAAAACGCGCGGAGCCTGCATAAACTAAGCCACACAGACCGATTTTCTGTGCACAAAAAAAAGAAAAAAAGAAATCGGAGTGAGAAATGCGTGTGAACACGTCGAATTGCGTGTGTCACACTCTCAATGCGTGAGACTTGAGAGCCCTGGTCCGAAAAAGCAACTATAGCCTTTCAAATGTAGGCCAGTGTCTTCAGTGAGGCAGCGGCATAAAACTTAATTCAAATTCAATTTTGCTGGAACTCACTTGTAACCTGTAGTCTTACTGTTTTTAAAAAAGGTACTACAATCACAATTGAACCTCTGTTGCCAGAACCTTCACCAGCAGATAGAGGACACATCCAAGTTTTCCTCAGTATATGGCCAGACCATTCCATGTGAAATCAATCAATCAATCAATCAAACAATATTTATAAAGCGCTTTTCATACAAAATTGTAGCACAAAGCGCCTTACAGTGGTCAAGGATTAGAAGATTGACCTTTATTGATCTCGCACAGGAGGAGTTGTTTCTATATTTGACCCGGGGACCATCCCCATAATTTATTTTGTTATTTAGGCTTGGTCAGGCCCTAAGCTGGAGGATTTTACCTATGGCGCATGTTTGGGTTGATGGGGGAAACCGGAGTGCCTGGGGGAAACCCACCCAGACACGGGGAGAACAGGCAATCTCCACACAAAAAGGCCCGGGCAACCCGAACCTTCTTGCTGTAAAGCATGAGTGCTAGCCACTCAGCCACCGTTTTGCCAGAGGGAAAAAAAAAAAAAAAAGACGAACAGACAAACAAGCAAACAGATGGACAAACAAGCAGACGAACAAACAACAAACAGATGGACAAACAAACAAACAAAAGAACAAACAAAAGACAAACAAAACAGACAGTCAATCAAAGGCCAGGCTAAACAGGTGAGTCTTGAGCCCACTCTTAAAAACATGAACGTTCTCTGCAGCCCTCTCTCTGCGGTGTAATGTGATCCCGCCCTCTGGTCCTAGTCAGGACACGTGCTGCTGAATTTTGTAATTGCAAACCTGAAATACTCTTTTTGGGAAGACCAGAGAACAGGGCATTACAGTAGTCTATACGGCTTGTGACAAAGGCATGCATCAATGTATTGGCCTGAGAGAGAATAGGACGGACTCTGGCTATGTTTTTAGGTGATAGAAACCTATTTTTGTGATGTTCTTGATGTGTGGGATAAAAGTCAGCTCAGAGTCAAAAATGACGCCCAAGTTTTTCACTTGAGGAGATGGGTTAAAAGACTGTGCTTGTAGTTTTGATAAAAGTTTCTCTCTCTGGGCCTCAGGACCGATGACTAAAACCTCAGTTTTGTCCTGGTTAAGCTGGAGAAAGTTTCTTACCATCCAGGATTTGATATCTAGAATACAGTTAAGAAGAGCATCCATTGGCCTGGAGTCATCAGGAGACACGGAAATGTAAAGCTGCGTATCATCTGCATAGCTGTGGGAGTTGATTTCATGTCTCCTGATGACGCCGCCAAGGGGGAGCATGTGCAAGTTGAAAAGCACAGGGCCTAAAATGGAACCCTGGGGGACAGCACATGTGATTTTATGGACCTTGGAGGAGTATGAGTCCATACTTACCATAAATAAAAGCTCCGAACCTCCAGAATTCCCTCCCTCGAGCTGCAGAGAATGCACTAGCATTGACTCATGACTGGCTGCAGGTGCTGGGGTTTAGGTAGTGATCATTCAGATCAGAGAGGCTTTTTTAGGTTTAAAAGTACTGGGTGTCGGCATCAAAAAGGGCAACACAAATGAGAGAGTTATGGTTTCTGATTGGATAATCACTCAAAATCTTACATACAGTTCCTTTTCAAAAGTAATGTTATTTTTAGTTTTAATTACAATAATAAGATCCATGTGATGTCATATGACTGTACTTTTCTGTTTTTGTGTACAGGCTCTGCACAGAGCTACCCTCCCGTGTACCAGCCACCCAGATACTACGGAGGCCCTCCCCCTCAGAGCTATCCCAGCAAAACTCTGCTGTCCAGTGCTCAGTCTCCACACTATCACAACAGCCACGGCCCACCACAGTCGCACCATGGAGCCCCCTCTGCTCCCTCCAGCGCTGCACCCCCACCCCAGGCCTATGCCCCTGAGCTTCCTCCCAGTGCCCGGTATGGTCAACAAGCATTACAGTCCCAGCATAGCCCTTATGGTGCTCCTGAGTCCTACTATGGACACCAGAGCTACGCTGCTCCTTCCCCGGTCCATCCCCCACCTCCCCCACAGCAATACACACTGACACCAGCTCCTACCAGTGCTGCTGGGACCTACCTCTCTGCTCCTGGAAGCACCCAATATGACCCCCCACTTCACCCACAGAACGGGCCCCTGCCTAACCCACAGAGTGGCCTGGGTGGAGTGCTGCCTGTTCAGATGGGTGCCCCCCTGCACCAGTACAGCCCTGCACAGCCTCTCTGTGGACAGACTGAGCTCAACGGTCAGCCGCAGAACACAGGTATGACACCATCTGTATTTTAAAGCAGATCTGTTGTGCAAAATCGACTTTTCAGAGCTTTTAAACATGTTATAGTCATTTCCCCTCATCATTTACTCACCCCAAGCTGTATTTGGAGTGATTTGTGCATGTTTGAGTAATCGTTTTTTCCCTATATTCAAGACACCATTTTGCCAATCAACCCCTGTTTTCACCATTACACACCCACAGCTCTGTACTTGTTCTCCAATTTTATTTCCTTAATCTGTGATACATGTACGATTCTGCAGCATCACGTAGTCATTTTGGTACCGACAGTGGTGAAAGTAGTTTTCATTTCTTACAGGTGCTATAATGTCCAGTGTCCACTTTACCATTTAAAAAAACAAACAACAACACGCGTTTTACCCAGGTTTTTTTTTTTTTTTTTTTTAACCTTTTACACCTTTTTCATGGATAAATAACTTTTTAAATATACTTAATTATATCATATTTTTTTAGTCAGCATAAACCCTCTCTTACAGGTGCAGGCAGCGCGCTGGCCTTAAATCTTCTACCAGTGCGCAGCACCGCCTCGCAATGGTTTAGGCTACTTTCACGGCTACAGTCAGATAAGTTTTGACAGTCCTTGCTTAACAGACTGCAGATATCTCTGCATGAGAGTTTCGGGGAGCTTTCAGTTATTCTCCAATGGCATAGTGTGGTTTGTGTTTTCTACTTAAATAGCGCACCTTACTTTTTTTTCAAATGTGGGTTTTGGCCACCATTAACCATATTCTCTTAGCGGTGCTGCGTTCCGGTGCACACCGCTTTACTTTCACCACTGGGTACCGATAAAACAAAAAAAATCTGCTGCCCTCTACTGTGATATGCAGCTATCCATAGGAGATGCCTACAGCATACTGCGCTGTTGTGATGATGTTTATGGCAACGTCAGCTCCCATTGGGCACCACGGTTTTCTAACACAGAATTCAGCAGACTTGTTTCTTTTAATTATTATTTTTTTTTTAGATTAATATTGTGAGTTAAAACGTGCAAATTATAACAGAATGATCCACGAGTGTCATATAACAGACACAAGCACAAAATGCTTCTTTAGCAGCCTTGATTAATAAGTCCTATCAGATCTAATGGTTTTGTTTTGGCCGTGTCCCCAGCCCCGGGTCAGCAGCCCTCCTATGGGCCCTACAGCAGGTTGGATGGAAGTGGACACACCCCCTCATCCACTGGAACCCCCTCCGCCTCCATCGCCCCCTCCCCTGGACATCACAGCGGTAAAACATGCTCTCTTTTCTCATTATGTGTGCAGGTAGAGCTGTACCAAACTAATATCAAAATATCAGGGTAATGGCAGCGTGGTGGTCATATCTACATATTCTACATGTATATGGGTATGAACAGCCTTTTGTACTGTTAATGAGGGCCAAGTATCTTGCACAAGGGCAAGGAACTGAGGCTTGTAATCTAACTAGGAATTTTAAACTACATTTTTGTTCAATCAGTCAAACTTTATTTAGAAAGCACTTTTCATACAAAAAACTAACACAATGTGCTTTACAGTGATTAAAAAGAATCCTACATTTCCTTCCACCCACCCAACCAGCCCCCACAGCTGCCTGACCCCCACACAACCAAACAACCCAAACAGTAACACACCATACAGACACATACACACACACACTCACACACATACCACACATACTAACATGCTAAACTACATAAAACGGCACATAGTAAAATGTGTGGCTGAATACAAGCAAACCAGTTGAGAAAGCACCATCAGAGGAGCGGTCTACACCAGGAGCAGAGAGCCGTCCACCGCCACCAGGGTCCTCCACAGGGCCCAGGGGAGAGAAGAGGCCCAACCACCATCCCTCCACCAGGAGTCCACAGGACAGACCCCGGCTGCCGCAGCGGACCACTGCTCCTGTTGCAGAGGGCTCCTAGAAAGGAAACCCTGGAAATCCTAAAAATGACTGAGGAATATTAGTTAAAGATCCCATGACATGGTACTTCTTGAGGCTTTTATATGGCGCCTTAATGGCTCCCCAACACTGCAAACAAATCCCTCTTCAAAATCAGGACTCAGTGCATGAGAAAGCCTCGTGAACACAGCCAGAGCCTAAAACATCCCTCTCAAACACTCCATTATGGGCGTTGTTGCTTTAACGCAAATGAGGAGGACAGAGACAGGCTAGTGCAGCGGGCGGGCCGTGGCCAAACTCTCTGCTTCCTCTTCTTCAGCGGCGCGATGTGCGCCAGCCCCACTTCCGCGTTTATGAGCGGAGAAAGATATGAGACAATTTCCATTGAAAAATAAACACATTTCCACAGAAAATAAAATTAAACCACTGCTGTTTCAGAGGTTCGGAGGCTCGGATAAAGGACATCCGAGACTAGAAACACTCTCACGTTCCTCCAGGCAAATTTAAAAAATAAATGTTGCATTGCGTAGCTTGTTTGCGGTCCAAACTCTATGGCCATGAGTTCCATAGACGGTGGGTAAACATCGACCGTCTGTGGACCTGCATTTGCATTTTTTCTTGAATGTGACGTCAGAAACTTTCCTTTGTTCAGAATCATCCGTTTGGGCTGTCTTTTTTTCAAACGTGGAAAAGGATCGCACATGCTCAGTTTACACATTTTGTAACTTTTAGCCATGGGGGGGCTAAATAGGGTAGGGGAGCTCACATTAACTTTCAAAACCCTCAGAAAGTGAACATTTCATGCCATGGGACCTTTAAAGCTAATAATGCGTCTAAAATAAATAATTAAAATAAAATTGGAATCAAAGGCCAAACTAAACAAGTGAGTCTTGAGCCTACTCTTAAAAAAATATGAACGTTCTCTGCAGCCCTGAGGTCCTCCAGCAGGCTGTTCCATAGACGAGGTAGTACTGAAAAGACGCCTTTCCGTGATTGTGTGTCCTGACTAGGGATGCAAATTATCGATTAATTCATTAATCTATAGTTGATTGGCCTTATCGATCGACTTACGATTAATTGATAAGCGGTGTTTTTCAGCTGAATTTTAGTGTTTCAATAGGGTCTTTAAGAATATAAGCTATAGTATACATAACACTGAGTCAAAAATATATCATAGTATTATTATATTGTATATTCCTCAATTAATTATTCCTTAGTAAAAAGCAGACAAATGTATTGATGCTGAATAACAAAATACATTCTTTATTGAAAATAAATTGAGGATGTTTTTTGTAAAAGCTCCGCGATATGAAATGATAAATAAAATGAATTGATCGGGGAAAACATTTCACTCACACACACGCACACACACCGGCACACGGGCCGGACAGAGGGCTGCTTCCACTGCGCTTTCACGTGGAGCCTGCTACGCGGCCCGTAGCGGAGGAGCACGTGCAGCGCGCCGCGCACGTGTTCACACAGACAGCGGGACGCGGAGCGAACCAAGCCGCAAAAATTGGGTTCGCAGGAGAACATTTTGCACTGCTTCTAGATCCGGCCGCGGATGTAACGCTTTGGTCCTTCTCGCAAGTGGGTTTGCATCACGTGTTCACATTCCAGAGTAGCGCCCTCTCCTCTAGCGATTAGTTCCAATTAATGCATTTTAATCGACCAATGTATTGATCGACAATTAATCGTGAGTCGATTAATTCAGTTTTTCAAGGGACAGTTGGCAACCCTACTGCACAGCATCTCTCAAGCAAATTTGTTGAATCATTGAAATGTTGCATCATGGAGTGTGCCTGTTATTTGGCTACATTTTGTTTTAAAAGTAAAGGTTTACCTTTAACTGTATTCTTTGATAGAGATGTCACATAAAATATAAAGTTTCAATGTCGTCAATTGAGAGTGATGTTAGGCCCAGCTGATATAAGTTCTATAATGATATGAATAATTGTAGGTTAAATGGCATGCATTCACATTTGTGTAATATGTGGCAAATATAAATTGGTGAAAATATAACAAATAATTGACTTGAGCATGAATACCATCAGTGATAAGAATCGAACCCGGGACTCCCACGTGATAGACGCAGCACTTAACCACTAGGCCACTCTCCATAACAACTATGGAATTCTTTTATCTGATCATATTGTAAAGACAGCGGTTCAAAAGAATATTTTAAATTACTGGAAATTTGTCAAAACTGAAGAACAGAAGTTTTTTTGTGTGTGTTTTTTTTGCTTGCTGATATTGTAACCTTGTTTTCGGACAACACAGATAGTCATGCGGGAGGTGTGCGGAACTGTTTGTTTGACACTCTGTTTACTTCAGGTACGTATTCTTTGTGACACCGCCTGATTAACCCTAATCTTTAGCCTGCCCGGGAACAGGCTAGTTCAGAGAACTATGTTGCCCCAGTAACTCAGCGGGGACTAATGTTAGCGAGAGTCATGGAACAGAACTCTCACTAAAACTAGCCTGGCCTATCGAAATTAGCCGGGCTTTGCCCTTAGCCGCGTTGATGGAACACCCCTCAGGAGCCTGCTGCCGGAGGAACGCAGGGTCCACGAAGGTTCATAAGGTAAAAGATAAGAAGGCCAGAGACCATTAAGACATTTAAAAAAAACAGTAAAAGAACTTTAAAATCGATCCTGAAACTCACAGGGAGCCAATGCAGTGATTTTAAAACCGGTGTAATGTGGTCCCGTCCTCTGGTCCTAGTCAGGACACATGCTGCTGAAGTTTATAATAAATACCTGAAATATTCTTTTTTGGAAGACCAGAGAGCAGGGCATTACAGCAGTCCCTTTTGAATTATTTATTTATTTATTTATTTTTTGCCTTTGTGCCATAGAATTACATTTTGAAAATGAACGAATTACAGTAAAATAAAATGCATTTTAATTAAAGGAGAATTAACGTTTTTTTTACAATCTGAGCCTTATTTTGGTAATAAAACAAGTTGTTTTACTCACCCATAGCACTTTGGTGTCATTTGGAGCACTTCCAGAGATGTTTTAGATTTGCGATATCCGTTAACGTGAGTTCTCGGGTCATATGTTGTCGGTCTCCAAATAACACAAACTTTAGCAATTTTCAAATCATAGAAGCTCGATGTCTTCTACACTTTCGTTTGAGTCAAAAGTGGCCTGCAATCCGAGATTTATCCATCATTTCGAGTAGATGAAGAGGCCAGTGCCCCAGTCACATCTTATTTCGCTCTCAGCTCTCGGGATCCAAACATGAAACTCAAAGCTTTGGACCATCGTGTTTGCAGTACCCACTTCAATCAGGATGATTTTTTACCAGCAAAGGAAAAGAAAGAAGCGCGCAATTCTGAGAAGTAATGCGAAACCGATGGCTGTTCTCTGCTGCTCCTAAAACTGTCTCCACTTCATTTTTCCATATCCATTCTGTCTCCTCATCCGTATACTCCTCTCCCGTCCTCAGTCCTCCATAAGTCCTCTTCAGCCTCAAAGTCCGAATCTTCTGCCATGTCTCGCTTGCAATAGAAAAGTTCAGAGAGGTGTTTATCTGCGAAACAGCTGGGACTTCACGCATGCGCGCTGTCCTTTATGATGACGACATCAAATGAAACTATCGCTGGATATCAGGTTTCAGGCCGCTTTGGACTCCACTTAGTCTGCGCTGACAGAGCGATCTTCTGTGATTTGAAAAGTGCCAAAGTTTGTGTTATTTGGAGATCGCAAACATATGCCCCAAAAACTCACGTTACGGATAACGCAAATCTAAAACATCTCCGGAAGTGCTCCAAATGACACCAAAGTGCTATGGGTGAGTAAAACAACTTGTTTTATTACTGAAATAAGGCTCAGATTGTAAAAAATGTTAATTTTCCTTTAAATACAGTGGTCCCTCGCTATATCGCGGTTCACTTTTCGCGGCCTCACTGTTTCGTGAATTTTTTTATTCAAATTTTTTTATAGTGTATCAACACCAGGGATGAAAGACTTGCGCTTTTTTGGGTGTATATATATGTATAGTTGTGTTTAGGGTTTCCTTGAAAAACGGAATCTGAATCGTCCCGTATTTAGAAACAAAGGTACGCTTCCCGTATTGAGCTGAATAGGGACGCACTTTGTCCCGTATTACCGTGTGAATCACAAATAGTGTCTAAAACAGTATGTATATGTCGATTGCGATCGATGTATTGGGCAATCCTAATAGGAGCCCTGTGCGGTCCCGCACAGCAGTAAAAGTTTATTGCTAACTGCAGAGGCTGTAATGAAATATGATCGCAGTCATCTCACACACACACACTATGATCTACCCACACTACAGTGCAGCCTGTGCGCTGGCCTGGAGCGGACACCACGCGCACTGCCAGCGAACGCAGCTTGTACACAACAGCGTGTACCTATGCGGACCACCGTGTATCACAGAACAGGTTAAACTTCCTTCCTGTTCGTCCGCTTCACGTTAGCGTGCCGCTCCTCGCCTTTTCACGCTCTCGCTCCTCCCTGCTTATAGCGCACACGCTCCCTCCTCAGTGCGCTCTCATTAGAAGTGCAAGACTAAGTGCAAAGCAAAAACTAATCTAAATTTATGTTACAGTGTCCACACAGAGCAGGTCTACAGCACAGAGCAGACCTACCACGACATGTGGTTGAATTTTTGCCTAATAAAAGTGCATAAATGCATCTGTTTGTCACGACATGTGTTTGGTAAATGTGCAGAGGCTGGTAAATACCACTGCAAAACCAGTAAGAGAATGTGACTCCAGGGAGAAAGTTGAAAAAACAGGTAAAAAAAAAAATCAAAGAAGTGAGGGTCCAAAAACGGGGCACAGAGTGCAGTACAGTTTGCTTGGCTTATTTTAAGATTAAAATGAACATTTATCAGATAAAATGGAGATGGATTTATGAAAACCTATTTATGTGAGTCAGCCTTTTCCCACATGAAGATCATTAAGCCCTAAATTTTGTGAGAAGGTAGTGCAAAGTGGGATCATCAAAGGGAATTTTTCCCCCCAGAATGGGTGGCTGACATCTTAGTTTTTATTGGCTGGAATGACCCCCAGATTGCATCTCAGAGCATCTAGAGTTCTCCCCCCGGACCCCCCTAGCTTTTCAGTGACTTTCAGCTTTTTTCATTACTGGCCACTTTCATTCCCTGCAACACACATTGTGTTCTGTGTCCTGATTGGCTAAAAGACTGTAGACTTTTGCTGATTTGTCAGTCCTCCTCCGTGCCGTGTCTCCTGTACAGTACAGAATGCGTTCAGTTTGCCATATTTATATAAATGTTCGATCGCGAGCAGTGTGACTCTGAAGTGCTGTATGTTTGCAATTTTCTCCCCGACAAAACCTGCGACAGTGGAGTGGCGCCAGGACGAAGAGGCTCAGTCAGAGGAACTGAAATACACGCAATATGTTTAGGGCCTGAAAACAGGTTTGAATCTTTGGTTTCATTCTATAATACTGTGCGTTTTTTGTTGGAAATCTACAAAAGTTTGAGTGTTTAAACGAGAGAAATGTGAGAAAATATCAGTGCCAGTCTGAGAAGTGTAGAATGTGTGTGGTGAGGTGTTAAAACATGTAGAATAATTGTAAAATATAAAGCTGAGTGCTTCGCGGATTTCTATCATGGGTTATTTTTAGAACGTAACCACCGCGATAAATGAGGGACCACTGTACTCATTAATTGTTGTCAAAAACTGAGCCCCATCAGAGGGATCAAAGTGCCGCGGGTTGCCGACCCCTGGTCTAGCCCCTCGCTGAAACCAATAGTGTTCCCCTGGACCTCCAGTTGGAACGCCGGAGTCGGGCGGTGAGGGCTGGTTCTCAGAGTCATCTCCAGAGCAGTGGACCGTGTACATTTATTTTAAATATGTCACTTTAAATATTTTTTGACACATTATTGGTCATTAAAGATACACTGTGCCACTTTCTGGAGGTGGCATGTCACCTGCATTAAGCCATGGAAGTAGAATATTAAAACCATACTTTGGAACATGGCAAAAGGAGAAATTCAATTTGTCAACTGGACAAAAAATTATTTGGTCAAATATGTTTCGCAGCTCATCCAAGCTGCTTCTTCAGTTCCGGTCAGAGTGCGGGTGGACACTGCCTATATCTGCCTGAAGGGAGGAGCTAACTCCTTTACAGTTTCTGTTAGTTAGGTAGGTGTATTAAATATGCAGTGGACGACAGGGATTCTACACACATACTTTGGAACATTCTCCATAGACTTGCATAATGGTGCTATTATCATCTTAAGGCTTCATTTATATACCACTAGGATTGGTACCCTGTGATTGTTGGCACTAGAGTAACCTGTGCCTCTCTTCACAGCCCCCCAGTCCCAGTATGGAGGGTATGAGGGGACCAGCGGGCCCTCAGAGCCAGCACAGTCCACCTCCAGTTCAGACGACGAAGACCTGGAGGATGATGATGAGGAAGCAGGTACACTCAGCGTACAGGCTCACCAAACACTTGCACCTTTACCTGTTTATTGATGGTGAAAGTAGTTCAGGAGTTCTAAAAGGATTTTATTCTGACTTTTAAGCCTCTGTTTTAGACTGGCCTTGTGTAGTGGGCAGTCTCATGGGGGAAGTAAACCGTTGTGTGTGAACGGAGCAGAGGATAATTCAGAGGGCTGTCAGGCTCACATAATAAGTGGATGTGCTCTGTCCAATTAGATCCTGCACAGGGCTCCTGACTCACTGAAGCCTAGATTAAGTGTGGTGCTGTAGTAACTGATCTGTACTGTTGTGTCTCTGTCTGCAGGGGGTGACACCTCTTCCTCCAGCACGGGCACTGCCTCCCCTGTGCCCAACAACTACGACTCACTGGAAGGAGGCAGCTATCCAGGTATGTGGTTCTCTCATGTGCTACAGTCTGTATGCAGAGCCACACCAGTGTTTAACATGTCCCACTGTGTTGCGCAGAGGCACAGGCTCCCTGCTCCGAGCTGGCCCCCCATGGCCAGTCCTACACTGGCTATGGGTACCCTGGTATGCCTCCCCCCTCCTCTGCCCTACAGCACGGATACAACCAG
Organism: Paratrypauchen microcephalus; assembly: GCA_036785185.1. Lineage (NCBI taxonomy): Eukaryota > Metazoa > Chordata > Actinopteri > Gobiiformes > Gobiidae > Paratrypauchen > Paratrypauchen microcephalus. Next base: position 756,909 of record JAVJIX010000186.1, on the reverse strand, counting down.
TCAGGCTACCCCCTGCCCTCACAGGTATGTGCTGTTTTGTTTAAATTGTGAATGGTGAATATCATATATTAGTATAGGGCACATGTTTTCTTGGCAGCCGTTCCCGAGTCTTTCCCAGCTGTCTGCTGCTCTGGGGGGCCTCAGTGGGATCCCTGAGCTGGAGGTGGAGTCTCTGCAGCCCATTAACCTCCTGCATGAGAGGAACCTGCTGCCCCCGCGGCCCCTGGGGGCCCCAGAACCCAACCTGAGCCCAGAACTGAAGAAGGTCAACTGCAGCCCTGAGTGAGTATAGTGTGTGAGGTAGAGTTAACATGGAGCTGTATGTTCTGACTGTGTCTGTGTGCTGTGACTGTGTACTGTGTGTGCTCTGACCGTGTGTGTGCTGTGAGCAGGACCTTCCGCTGCACTCTGACCAGTATCCCTCAGACCCAGGCCCTGCTCAACAAGGCCCGGCTGCCCCTGGGCCTGCTGCTGCACCCCTTCAGGGACCTGCAGGTATCATACAACTCATACCATTACACTCACCTGTCCTCCACAAGAGTCACACTCACCTGTCCTGCACAGGAGTCACACTCACCTGTCCTGCACAGGAGTCACACTCACCTGTCCTGCACAGGAGTCACACTCACCTGTCCTCCACAGGTGTCACACTCACCTGTCCTCCACAGGTGTCACACTCACCTGTCCTCCAATCCACTGCCTCTACCTCCGTTACATTGACGGGGTATATTCTTGAGTCCACCACATACATGAATTGATGGGAGTAGTTTGCCTCTAATAATAGTTATAGAAGCTAGCCGCCTGGTGGCAGCAGTTGACCTGTGTCCAAGTGATGCTGTGTGTCTCCGCAGCACTTACCTGTCATCACCTCGAACACGATTGTGCGCTGCCGCACATGTCGCACTTACATTAACCCTTTCGTGACCTTTCTGGACCAGCGGCGGTGGAAGTGTAACCTGTGTTACCGGATCAATGATGGTAGGGCTCGCTCCTGTGTGCTCACCTCTGCTCTCCTCTGCAGCCTCTCACTTTGTGTACGTGTGCGTATGTGTGTTGTTTCAGTTCCAGATGAATTCATGTACAACCCGGTCACCAGGTCATACGGGGAGCCTCACAGGAGGCCCGAGGTCCAGAACTCCACTGTGGAGTTCATTGCCTCCTCAGACTACATGGTAATGCACTATGTACTTTTTTAAAGAAGAGTCCTCTCCCTCCAGTCTTACCCAGCCTTGTGCCTGTGTCTCCAGCTGCGCCCCCCTCAGCCCGCGGTCTACCTGTTTGTCCTGGATGTGTCCCACAATGCTGTGGAAGCCGGATACCTCAAGTACTTCTGCAACTGTCTGCTGGAAAACCTCCACTCGTAAGTGCACAGACCAGACACTACCATCCCAGGTGACATTGTCACTCTGGAGTGAGGAGTTGGCCCAAGCATGTCCAAACTATGGCCTGGGAGCCAAATGTGGCCCCATCTAATCCTATATTTAAAACCTATATTACGTATTTATTTATTGATTCTTGTAAGCTTTTAATGATGCTGTTACCTCCTCAAAAACATACCTTGAGTTGTGTTTTGTTTCATTCACACATGTTTGAGTTGCCCTGTCTACATCTCCAAAGCTCAAAATGCTCTGTTCCACCCTGTGATGTCACAAAGCAGTTGTTTTCAAGTTAACACCTGCTTTTACCTTTTTTTCAGTAGAGGTTCCAGGGCTGACATTAGCCACATGATTCTAGTAAAGGTGTTTTGAGTTTAAAAATACAATGGAGCACTTCCTGTATTATCACATCACAAGGTGGAAGAGGCTCTACAGTGTTGTGATGTCACTTGTCCTACTCCCCCTCTTGTCTTGTGTCCTCTGTGCTGTCCTCTGTCTCAGGCTGCCCGGAGACACTCGCACTCGGGTGGGTTTCCTCACATTTGACAGCACCATCCACTTCTACAACCTGCAGGACGGCCTCTCCCGGCCTCAGATGCTCGTGGTATCTGACATAGAAGGTAAGAGTTTGAGGTCAAATCTTTTGGTCCAGTATTCTCATGCAGAAAAAAAACTGGCTATAGCTATTCTTTTGTGACTCATATATTGATTGATCAGGATTTTTTATTTGATTTTGTCTTCTTTACAATGCATTAAGAAGTTAATTAAAATGTGAAAAACAGAACTAGTTCATTTGAAACAGTTTGCATTCAGAGCATTTTGAATGCACAGAGATACCGTGATGAGATCCTGAGGCCCATTGTTGTGCCATACATCCATGAACATCACCTCATGTTTCAGCAAGATAATGCACGGCCCCATGTTGCAAGGATCTGTACACAATTCTTGGAAGCTGAAAATGTCCCAGTTCTTGCATAGCCAGCATACTCACCGGACATGTCACCCATTGAGCATGTTTGGGATGTGCTTGACCGGCGTATACGACAGCGTGTACCAGCTCCCACTAATATCCAGCAACTTCGCACAGCCTTTGAAGAGGAGTGGACCAACATTCCACAGGCCACAATTGACAATCTGTTTGGTGTTTGGTTGATAATGAAAAGGGTTCGGCACGCAGAGCGCAGCAGATAAGGAAACGGGCACGCACGTCTTCACATGCTGTCCCCGGGGACAACGCTCCGTCACATTTTTATAAATAAATTTGCCGTTCAAAGGCCCTGCACGCCAAATTTAAAATGCGCGCGCATTGAATTGATTGCGTTAATTTTTATAACGTGTTAATTTGCGGTGTAAATAATTAATCTAATTAATGCGTTAAACTGACAGCCCTAATAATATATATATATGAGAGGGAGGGAGGGAGGGAGAGACAGACAGAGAGACAGACAGAGAGAGAGACAGAGAGAGAGACAGAGAGAGAGACAGAGAGAGAGACAGAGAGAGAGACAGAGAGAGAGACAGAGGGAGACTATTACAGCTCATACTCTTACTCATACATGTTTTAAAATTGTATGTGATCTCTGCTTTATCCCGTAGATGTCTTCATCCCCTCACATGACAATCTGATGGTGAACCTAAAGGAAAGCAAAGAGGCAAGTCACTCTACTGGTGATGTGTATTTTAGCTTTACAGTAGTTTGTTTTTTTTTTTCCTTCTTTTTCTCATGCAGGTCACTTGACACAGATACTAGGGCACACTGAATCCATCAAACAGATTTTTCATGGCATTTCACAAACTTGTAGTCTTCAGATGGGCAGAGAGGACAAAGAGGTGAACTATCGAAACACTGAAAGCTGAAAACCAACTGTCACTGTATATCTGATTTATTACTGCCTTAAAATATGACATAACAGGGTTCAAATGGTATTACTAACTTACCTTATGCATTCTAAATACTCAAGGTTCAAGGTTTCTTTATTAGTCTCCACAAGGGAGAAATTTGACTTGGAGGTAAGGGAAGGTTGCAGTATAGACAGAAAAAGACATGCAATCAGAGCCCTCCTCCGTGTTGCCAGTAGAGCAGCACCACCTTAACACAATGGAAAATGCAGATATACAATCAATAACAATAGTCACAAACGCATATGACAGGACAATGGAACGGACTTATTTTGACCTCAAGAGCTACTGATAGAATTTAACTGTACATCAAATACACGTACAAGTACATATTTTGAGCTGGACTGCAACCATGCACACAAAAGCTATTTATGCTTTGCTCTCGATGTCTTAGAACACATTAAGAAGAAGATTGACACAGGAGAAATTGTCCTCTGCATTTGACCCATCCTTAGACTTAGACTTTAGACTTTATTGTCCCCAAGGGGAAATTCATTTTCACGCACACAGAGCCTGTTTGACACACACAGCAACAACACAACAGACACAAAGACATACAATAAGCGTTACGGCACACTCAGAGGGGCTTGTTGTTCAAAAATGTGATGGCTGAAGGGATCAGGCTTCTGCCAAAGCGGGCCCTCCTGCACCTGATCGCCCTGTACCTCCGTCCTGAGGGCAGAGGGGTGAGGTGTTCCTGTAGTGGGTGAGTGGGATCCTGTTCTATTGAAAGTGCAAAGCGTCCAATAGCCCTGTTATTAGGAGCAGTGGGCAGCACATGGCTGCGCCCGGGGACCATCTCCTCTTCTTGCTTAGGCTTGGTCAGGACCTAAGCTGGAGGATTTTACCTGTGGTGCATGTTTTGAGTTGATGGGGGAAACCAGAGTTCCCAGAGGAAACCCACCCAGACACGGGGAGAACATGCAAACTCCACACACTGGCCATAAGATTCAGGTAACCCGAATCTTACGACCATACCAACGTATGTAGGTACATATACCAACGTGCCACACGGGGATCGAACCCGGAAATCTTGCTGTGAAGCGTGAGTGCTAGCCACTCAGACACCTTGCCACCATTATACTTGACTTTTATGCAAACCATATTATCAGTGAGGTTTGCATTTGTTTAGATATGCACTCAACAAACCCTGAGCTCTCCTGATATGAACTGAAGAGTGTTCTCCTTAGTATTACAAACAGAATTGGTGCATGTGCAGAGAGGGAGAGTGCAGTATTGTGTGCTGTCTGCAGGGGGCACACATGCTGTGAGGCTTCTCATACTTAATGTTGCCACTGCCAACTTCTGTAAAATTTTTGGCCTAATGTGCTGCTGTGCAGAGCCAGAGAATGACTGCATCAGTCTGGTCACTTAATGTTCACGTCAGGGCTATGCTAAAAGCTAAGCATTCAGTATGATACATGGCTCACAAATACAAGATAGTGCTGTACCCCGGGCGCAGTAATGTGCAGCCCACTGCTCCTGATGACAGGATGGGTTAAATGCAGAGGACAAATTTCTCCCAAGGGAGACAATAAAGGCTTATCTTCTCTCTTATCTTGTAACAATTCTACAGCAAGCAATATACAGCACAGAATAAGAACGCTATGAATTTCTATTGTGCCTTTCAAGCCTCTCAAGGTGTTTTACATCTGTTTTTCATTTACTTCACACTCTGTGATGGTAGATTGCTGTATTAGCCACAGCTGCCCTGGGGCAGACTGACTGAAGTGAGGCTGCCAATCTGCGCAATCTGCCCCTCCCACCACCACCAAAACCTAAACCGCCAACCCTCGGGTTAATGTACATTCTACCACTGAGCCACAAATATAGTTCTGAATATGAATTCATATAATAATCATTGAATAGTTCAACTGCAGTACATCAACAGGGCCTCTGCTCTGCACCAAATGTAGTGTGGAAATGCAGTGTGAGGGGAGGACCGCTATTGTTCATTTAAAACTCACGATCACCACGATCCAACTTGTGCATTGCAACATGATGTCATTATTTTGTTTAATGAAATCAATGCAATACAATATACAATACAATTTTTCATACAATCGATCAGGCCTGTTAAATGATTATATCATAACAGACTCATATGTAAGCATTTCACAGGGCTGTAAACATTCAAAGTACTATATTTTACTGTCCTCCCATGAACACCATGGTTGTGTATTAGAGTATCTGTTGTATTATTGCAGCTGGTGAAGGAGCTGCTCTCCTCTCTGCCCTCCATGTTTGCTCACACGAGGGAGACCCAGAGCGCCCTGGGCCCCGCTCTACAGGCTGCCTTCAAGCTCATGACCCCCACAGGAGGCAGGGTCTCTGTGTTCCAAACCCAGCTGCCCACACTGGGGCCTGGGCTGCTGCAGTCCAGGGAGGACCCCAACCAGCGCTCCAGCACCAAGGTCAGACCCGCACAGTATTCACAATATGTTTGTATTCAGAGGATAGAACCATAATGTATTGATAGAAGAGGTCAACAATAATTGTTGTCTATAGAAGATCATATTAAAAGGTGCACGTGATGTTACTTTGCTGGAGGAGAGTCTGCCGTTTGCTTGTCTCTTTGGAGATGTTGGTGCTTTTCCTGAAATATCCCACAGTGTCAATCTTGCATTTATTCAAACCAGGTGTTTTTACTGCTTGAAAAACATGCATTATTGTGAGGGGGCTCTACTCCACAGATCTGACTTCGCCTGGTGGGGTAACCATAGAGATTGATACGTTTATTATATACCATACTAAAGAATAGTTCCATAGAGACAAGCAGACTGTGGATGATGAGGATCTGCATAGTGCCCCTTTAAAAGTAAAACATCTAAGCACCTAAGGCCTGAAGACTGTTTCGATAAACATTCAACCTGTGCAACAAGTCCAGTCGTGAAATTTTCTCGCTCTTAAATATTCCAGTCAACTGTCAGTGGTATTATAATAAAGTGGAAGCGATTGGGAACGACAGCAACTCAGCCACAAAGTGATAGACCAGGTAAATTGACAGGGCAGGGTCAGGGGATGCTCAGGTGCATAGTGCGCAGAGATCGCCAACTTTCTGTCAATCGCTACAGATATCCAAACTTCATGCGGCCTTCAGACTAGCTCAAGAACAGTCCATAGAGTTTCATGGAATGGGTTTCCATGGCCGGACAGCTGCATCCAAGCCATACATCTCCAAGTGCAATGCAAAGCGTTGGATACAGTGGTGTAAAGCACGTCGCCACTTGACTCTAGAGCAGTGGAGATGCGTTCTCTGGAGTGACGAATCGCGAGTATGGTGTGGGGTTGTTTTTCAGTAGTAGTTGTTGTAGGGTTGTAATTCCAGTGAAAGGAACTCTGAATGCTTCAGCATGCCAAGAGATTTTGGAGAATTTCATGCTCCCAACTTTGTGGGAACAGTTTGGAGATGGCCCCTTCCTCTTACAACATGACCACCAGTGCACAAAGCAAGGTCCATAAAGACATGGATTAGAGAGTTTGGTGTGGATGAACTGTGCACGTCATGTAAATAAGTTCCTCAGTGTAGTTGGAACTGATGAAATGTTGTAAATGTCTGATTTTGTGTGAAAAGGGGGCAGATGTTATAAGTTTATACTTCTTTCTGCTCCTTTTCATTCACATGGTTAAATGTTACAGAACTATTTTGTATTCATCTTTTATGAATGAAACAAATAAAGAAATGAAATGAAATGAAAAATGAACTGGACTGGCCTGCACAGATAGAACACCTTTGGGATGAATTACAGTGGAGACTGAGGCCTTCTCGTCCAACATCAGTATGTGTGACCTCACAAATGCACTTCTGGATGAGTGTTCAAAAATTCCCATAAACACACTCCTAAACTTTGTGAACAGCCTTCCCAGAAGAGTTGAAGCTGTTATAGTTACAAAGGGTGGACCGTGATATTAAACCCTATGAATTAAGAATGGGATGTCACTTAAGTTCATATGCGAGTCAAGGCAGGTGAGTGAATACTTCATTTCATTTCATTTTTATGTATAAGGACAATGTACAGTTACATTAAGCACAAAGGCAGAGATGCTTGTACCAGATTCTAGCTTTACAGCTAATTTCCATCTGTAGTCCTCTGGGGGAGGGGTCAGAGTGCCATATTTACAGTGCATTAAAACTTGCAACCCATGTAACATCATTCATACAATTTCCTCAATCTTCACATACTCGCAGTCATTACATCAGTTATCAAGTACTCCATACATCCCAATAAACATACACAGTTCATTCTTACAGTTAAAAGTGCGTACATGTCTGGTTTTCTAAAAACCAATGCTTTCACTTCTCGATTAAAAGCAGAGAGGTTATTTATGCTCAGTAACTCAGATGGGAGCTTATTCCACTGTTGAACAGCCCTAAAGGAAAAAGCTGATTGAGCAAAGGCTGTTCTACATTTAGGCACATTACACTGCCCTCTAATCGTACCTCTTGTTACACTTGTAGCTGTATCAGCTGACAGTTGGATGAATTCTTTGAGTAAAGGCGGGGTCAGGATATGGACAATTTTGAAGATCAATTGGACATGGGAGAAGTTATCAAAGTTAAGCATATTGTAGGTATCAAGTATGTTACAGTGATGGTATCGTTGGCTTTTTTTTTATCCAGTATTTTCAGAGCATAATTTTGGCAGTATAGTGTATATCTTAAAGGACTAATGTAAATAATACTTTTTTTTTTTTACTGTCCATATGTGCAACAGTTAGATCTCATCCCATTCATTTGCACCTATGTTTTAGTACATTTCTGATAGATTATAAAATTCAGGTTTGATTATTGTACGAGATAATTTAAAATGGCATGGTCCCATATCTCTGCTCGTGTTTGAATGTTTTGAGTGTGGTGTGTGTTCTGGTGCAGGTGGTACAACACTTGGGTCCGGCCACAGACTTCTATAAGAAGCTGGCTCTGGACTGCTCTGGGCTGCAGATCGGAGTGGACCTGTTCCTGCTCAGCTCGCAGTACTCAGACCTCTCCTCACTCGGTAAGTCTGACACTCGTTCTAATCAGACCACATTCTGAACTGCACCTAGATTAAAACTGAGCTGGAAGACGGGTCACAGAATTTCCCTTTGACTGTCACAGTGTAGAGGCCTTGCCTTTGTTTATGGTGCATATCTTTAATTACTGGACCTATGACATAAAGTTCATTTTAAAAAATGCCAAAAAAAAAATGTGTATCATCGCTTTAACCCTCTGGCATAGTTAGATGCATTTTACACACTTGGCTTTTCATCTGTAATTTTATATATGTTCATCCACATCATCTCAAATGTGGTGAAATGTTGGGCTTTTTGTGTTGTTTAAACTGGGTGGACTGAGAGTTCAAACATCCATTGTGTACCGTGTATTGTTACTGCATTAACAATACACTGTACACAGAAACATTTCCTGGACATCCAAATACTGTGCACATTTTACGTGCTTAATGATATAACCACATCAGACCATCAGTGCACTGTGGTCATCAGATTGTCACGATTGTATCATTAAGCACGTAAAATGTGCACAGTATTTGGATGTCCAGGAAATGTTTTTGTTCATCATTTTATTTGTCTGAAAAGAATGAGTCTAAAAAATGTCACTTTTGCTCTGCATTTTGGTGTAAACTATTTTGATCATCTCTATGATTCTAACCCTTTAAATGCTATTTCTTATCATAAAAGGACTAAATTTCATGTTGGGGAAAAAAACACAGATTTTAATATTTGTCCAATCCAAAGCAGATAATTTTGTGCTGTTTTCTTTCAGCCTGGGAAAGGTCGATAATTGGCACCAACATGAGTTTTTGTGCATTGGTAGATTTTGTGTCATGTGAAATACTATATTGTTAAGCGCATAAGATGTGCACAGAATTTGGACATCCATAAAACATTTTGTTCATTATTATGCAACTTTCTTTAGGCTCAGATACTTCTGCTCTAAATATGGATATAAAATATTATTGTAGTTCTTAATATTTTTACACATTAAATGACATTTTTGTTTTGAATCTTCCCTGATTTTGTTATGTTATGCTTGTAGGTTTGTTAAGTTATGATTTCATTCCAAAATGTGAAATGCAAAGCAGTTTATTCTGAGCTCTTTTATTGCAGCCTGGGGTGGGTATTTCACATGACACAAAATCTACCATTGCACCAATTATTCACCTTTACCAGGCTGCAAGAAAATGGCACTAAATGATCTTCTTTGCATTCGTAAGACTGGACAAATAGCAGATTTTTTTCCAACACAAACTTGGGCCTTTTACGATAAGAAATAGCATTTAAAGGGTTATAATTAGGGATGCAAATTATCGGTTAATTAATTAACTGATAGTTGATTGACCTTATCGGTCGATTAACGATTAACTGATAAGCGGCGTTTTTCACCTGAATTTGAGTGTTTCAATAGGGTCTTTAAGAATATAAGCTATAGTAACATAACACTGAGTCATAAATATATCATAGTATTATTATATTGTATATTCCTCAATTAATTATTCCTTAGTAAAAAGCAAACAAATGTATTGATGCTGAATAACAAAATACAGTAATCCCTCGCTCTATCCAATTTTTTTTTTTATAGTGTAAAATTTTTTTTATAGAGTAACATTGTGTTCTGTCCTGATTGGCTAAGAGACTAGACCAGGACTGAACGTGGACTGGACCAGGTCTGAACCAGGTCTGGACCTGGACTGGACCTGGACTGGACCGGGACTCGACCGGGTCTAGACCTGGACTAGACCAGGATTAAACCACTGGGGCGCGTGCTGGTTTCGCCGCGCCCCGCGCTCCGAGCCGCAGGCCAGCCGCGCGGGGCTCGGGGCGCGGGGCGCGGGCTGCGGCGAAACCGGCAGCAGCGGTACGCATTCCGGGTTAGATCTCGCCTCGCGCGTACACCCGGGGCTGCTAAGCAGTGCCGTTGGCGCCTGCGGTCGGCTGTGAGTCGATCTTGGCGCAGCGCGGTTGCCTTGTTTCATGACCACGCGGGTGCGCATGTCCGCGTGTCCGCGGTTAGCGGTTAATTACAATTAATGCATTTTGATCGACCAACGTCTTAATCGACAATTAACCGTTAATCGATTAATTGTTGACATCCCTAGTTATAATCATAAAAATGATTTAAAAAAAAAAAAAAAAAGTTTATAGCAAAATGTAGAGCAGAAGTGTCTGAAAAGAATTCAAATGAGTCTGTGACGTCAAAATACTGAGCACATTTTATAACTTGAACTTTTTTTTGAACGATGCCAGAGGGTTCAAAGGCTTTGTTCATACACACAGACTAAAGGACTTCCAAAGAGGCTCTTGCTCTCCATTTGAACTGCTCAACAGGTCTAGTGTTCCTGTACATGTGTCCTAAATGTTCCCTATGTGTCCTGTGCAGCATGCATGTCCAAGTACTCTGCAGGCAGTGTGTACTACTACCCATCCTTCCACCACATCCATAACCCCGAGCAGCTGGAGAAGTTCCACAGTGACTTGGAGAGATACCTCACACGAAAGATCGGCTTTGAGGCCGTCATGAGGATCCGCTGTACTAAAGGTACACATACTATTGCAGTAAAAGTACACACCACAAACTACCACAGTAAAATTAAACACCACACACCCTACTCCATTAACAATAAACAGTGCACGCTACTAAGATATTACACAGTAATAAATATTGCCCAGGTGGATATGCTACAGAAACTATATTATTACACTGTAATAACTATTGTCCACAATATTGCACCGTGTTAAGTAATTGCACAACGGGTGGATTGGGGGAGAGTGGGGGATAGGAATAGGGGGTAAATCGGTGCATGTGAGTGTTCAAGGTGGTTATGGCCCTTGAGAAGAATCTGTTTTTGAGTCTGTTGGTCCTTGCTTTAATGCACCTGTAATGCCTTCCTGAGGGCAGCAAGTCAAAGAACTGAGAGCAAGGGTGGAAGCTGTCCTTGATGTCGTTAGCTCTGCTGAGGCAGCGGGAGGTGTAGATGTCCATCAGGGAAGAGAGAAGGCAGCCTATGATCTTCTGCACTGTCTTGACTACCCTCTGAAGCCTCTCCCTGTCCGTCATGGTGCAGCTGCCGTACCATACTGTGATGCAGTACATCAGCAGGCTCTCAAATGGACGCACGGTAGAAGGTCAATAGCGAGCTGGGGTCCAAGTTCATACTTCCTGAGCACCGTCAGGAAGTGTAAAGGCTGCTGGGCCTTCTTAGTGATTGCTGTGATGTTCTCAGTCCAGGAGATGCCTTCGGAGATGAGAACACCAAGCCGGAAAGTGTTGACCCTCTCCACACACTCGCCATTGATGTCGAGGGGGGCTAGGTCTGTGCGGTGCCACCTAGGTCAGAGCCAGATTGTTCTCTGTACACCAGGTGGCCAAATTCAGTACCTCCTCTCTGTAGGCTGATTCATCACCCTTTGAGATGAGCCCAAACACTGCCTCATCAGCAAACTTCACTATGAGGTTGCTGTCACTGGTTAGACAGCAGTCATGGGTGTAGAGACAGTACAGGAGGGGGTGCAGCACACAGCCTTGTGGGGAGCCGGTGCTTAGTGTGCAGATGGGGGAGAGGTGGGTGCCGAGTCTCACAGTCTGGGGTCGGTTGGTCAGAAAGTCTTTAATCCAGGCGCATGTTAGAGGAGGGAGTCCAAGGGTGTTCAGTTTGGATATGAGAATGTCCGGGATGATTGTGTTGAAAGCTGAGCTGTAATCCAGCTGTCTTGCAGGTTTATCCATCCACACATTCCATGGGAACTTCTTTGTGCGTTCCACGGACCTGCTGTCCCTGGCCAATGTGAACCCGGACTCTGCCCTGGCTGTTCAGATGTCCATAGAGGACTCTCTGGCAGACTCATCTCTGGCCTGCTTTCAGGCCGCTCTGCTCTACACCTCCAGTAAAGGTAAAGCCGCCTCTTTTTGGATGTTTTGTTTTAGTTGGTTTTGGATATTATGAGCGGGGGGGATATGTGTGAAAAGAAGTCATGATTACTGACAATTCATGACACTGTAATAGATCCCCACTTCTCCAATATGTAACCAATGATAAAGTAAAATTAATGTGACATTAAGGGCCAGATAAAAAAATTAAATAAATGTGTACTTGTTAGGAAGCAAAAAAGGGCTACGGCACTTTAGGGATTGACACAAATATTTAAATTATTTCATGGCAATAATTTAAAATGCGTGGGCATATTTTGGCCTTCATCAGGGCATGTACTATATACAGTGGATATAAAAAGTCTACACACTCCTGTTCAAATGCCAGGTTTTCCTGATGTAAAAAAAAAATTACAGCAAGACAAATAATTTCACAACTTTCCACCTTTAATGTGACCTATAACCTATACAACGCAATTGAAGAACAAACTGAAACCTTTAAAGGGGAAAATATAAAAAATAAAAAACTTAAAATAAGCTGGTTGCATAAATATGCACACCCTTAAACTACAGTTGCATGAAAAAGTTTGGGCACCCCATTGAGGTTGCATAATAATTGACTGTCTTCACAGAAAATGATCATAGTGGCATGTCATTCATTTTCCCATAAAAGCCGAGGACTGGGTGGTTTTCCAGACACAGATTTTAAGTGTAGTAATATTAATTTGTATGAAATTAAATCAAATGTGAAAAATAGGCTGTGCAAAAATGATAGCTTTTTGAATTACTTTGAATACCTGCAACTACTCGGCTAGCCACTAGCCACTCACTCACTATCACATGGCTAGCTCTCACGCCTCACAACAAGAGGTTCCTCCGGGCACTCCGGTTTCCCCATCAACCCAAAACATGCTCCAGGTAAAATCATCCAGCTGAGGTCCTGACCAAGCCTAAGCAGTAAGATCATGGAGATGGTCCCCGGGCGCAATCATGTGCTGCCCACTGCTCCTGAATAAAGGATTGGTCAAATGCAGAGGATAAATTTCCCTTCGGGGACAAATAAGTGATATAAATAAAAGGAAGAAGATTGACTTTATTGATCTTATACAGGAGAAATTATCCTCTGAATTTGACCCATCCTGTTATTAGGAGCAGTGGGCAGCACATGACTGCGCCCAGGGACCATCTCCATGATCTTATTGCTTAGGCTTGGTCAGGACCTAAGCTGGAGGATTTTACCCATGGAGTGCCCGGAGGCCCACCCACCCAGACACGGGGAGAACATGCAAACTCCACACAGAAAGGCCCGGGCGACCCAAATCTTACGAACCATACCATACCTCTTGGCCAGGTCACCCTTGTAAACGAGGTCTTGATCTCAGTGGGTTTTTACCTGGTTAAATAAAGGTTAAACAAAATAAATTTAAAAAATACCAACGTGCCACACGGGGATGGAACCCGGAACCTTCTTGCTGTGAAGCGTGAGTGCTAGCCACTCAGCCACCGTGCCGCCCAAACTAATCACACAAAATTGGTTTGATGAGCTCATTAAGCCTTGAACTTCATAGACGGGTAACCGGCTGGTTAGCTCAACTGGTAAGTCACTGACATGCCCCGGGGGGGGGCTCAAATCCCCCTCCGGCAATGAGCTAGCCAGTGTGGGTCCTTGGGTAAGACCCTTCACTGTACTGCCCCGTGGGCGCCAAAAATATGGCTGCTCACTGCTCCTGAAAAGGATGGGTCAAATGCAGAAGTCAAATTTCTCCCGTGTGTCACTGTGTGTCATTGTGTGTGAGACCAAATAAAGACTTAATCTTAATCATCCAATCATGACAAAAGGTATTTAAAGGCAAATTAACGTTTTTTTACAATCTGAGCCTTCTTTCGGCAATAAAACAAGTAGTTTTACTCACCCATAGCATTTTTCTGTCAATTGGAGCAGTATCGCAGAACTTATGTTGAGCCGTTCTGTTCTACTAATGATCCCGTATCTTTTAACATGGTGCTGTATCATTTGCTCGGGGCATTACTTTGCGGTGTCCAAATAACACAAACTTTAGCACTTTTCAAATCATAGAAGCCCGATGTCTTAATGTAAGAAATAGTTTGAAGCAAAAGTGGCCTGTAATCCGAGATTTAGCCATAGTTTCGAGTAGATGAGGACGCCAGTGCGCATGTGCGGACTGCTCCTGGGCCCCAAACATGAAACGCAAAGCTGAAAACTATGGCTAAATCTCGGATTACAGGCCACTTTTGCTTCAAACGATTTCTTACATTAAGACATCGGGCTTCTATGATTTGAAAAGTGCTAAAGTTTGTGTTATTTGGAGACCGCAAAGTAATGCCCCGAAAACAAATGCTAATGGTTACGCTACAACATAACTTTCTTCAAACAGCTCCAAATGACACGAACGTGATATGGGTGAGTCAAACGACTTGTTTTATTACCGAAAGAAGGCTCAGATTGTAAAATAACGTTACTTTGCCTTTAAGGCGGCCAAATGCAAGTTGTTGTTCTTCTCTTTGACTTTCCTCTGAAGAGTGGCAACATGGGGGCCTCAAAACAACTCTCAAATGACCTGAAAACAAAGATTGTTCAGCATTAGGGTTTAGGGGAAGACTACAAAAAGCAACCTCAAAGATTTCAGCTGTCAGTCTGCACTGTGAGGAACATAGTGAGGAAATGGAAGGCCACAGGCACAGTTCTTGTTAAGGCCAGAAATGGCATGCCAAGAAAAATATCAGAGGCAAAGATGAAGAATGATCAGAATGGTCAAAAACGACCCACAGACCACCTCCAAAGACCTGCAAGGTCATCTTGTGCAGTCACTGTGCATAGGTCAACAATATAGCGCAATTTGCACAAGGAAAGGTTGTACGGGGGAGTGATGCAGAAGAAGCCTTTTCTTCGCAGATGCCAGAAACTGAGTTGCTTGAGGTATGCAAAAGCACATTTGGACAAGCCAGCTTCATTTTGGAATAAGGTGCTGTGGACTGATGAAACAAAAATTGAGTTATTTGATTATAACAAGAGGCGATATGCATGGTGGCAAAAGAACACAGCATTCCAAGAAAAACACTTGCTGCCCACAGTAAAATTTGGTGGAGGTTCCATGATGCTCTGGGGCTGTGTGGCCAAAAATGACGTTGTGGACAACCAAACAACCAATGATTTATAAATGAAAATCATGGCAATTGTCAAGGGTGCCCAAGCTTTTTCATACAATTGTATTACTTTGTTGCAGCACCTTTGGATTTTATTACAGCACTCAGTCTTTTTGGGTAGGAGCCTATCAGCATGACACATCTTGATGTGGCTATATTTGCCCACTCTTTTCTTTGCAAAACCGCTCCAAATCTGACAGAATGCGAGAGCATCTACTGTGCACAGCTCTCTTCAGATCACCCCACAGATGTTCAATAGGATTCAGGTCTGGACTCTGGCTGGGCCATTCCAAAGCCTCAATCTTATTCTGGTGAAGCCATTCTTTTGTTGATTTAGATGTGTGCTTTGGGCCATTGTCGTGCTGAAAGATGAAGTTCCTCTTCAGCCTCAGTTTTCTAACAGAAGGTTTTCTGCCAACGCTGACTGGTATTTGGAACTGTTCATAATTCCCTCCACCCTGACTAAGGCCCCAGTTCCAGCTGAAGAAAAACCGCCCCAATGTCCAAAAAATTCAACCTTGGTTTCATCAGACCATAACACATTTCCCCTTGTGTTTGGGAGATTGCAGATGTCTTTTTGCAAAATTAAGCCGCGCTTGGATGTTTTTCTTTGTAAGATACGGCTTCCGTCTTGCCACCCTACCCCATAGCCCAGACATATGAAGAAGACGGGAGATTGTTGTCACATGTACTACACAGCCGGTACTTGCAGCTCCTTCAGTGTTGCTGTCGGCCTCTTGGCAGCCTCCCTGACTAGTTTTCTGCTCGTCTTATCAATTTTGGACGGTCCTGTTCTTGGTAATGCCACTGTTGTGCCATATTTTCTCCACTTGATGACGGTCTTCACTGTGTTCCATATTAGTGGTATATTTAATTCCTTGGAAATTTTTGTAGCCGTCACCTGACTGATATCTTTGAATAATGAGATCCCTCTGATGCTTTGGAAGCTCTCTGCAGACCATGGCTTGTACTGGAAGATGTGGCTACAAGAATGTCAGGAAAAGCCTACTAGAACAGCTGAACTTTATTTGAGGTTGATCAGAGGCACTTTATTTGGTGACAAGTGTGTGCTGACTCCAGCTTAACATGAGTTTGAATGTAACTGGTTAAATCTGAACACAGCCACATCCCAAATTATAAAAGGGTGTGCACACTTAGGCAACCTCATTATCTCAGGTGTTTATTTTTACTACATCTCCCTGAAAGATTTCTGCTTGTTTTTCATTTGCATTGTACAGGTTATAGGGACATGAAAGGTGGAAAAAATTATCTTAATGTAAAATTATCTTAATGTAATTTTTTACTTCACAAAAAAACTGGCATTTGAACAGGGGTGTGTAGACTTTATATCCACTGTATGTACTGACTTTCTATATTGAATTTAGTTAATTTTGCTTTGAAAATTGCCACTATTATTATTTTTCGTAGCTCTTCTGATGATATTGTGACCTGAATAATCACAATACCCCTTATGAACACTTTTTATATTGTAATTGTGAGTTACTAAAATCCTTGTGGGTGAGTAAAGTGATTCCAGTCCAGCCTGTCTCAACCCTGCTCCTCTCTCCTTTCAGCCCCTCTTTCCTCTGCTCCTCTCTCCTTTGCTCCTCTTTCCTCTGCTCCTCTCTCCTTTGCTCCTCTTTCCTCTGCTCCTCTTTCCTCTGCTCCTCCCTCCTTTGCTCCTCTCTCCTCTGCTCCTCTGTCCTTTGCTCCTCAGCCCCTCTCTCTTCTGCTTCTGTCAGCTCTGCTCCTCTCTTTTCTGCTCCTCTCAGCCCCTCTCAGCTCTGCTCCTCCCTCCTTTGCTCCTCTCTCCTCTGCTCCTCTGTCCTTTGCTCCTCAGCCCCTCTCTCTTCTGCTTCTGTCAACTCTGCCTCTCTCTCCTCTGCTTCTGTCAACTCTGCTCCTCTCTCTTCTGCTCCTCTCAGCTCTTTTGCTCCTCCTTTGCTCCTCTCTTATTTCAGCCTCTCTCTCCTCTGCTTCTGTCAACTCTGCTCCTCTCTCTTCTGGTCCTCTCAGCCCCTCTCAGCTCTGCTCCTCTCTCCTTTGCTCCTCTCTTATTTCAGCCTCTCTCTCCTCTGCTTCTGTCAACTCTGCTCCTCTCTTTTCTGCTCCTCTCAGCCCCTCTCAGCTCTGCTCCTCTCTCCTTT
The DNA here is from genome assembly GCA_036785185.1 of Paratrypauchen microcephalus. Classification (NCBI taxonomy): domain Eukaryota; kingdom Metazoa; phylum Chordata; class Actinopteri; order Gobiiformes; family Gobiidae; genus Paratrypauchen; species Paratrypauchen microcephalus. The sequence continues at coordinate 739,456 of JAVJIX010000186.1, read as the reverse complement.
GCTCCTCTCTCCTCTGCTCCTCTCTTATTTCAGCCTCTCTCTCCTCTGCTTCTGGCAGCTCTGCTCCTCTCTGCTCTGCTTCTGGCAGCTCTGCTCCTCTCTCCTCTGCTTCTGTCAACTCTGCTCCTCTCAGCCCCTCTCAGCTCTGCTCCTCTATCCTTTGCTCCTGTCTTATTTCAGCCTCTCTCTCCTCTGCTTCTGTCAGCTCTGCTCCTCTCTCCTCTGCTCCTCTCTTCTCTCAGCCTCTCTCAGCTCTGCTCCTCTGCTCTGTGTGACAGGGAAGCGGAGGATCCGGGTGCACACCCTATGTTTGCCCGTGGTCACCCAGCTGAGTGAAGTGTACGCGGGGGCTGATGTCCAGGCCATCACCTGCCTCCTGGCCAACATGGGTAAGACTATGTTCTCATTATGTATGTATGGGCTAGGGATGGTCCCATATGGATTTTTTGAGCTGCTGCCCTGATATTAAGCTTTTAAAATCTACAGTATAGACCAAATGCATCTAAAGTTATAGTGAAGTTTGCACTTGTTGCTTTTGTAAAATTCATATTTTGAAAGACAAACTGGGGTTGACACATGGTCACACAGAAGAAATAGCAATGCCAAATATGAGCTCAGTATCGACCAATACCTATATCTTAATCAATCTGCCATTATCAGCAGTAGTAGTCAGATAATACTGTAGACTGACAGAAGCGAGGCTGCCAATCTGCGACATCGGCCCCTGTGACCGCCACAATCACTTACGCACACACCACTTTCTTACTAGGCAATGTAGGTGAAGTGTCTTGCCTAAGGGCACAACAATCCACTGTGGCACCTGGTTATTCCCAAAGGTCTCCCATCCAAGTAGTACCCAGACCGAGCCCTGCTTAGCTTCTGAGATCTGACAGATCAGGCTTTTGCCGGTTTGGCCACTTAATGTCAGAGCACTGTCTTCTGCTGGACCAATGCATGATCACTTTTTTTTTTTTACAAAGCAAGTCAGTTGTCCCATTTATGCCTGAGATTTTCCATATACACTGCCTGACAAAAGTATTAGGATGATTATGTATTTCTGAACTTTCATAAATAATGATAACAAGACGTATTGGTAATGACAACAAATCAATTTATTGATATATTAAAGCAAATTTCATCATGTGTAAAGGCATATTATTGCAAAAATGGGGACTCATCGCAGTGTAGGTCTAACTCGGGTCTAAACCAGGACTAGACTAGGACTATCGTCCTAAGACAGAGTTGTGTCTTAATTTGGCATCATCTCATGATAACATCAGCAGCAAAGTATCAATTTAAATATCATTTTACAAACCCTAACTGCCCGCTCTCTCCTCTGTTATCCTCACCCCTGTGCTCACAGCTATTGACCGGTCAGTGTCTTCGGGGCTGTCGGATGCCCGGGACGCCCTGGTGAATGCGGTGGTGGACCTGGTGGGGGCGTACAGGAGCAGTGTGTCCAACCTGCAACAGAGTGGGCTTGTGCTACCCTCATCCATGAGACTGTTCCCCCTGTACATCCTGGCTCTGCTCAAACAGGTGCTCACACAGTTTATGCTTCTATGTTAATGTAACCACAACTACAGATGGTGCCATATGGAATTCTTGGCCAATAATCAATATTTCTTTTTGTTGATGAAATGAGGACTTGAGCTGTTTTTTTTATTAACAGTTTACAGTGTCTAGCTCTCATGAAGGATGGGTCAAATGCAGAAAATACATTTTAGCTTTATCATGTTAGCTTTACCAATAAAAGTATTATATAATGCATACATTTCAGCCTTTTCTGTTCTAAACTCTTGCCCTATTAAAGGTAACCTATAACCTGTGCTTGTCCTGGTATAAAATGGCAGTAGAATGAGCCCATTATCTGAGGACACATCATATCACAGAGAGCCCTTTTGGATTTATTGCACACTGGCTCTTGGGTGATCCAGAAAGCAACGCGAGGAGCTCAGTATGTTTTCTGATTGAATCATTATGAATAGTTCAACATCACAATTATTTTCATCATTGTCTTGTACATGTACCACTTATGACAGGACATAGCTAGTGAGCAACTTGCATCTCCACAAACATGAGGAGGGCCTCTTTCTGCTCTTTTCTGCTGTTGGAAATGGTCTACAGCTTGGCAATGTCTCGATCATGCAGGTGATGTTTCAGCACCATTGAATACAAATCTTACATGTGCACCCATTTAAAGGGCCCATATTTATTTGTATAAATATATGTACCGTAATTTCCGGACTATTGAGCGTGCCTGAATTTAAGCCGCATCAAGTACATTTTCAAAGAATTTTATTTTTGTACAGATATAGGCCGCACCTGTCTGTAAGCCGCAGGTGTCCACGTCTTCCAGTTCAGAGCATCTGCTTTTATTGCCTCTGAAAGCTTTTGTCGTCTTTTTGCATTGCAGTTCCTCACGCTGCTGTGGCCAACATCTCACAATGGACTTATCAATGCCAAGCTCACGTGCTGCAGCTCTGTTTCCTTCTTCGACAGCCAAAGCGATTGCCTTTAACTTAAAATCTGCATCATATGCATTTCTTTCTGTGTTTTCCATGAGGAGGGTGTGTGCATGAAGCACAAACATAACATAAAATCAAATCTAGTATCTTCCTCAGCGCATTGTCGCTTCACCCGTCTGTCTCGCTCTTGCACCCCTGTCACTTCACACTACTTCGCATGTCTCCTGCAGAAAGAGCCAGTGTCCTGTCTGGGATCATGTCAATGGGATCATGTGAGTGTCTTGTAGGATTTCAGCAGATTTCAGGCTCTCCTGGGGGCAGGGCTAGTTGTATTGATCAGGTATGACTGGATGTCCGGCGACTGAAATTTGAGACATTTCTTCTCGTCATTTACGCATTCACCTTTATTTAACGCATACGGGTCATTAAGATGTATCCCATTACTTATTCACAGGGCGATAAACTGTTTTAGTGTGCTGAAAACGTCGGTAGCTAGTGTTGTAACTTCATGTGAACCGCACAGACAATGGTGCTTTCTGCACTCAGGCTGTGCATGCATCCGCTGTGATGATAAACAAATAATCCATTCATTTATATTAGCCGCATCGTTGTATAAGCTGCAGAGTTCTAAGTGTGAGAAAAAAGTAGCGGCATATAGTCCAGAAATTACGTTTTTTTCTGATCTATGTTTTCAGTCAAATATAAAACACTGTCAATCTTGTGTTGTGATGGCATGTGGTAATAGAGGTGTGTGCGTGCGTGTGCGCGTGCGTACAAGTGAGTGAAACCACAATTCCAGGTATAATTTTGAAAGCTCACAAGAGTCAATTTTGTGTAATATAGGACCTTTAAACATGTGTCTCTTGCTCCACAGAAAGCTTTGAGGACTGGCACCAGTACCCGCCTAGATGAGCGCGTCTTTGCCATGTGCCAGTTTAAGACGGGGCCTCTGCCAGAGCTCCTCAGGATGCTGCACCCAGACCTCTACAGACTAGACACCATTTCAGACCAGGTACTCCTCTGACCCTGTCTACCTCTTAGACCAGATACCCCTCTACCCCTGCTCAGACTAGGTACCCCTACCCACCACAATATGGCATGTGGTGTTGTTGTTTTTTTTAATTATTAGTGTTTTTAGCATCTGCTGAGCCTCCAGTCAGTCTTTAAAATTAACAATATTGAACTTTCATATCACTGTCTACAACATGAGTGTTTGGACATCCCTGCTCTAAAAAACACAATTATATCATGAGCTCTTTTCATTCTAATAAAACAGCCTTTTTGTGCTGGTTACAGGCAGCGCTCCACCTGAATGACACCATAGTCCCTCAGCCACAGCTCCTGCACCTGTCTGCAGAGAGGCTGAGTCGGGACGGGGCTTTCCTCCTGGACTGTGGCTCTGTGAGTACCTTTGCTCATACTGTGTGTTTAAAGGGATAGTGCGTTTTTTTATGTTAATCTGTATGGGTTTCCTTCTAAAAGTTACATGTGTTGACACCGGCTTACCTCTGACACTCTCAGCTGATCCCGGTTCGGCTCGCTTTCTGGAGCCCACGTAAGTAGGTCCGGTAACTTCCCTGGAACATGAAATAAAGCTTGTTTTTCTTCTCAAAACAAAACATTTGTTAGAAAGGTGATATATTTGCAATCCAACCAATTGTCCACGAAACATTCAGACGCGTATTTCGCATTCGCATATTGTCTCTCTCCACTTGTATCACTACACCCATGTTAACTCTATCAGCCTGTTCATCTTCAGCGGATGGAACATTTTGATTAACATAAAAAAAAAACGCACTATCCCTTTAAACCAATGTAATGTCCCCACAAACCTAGGAACCCTTACCTGTGTGTTTGCAGGTCCTGTACATGTGGGTGGGCCGCTCCTGCTCGAACATGTTCCTGCGCGACGTCCTGGATGTGTCAGACCACGCCTCCTTACCCCCCAGCATGGTAAGCCCACTGTACAGCAGGTGTACTGCACACTCACTATGGGCACAGAGAACTATGAGTGCCCTGAACAACCAAATTCAAATAGTCTTTGCCCCAAACCCTGTCAGAGTGCTCTGGTTCCAGTCTAAAGGCCAAACGACCCAAAAGGTGCTATGAGATGTTCAGGGGTGTCTAGTAATTTGCTAAAACTTTGGAGCTGTAATTGCTAATAGAACCACAATTGTGTCAAATAAGTGACAATGATTAAGGAGCTACATGCTTTTTTTTAAATCTTTTATTATTACAAGGTACATATTTTGACATCACAATAACATTCGCAAAACACTTAACACCACAGTAACATTCGCAAAACACAGAAGACACATCGGGGGATGGGGAGTGCAGAGGACCAAAGGGCTCGTTCCAGGTGAAGAAAGGGGGTCTGGGGGGGAGCAAGGGTCTAGACAACAGGGTCCAGGGGGGGCAGGGGTCAGAAGTCCAGCCGAGGGGAACCGGTTCGGGAGATGGAGAAAAGCGTATTGTCTGGGGTGAAGGTGTCGCAAAACTCAGTTTCTCTTGCGGAGTGGAGGTGGTGAACGTGGGCACGAAGGAGCGCCGTGAAGAGGGGCCAGTGCTCTGCTGCGCGGCCGTCGTGGAGGTGGTGGTGTTGTGCCACGAAGATAGAATATCTGGCCATGGACAGGACGAGGCGGGCTGTGTCCCAGTTGACCATTGCAGCGTCCGGCCCCCGAGGTCGCTGCTGGACAGGTCCGAAGAGGCAGAACCAGAGTCCAGGGTCATCGATTCCATGGGCTGCTGGCGGCAGGAGCCTCAACACCAGCCTCCGAGCGAGAAGGTCCAGTAGTCGGGTCCGGCCAGATGGAGGAGGTCTTCAGGCGCCTCACCGCATACCGGACAGTCACAGCCGTACCTGTCAGGGTGTATTGCGTGCAACCTGGTGCAGGTGTAAATGATCCTGTGTCTCAATTTAAAGTCAAAATTACTGACTTGGGGTGGGGTGTACCAATTGTATACGTGAGCCCAGATGGAGGTAGTGTCATGTGTGGGAAATGTCTGCGACCAACTGTGTTCTGCCGAAGGGCGCCGAGCGACCCCGGCCACCAACAGCCCTGTAAAGGTCCGCCGCGTTCCTGAGGCCCCAGGTGTTCTGGGCGGTTGCGAGGCTTCCGCTGAAAGCCACGGAGGACTTATCGAGATTGATTTTGGCGCCTGAAGCCAGGCAGTAGACAATGTGCACGTGGAGAGCCGCGTCGAGGCTCTGCACGTCTTGAAAGATAAGATTTGGATCGTCCACGAATTGAAAAATTTTGTATTCCCTACCCGAGGGGCTCGTGAGTCCGCGCACGGCCCTGTCTTTCTTCAGCACAGCAGCGAGGGGTTCAGCCACTATGCTGTAGAGGAGCGCGCTTAGCGGGCACCCCTGTCTGACCAACCTCCGCAAAGGAAAGGGGTCAGAGAGGAGGCCGTTGCATTTCACGCGGCTGACCGCGTTCGAATATAATAAGCGGATCCAATTGATGAACCTATCTTTGAAGCCAAACCTTCCCAGAACTCGATAGAGGAAGCTGTGCTCTCCTCTATCGAACGCCTTATTGAAATCAACTGAGACGTGGATACCACCCGTGGCATGCATCTCCCTCAACAGGTACTTTAAGGAAAGTATTGTGTCTGAGATGTCACGCCCCGGGATTCCGTACGCCTGCGTGCCCGCGACTATCTTGCCTATGACCAGTGTTGGGCACGTTACTTTGAAAAAGTAATTAGTTACAGCTAACCCAAAAAAGTAACTGAGTTAGTAACTACACTATAAAAGTAACTAGTTACCTGGGAAAGTAACTAATGCGTTACTTTTTTTCTGAGTTAAAATGTCAAATAATTTTGATTTTTTTTTTTTTGACAGTGCATTATACAGCTTTTGCTGCTTGGCTGGCGTGGCTCCGTCACCGTGGATTTCATTGTTAACGGCACCTAGCATGCGATTATCATCATGGGGCCTGCTGGGGGCCACTAGTTTAACAGAAGTGTGCGCCGTCGAGAGATGCTTCATTAAATTCGAGTTGCTTACATTGGACGTTGACAAAGTCTTTGGTCTTTGACACAATGTGCACGTAACATGTACGTTTTTACCTTTTACCTCGACGAGGTTAAAATACTGCCTCGCCATCTGACACGGGGTGTGTGTATTGTGTGTGTGCTACTACTGTGTGCTGGGATTGTGTGTAGATACCTGCCCACTGGGTGTCTCTGGTTGGCTCAACATGAAATCTTACTCTGCTTTAGCCAATCATCATTACTTATCCCACCCTTACCAAAGGGAGAAAAAAATTCCCCTGTGCCTATGCGAGTCGCGTATGATCCCAGTTTCAAAATTAGTAGGTTCAGTAACGCGCGGTAACGGCGTGTTGGTGCCAGTAACGGCGTTATAACGATAAATAAAGTAACTCGTTAGATTACCCGTTACTGAAAAGAGTAACGCCGTTCGTAACGGCGTTTATTTTAACGCCGTTATTCCCATCACTGCCTATGACGCGCTTTAACCTACCCGTCAGAATGCGAGGTAGGATTTTGTAGTCGGTGTTGAGGAGGCTTATAGGCCTGTAGTTGGCCAGGCTCTCTCGAGCACCGTTCTTGAAGACTAGGGTCATGATACCAAGAGTGAAGGAGTGCGAGCACTTCCCCTCCCTCTCGATGTCATGAAACGGCGTGTGGAGAATGGGCGCCAGCCGGTGAGCAAACGCCCGCTAAAACTCAGCGGTCTCTCCGGGACTCTTAAATTTATTGAGCCCCTTGATGGCCGCAAAAACTTCACTTAATGAGACGGGCTCATCACACAAGTCTGCGTCACTGGTGCCAAGCCTCACATCCAGCGCATCTAGTACTTGACCGCAACTCGCCTCACTTATCCCCTCACTGTCAAATAAATCCGAATAAAACTTGCCCGCAACCTCTAAAATCTCACCTGTGTCATTTACTATCCTACCTGCATCATCCACCAGGCTGTCTATATACAACTTGCTTTGCCTGGCCTTCTCCAGACCATAGAAATAAGTGGTCGAGCGCTCCCCCTCCACCGCGTACTGAGCCTTGGCCTGGAGGATGGCACCCTTAGCTCGATTTGCCCGTAAAACGCGGAGCTCAGCCTGCAGTTCCAGATACTCTGGGTCCACGGGGCCCGCCAGAGACGTCACAGCCAGCACTTGGACGCGGTCACGCACTGCAAGCTCTCACGCAGCCTGCTCCCACCTCCTCTGCTTCCTGTGACCAATGGCCAGTTTTTTTATCCGGGCCTTTGCCCCATCCCACCAATCTATCAGAGAATCATATACTTAAATTTCAGTGTCGAAACGGTCGCATAGCCTTTCCATCTTCTGAACGAAACTGGGATCGTCTAGGAGAGAGCTATTGAACACCCAGCCTCCCCCATTCCTTTTCCCACCCAAGAAGCCGAGGCCGACTGAGAGAAGGGAGTGATCGCTCCAGCCCAAGCAAGCATACGTGGCTCCGCTGATAAACCTCCATATCGTAGACGAAACAAAGCACATGTCCAAACGCGACTGTCGGAGGACCCCCCTCACCACCTGGCGCCGGGAAAACTCCCTGGCTTTGTGATGAAGGCCCCTCCAGACCTCAGACAGGTCATGATTACCGGTCAAATCAAAAAGTGCGGTTCTGCTTGCATCGTTTCTAAACACATTATTTTGTCCAAGATCATTTTTTGAGAGGACAACATTAAAATCCCCTATTATAATAGTGGATTTGTTGACGAAGGAAAAAATGGTGACAAAGAACCTCCTCCTCTCATCTCAACATTCGGCGCGTGGATATTTATGAGGCGGATTTTAAGAGGGCCGCGCACAAATTCAATCACTAAAAAGCAACCGAACGGGTCTGCGTAAACTAGCCTCGACTCTCCTAGCACCCCTGGCTTAACCAGAACAGCCACACCCCGGGAGTGCACGGAGCCCAGAGCACAGTACACCTCGCCGACGCACATCTCCTCCACTCTGCGCGCATGCTCGTCTCCCCACCCAGTTTCCTAAATGCACAGCACGTCCCAGGTAGTGTCGTGGATCGCACTCTGCATTCGGACCCTGCTCCTCAGACCACACGCGTTAAGTGAGACCAGGGAGAGCGCCATAAAGAAAAGAGGAGGGGAAGGGACTTATCAAACGCTCAGAGTCTCGGAGCACTCGGAGCACTCTCGGAGCCTTTTAGCGCCTCTTCTGTTAACATCATCAAGTTCTGCTTCAATATCGCCATTGCTGAAGTCCATCCACACCCAGACTGCGCTTGCACCCGTGGTAGCGGGCCCATAGGGGCTCGCGGAGACTGGGCCACATGGGGCGGACGAGAGTCGGGCGGGTCCAGCGGTCCGCCCGTCCCCCTCGGCCTGAGATTTGTGCTTCATCGTGTGTGCCTTCCGGAGGGTCCGGGAGCGGTAACGCCGCACCTCAGACGGCGTCGTTCCCCCCGCTTCGGGGGTGAGACGCTGGACCGTAGCAGCATCCGTCCCCCTCTCCGGTTCATCCCCCGCCGTCACGATCTCAGGGTGGAGGCCCCTCTCGGCCTCATCCCCTCGCGAAGAGGAGGCGTGAGAAGGCAGCTCCGCGCCATCCCCCGTCACGATCTGAGTCGCAGCATCTTGGACAGCGTCACTGTCCAGACTCGAGGCGGTTGGGGAGGGGGCGGGTCCAGCCCCAGCCGCAGGGCCGGCACCACCATCTCCTCCCGCGCTCCGCTCCTCCGGGCCAGAATCACGGCGGCCCGGGCTCCGCCATGAGTGCCCGTGCACCCTGAATCACAGCATCTTGGACAGCCCCACTGTCCAGACTCGAGGCGGTGGGGGAGGGGGCGGGTCCAGCCCCAGCCGCAGGGCCGCCACTACCACCTCCTCCTGCGCTTCGCTCCTCCGGGCCAGAGTCACGGCAGCCCGAGTACCCAGCCTTGGGCTCCATCACGAGTGCCCGTGCACTCTGAATCGCAGCATCTTGGACAGCCTCACTGTCCATACTCGAGGCGGTGGGGGAGGGGGCGGGTCCAGCCCCAGCCGCAGGGCCGCCACTACCACCTCCTCCTGCGCTTCGCTCCTCCGGGCCAGAGTCACGGCAGCCCGAGCACCCAGCCCTGGGCTCCGCGCACTCCCGGGCGTAATGCCCCTGTCTGCCTACATGCTAACATGAGGCAGACACAGCTCTATGACCAGTGCACAAGCCTCAGAGCTGGGCCCATAAACATATAATGCTTCAAAATGTATTTTGAAGCTGACTTCCGGTTATGGCGTTGCAAAGGTAGGACGTGATTACTTCGGGCTCCGCAAAAAATGTTTAAAAAATGAAGGAAAATTGTGCCTACACCTGATTATAATGCCAACAGGAGGTAGAAGTTCGAAGTCAAATATTGCCAAATATTTTTTTTACGGTCGGGCAAAATCTTCTACATCTACCGGTGAAAACGAGAACAACTTGGCCACCACGACTAACAATAGCAGCATAACAATGGATGAGCTCCGGGATCTGATGATTGATTTGGGAAGCACAATGTCTGCAAAATTTTAAGAAACAAATGGAAACATATGTCATCTGCGTGGCAGAATTGACAATTTTGAAGAACAAATAGAAGAAGAAGATCAAAAGATTGCCAAACATGAGATTGCCGAGCTGAAAGACACGGTGTCCAACTTGAAAAAAGGTCCCAGGTTGCTGCATCCCAGGTTCATGCACGCAAGTATAACTTGTGTATTTATGGTCTGGAAGGATTTGAGAAAACAACTGAAGAATGCATAGCTAGAATTTGCAACTTCGCAATAACGGATTTAAAAATGGATGAACAATTTGCGCGCGAAATGCAAATAAAGAATGCACATAGATTTCAACAAAGAGCTGACAGTCCTACACCAATAATAGTGGCTTTCGAACTCTGGGCCGAACGAGGAAAATTTCTGAGAGCAAGGAAGAACTGACATCAGAACTGACTTGCCTCCGGAACTGAAATCCAAACTAAACAAACTGGCCAAAAGAGCATATTTACTGACATGCAGGTCAGCGTTCGAGAAAAAAAATATAGACATCTGGATTGAGACCAGGAGAGACGCATAGGAAAGATGGAAAAGAATTATATAAACAATTTTTCCAAGCGGAATATCATATCCCAGAACACAGGAGACACTTCTACTGAGTTTTCTTATTCAATAATATGTGTAATTCTTCAGGCAGCCCTTTATTTGTAATGTTTACGGACTTTATAATAAGTTTATTTACCATGCTTACGTTCACATGTTTTCTAGAGTTATCTCCCTTGTTTGATTTACTTGTTTGCAAAGGTGTAGCAACAGCTCTACATAGTGGCAACATAATGTATAGTCAATAATATAGCTTCAACAATGTAAGGGGCCCAGTACCCAAGATTGTCTGCAGAACATCATGGGAACCATGGCCAAACAAGGAAGTTTTTGTGATGAATGGGTGAATGAATGTGCATGTGTGTGTGCGAGTGAGCCAACGAAAATCTATATCCTTTTTATGCACTGTGTGCCATGTTATGCCATGTTTCACAAATGTTATCTACCGTCATTTCTTAACTAATACTTACTTTCATAAACCAAACCACATATTTCCATTGTATAATGAATCATACAAAATGTATCAAATCTCTAAATTGTAGAGGGTAGACAAAAGGGGAGACAAAATTAAAAGAAATTTCGAGAACAGAAAAATTAGATCACCTGTTTGCAGGATATTCACATAAATTACAAAATGGTAAACTATATAAAATCAGAATGGAGTCTAGACTCAATCATAGCGCCATACACATGCTAGGAGAGTAGCAATTTTGTTTAATAATAATTTAGAATATGTCATCCATAAATACAAATGCGATCCACAAGGAAATTATATTTTAGTGGATATGACTATTTTCAATCAACTGCGTATAAGTTTGATGAACATATATGTTCCAAATAATGATATTCCCGAATTCTATTGCAAGCTTAACCAATTAATAGAGGATTATGACAATGAAAGTATAATTATTACCGGTGATTGGAACCTGGTCTTGGACCCGAAAAAAGATGTTAATTATAGAAACATAAATAACCCAAAATGCCAGACAAACAGTTCTAGATATGATTTCGGGAAGAAATTTTGTTGATGTTTGGAGAGGTTTTCATGAAAATTAAAGACTATACACATGGACAAGAACAAATCCTAAAATACAAATGTCCAGACTAGATTTTTTCCTAGTTACAGAAGACTTATTATCTTAGACTTATGAAATATTATCACAATACAAGTCTGATCACTGTCCAGTACAATTATATATAACTGTTTATGAACAGGACTGTGGGCATGGGTATTGGAAGTTCAATAGACCCCTTTACTGTTAGTAAACAGACGTAACGTCACCGGCATGTGCGCGCACTGTTGACTCAGAATCAACCATGGCGGACCATAGCGGAGTATCTGAACGAAAGCTACATTCAAAAGCTCACGTTGAGCAACAGGATTCGACTACCAGATCCTTATGCGATCACGGAGTGGCAGTAGAAAGTGGCCAGATTTACAGTGGACAGATATCCACTGTTTAGTCGAGAAGCCCAGCGTGTATACAAGAGAGAAAGTGCGCGCATACAAATCCATGGATGCCTACCAGTTTGCCATATGTGGCCATGTACAGGAGGTAAAATACCACGATATCGATGGGGAGTTTTGCATCTGATGTTCTCCCCAGTCAAAGACAAGGCCACAAGACGACCATGTACAATGCTTGGGCTATCATGAACAAGCGCGATAACTACGTTCTGACCGCCAACTGCACTTGCGTTGCGGGGTAAGTAACATACTACGACTTAATTCACGAATCACAGATGTGATCTCAGTCATGTCAAATGCCATTTATGATGGTCATGTGAAAACTTATGCATTTTAACTAAGTTATTCATGTTCGTTTACATGTGTCTGTCGTAGAGGTTACCCGGGTAATATGTCTGTGAGCATTGCGGTGTCCTGTGTTTGCTAGTTAATCATGATTAAACACCATTGAACACCTGGCCAAATTACCCTAAACAAGCAGCAGGTGTTCACTTGTGTGTATGTCAGTTGAATGACATGAACTATCATTTATTCCTCTTCTCTTCTATATCTTCGCTGGGGGTTTTATGGCAGCAGTGGCTTTGTTTTAAGTCAACACTGCGCGCGTATTCAGTGATGACGTAGCTTTGATACTGGTCTATTGGTTTATTTGACAGGGACAGTGTACATTAATTAACACATCTGTAAATGTACCAGAATTAGCCAAAAGGCTATTTTTCATCTGTTGTCCCTGGACAGATCTTAAATTTTGGACCATCGATACAAAAATGGATACACATTTTTTAATCAAGTGCAGAGTCTGGTGTTATTCAAAATGAACGATTCTCTCAGTTCTTCAAGTCAGGGAGAGGCTATCGCCAAGGTGACCCAGTACCTCCCTACATATTTATACTCATACTTGTATGTGCGGAAATCCTTGGTGAAGCAATCAGAGCAAACAAAAAACTTAAAGGTATCAAGATATGGGGAGAGGATGACACTAGTTTACTGCTCGATGGCAGTGAAGAATCGTTTCAAGAAGCATTCAATATAGTCGACTGGTTTCATAATACAGGTATATCAGGATTAAAGGTTAACATTGACAAAACAAAAATAATATGGATAGGTGCAAACAAAGATTCTGATAGATGATTTTGCAGAGAAAACAATCCGGAATGGACAAATGAATTTATAGTATTGGGGATAAACTATGAAGTGAATATAAAAAAGATTACACAAAAAAATTTAACACCTAAGATTCAAAAACTGAAACAGATTCTAAGTACTTGGCAATACAGAAATATAACGCCAATGGGTAAAGTAACTGTTATTAAATCTCTAGTACTTCCAACCACAAGACATATACTCACATCACTTCCCAATCTGGATTAAGATGTAATAAAAGAGATTGATAATATGTTCTTCAAGTTTATTTGGAATGGCAAGCCAGTTAAAAGCTTTCATACAGGCTTTGAAAATATCTTGGTTTAAAAAAAAAATTAATTCATCATCAAATTGGTCATTTTTTTGAACAAAATATCTACCCCACCTGACTAAATTTGGTCCAGATATAAGGCAATATCAAAATGAAAATCCGTTCTGGAAAGAGGTACACCAGGCTTGGAGATTATTCAGTATCACATTCAATCCAAACGGCATCGATGAAATTCTAAACTCTCCAATAAAGGGAACCGCATTAATCAAAATAGAGTGTATACAAGCATGGTTCAATAAAGGGATTACATTTATGAAGGACATTATTGACATAGACGGAAATGTCCTAAGTTTAGACACCTTGAAGACCCAGATATGGAATACAAGGTACTTTTATTGACTATTATATTTATTATACTATTTAGTGACTTTTATTGACGATGCTATATTAAAAAATATATAAATAAATATAAAATATATAAATATATATAAATAAATATCTAATTTCCCTTGTATTCAACCTCCAATATTATACATTCTTAATGCACCAAGAGGTTGCAAGAATATTTTGAGTCAAATGAAAAGAGCTCAACTAAAATGGCAAAATAAACTTGAAATAGAACCCAATAATACATTGCTATGGACAAATCTTTACAAAATTCCATTCCTTGTAACATTAGATCCTAATATGAAATATTTTCTAATATAGAATCCTACACAGAATAATTACTACAAATAAATTCTTAAACTATCAAAATATAAGAGAATGAAAAATGTACATTCTGCAACAAAGAAATGGAAACAATCAGTCATCTATTTGTGGAAGGTGAAAAGATGGAATTAATCAACCAGAATTAATTAAAATTAAAGATATTATACTTGTAATTCCACATTCAGACAAAATTCTATTAAATACAGTTATTTTAACAAAATTCTTCATTTACAAATGTAAAATGAAAAAAAGAATCCCAAATTTTATTGCTGTTAAAATATATATAAAATATGTAACAAATATGTAACATGTAACAAACAACAAAACAGTATTTTTTTTAGGAAATTCTCTCTCTCTCTCTTGTATTTCATTTGTCTTACAACAACATGTACACTGAATGTGAAATATGGAAATAAAGGCATAATTTAAAAAAAAAAGAAGGAATTTTGAAGCCCAGGCCTACAGAGCTAAATTGCGATAGATTATAATATTGAATCTAATTTATGCCACTGAGACAAAAACAAAGAAAATGTATAGTATCATTAAAAGGTCTGAGCTACAACAAATAAATAGCAGGGTTAACCAATAATTAGCCATAGGCCTTATTTATTCTCCCCTTTACAACTCAAATTTTGCCTTACTACATCAAAATGGGAAAACAAATCTCCCCACTAATGCAACGAAATTGGTTGATAAAGTTTGGACCACAAAATGTATATTTCCAGCTTTCATGTATTGAACGATAAGTTGTTATTGTGACAGGCCTACACATGCTAGTAAATAGCAGCCTAGAGCCTGGGCACTGTCCCCTGTTGACACTGTCCCATGTGGACTCAGTGCTGGCTGCAAAGGCTACAGTAAAGTGTGATCACACTCATTATGAGACCTCACCACTGTACAGGCTTTGCCGTGACATTTAGAGGCAAACATTTCCTGTTGAACTACATTCAAATGTGATCCTTTTTTTCAGTACTTTTGATTATCCTACTGTGACATAATATACCGTAGTATTGGTGTCGATAGTACATTTTCAAACCCCGCTGTGATACTTTCTTTATCTTAGCATGAGATAACCCTATTCCACATGTAGCTGTCCCCCTATGGTGTTGTAGCAGTGGGCCTCCTCCTCCCTGAGCCCTCTGTGTATACGGCTGCTTCCCTGTTTGATGCTCACTCTGCTCACTCTGCTCTCTTGTCCTGTCTGTCCTCTGCTCTTGTCTGATCTTTGCTCCTGTCTGTCGTCAGAACCACGTTCCGGAGCTGGACACTCCCCTGTCAGAGCGGGTCAGGGCCTTCCTGGACTGGCTCCAGGAGAAGCGCTCGTGCACCTCCCCACTACATGTCCTCAGGTAACACACACACACACAACAGTGTTAGCACTGGGGCAGTTTGGTAACACATAGGCAGTAGAGTGGAAACAATGGAGCAGTTTGGTAACGCACACACACACAGTAGAGTGGAACTGCACTGGGGCAGTGCAGGACACAGGACACAGATTCAGTGTACTATCATGAGCCTGTTCAGGGGCTACAAGAGGAAACAAGCACTAGTGCTACAACCTGACACCATGCATCCCTCTGTTAAAGAAGACATACAATGGAGGAAGTTTTTGATTGCTGATTGCATAGGTTTGCCCACTGACAAAGAAATGAACAGTCTATAATTTTAATGGTAGGATTATTTTAACAGTGAGAGATAAAATATCAAAACGAAAATCCAGAAAATAACTTGTATATATAAACTGATTTGCATTTCATTGAGTGAAATAAGTATTTGAACCCTCTAGACAAATAGACTTACTTGGTGGCAAAACCCTTGTTTGCAAACACAGAGGTCAAGCATTTCTTATAGTTGA
The DNA here is from genome assembly GCA_036785185.1 of Paratrypauchen microcephalus. Lineage (NCBI taxonomy): Eukaryota > Metazoa > Chordata > Actinopteri > Gobiiformes > Gobiidae > Paratrypauchen > Paratrypauchen microcephalus. The sequence goes on along the minus strand of JAVJIX010000186.1, from coordinate 723,469 downwards.
TGACCAGGTTTGTGCACATATCAGAAGGAAATTTAGTCCACTCTTTGCAGATCATGTCTAAATCATTGAGGTTTCGTGGCTGTCGCTTGGCGACTCGGAGCTTCAGCACCTTCCGTAGGTTTTCTGTAGGGTTAAGGTCTGGATGCTGGCTTTAGGCCACTCCATGACCTTAATGTGCTTCTTCTTGAGCCACTCGTTCGTTGCCTTGGTTGTATGTTTTGATTCATTGTTGTGTTGGAAGACCCATCCATGACCCATTTTCAGTTTCCTGGCAGAGGGAAGGAGAACAGTACATGGCTCTGGCTATCCTCTTGTTCACGCAGTGAAGTTGTCCTGTACCCTTGGCAGAAAAACATCCCCAATGCATAATGTTTCCACCTTCATGCTTGATGGTGGGGATGGTGTTCTTGGGGTCTTAGGAAGCATTTCTCTTCCTCCAAACACAGCGAGTTGGATTAATGCCAAAGAGCTCGATTTTGGTCTTATCTGACCACAGCACCTTCTTTCAATCACTCTCTAAATCATTCAGGTGTTCATTGGTAAACTTCAGGTGGGCCTGCCCATGTGCCTTCTTAAGCAGGGGGCCCTTGAGAGCACTGCAGGTTTTTAATTCATTGTGGCGTAAAGTGTTACCAATGGGTTTCTTAGTGACTGGTCTCAGCTGCCTTGAGATCATTGACTAGCTCCTCCCATGTAGTTCTAGACTTATTTCTCACTGTTCTCATGATCATTGAAACCCCACAAGATGAGATCTTGGGTGGAGCCTCAGACCGAGGTCAAATGATGGTCATTTTATATTTCTTTAATTTTCTAACAATTGCAACAACAGTTGTCTCCTTTAACACCCATCTTCTTGCTTCTGGTTTTGTAGTCTGATTGACTGATTCTGTGGACAGGGGTCTTTTATACAGGTGACTAGTTAAAACAGGTGTCTAATTCAGGTGAAGATTAGGAGCCACATTAGAAGTGTCTAACTGGTCTGTGGGAGCCACAACTCTTGGTTGGTAGGGGATCAAATATTCACACAGTGAAATGCAAATCGATTAATATATTTTCTATAATGTGATTTTATGGATTTTCTTTTTAATATTCTATCTCTCAATGTTAAAATAAATGTATCATTAACATTTTAGACTGTTAATTTCTTTGTCAGGGCAAACTTACAAAATCAGCGAGGGACCAAATACTTATTTCCTCCACTGTATTGTGCTTGTGTCTGCTCTATAGTTATAATCAATGACCCCCTTGGATCATTATATGATTATGATCATTTTAAATCGTAGTATTCATTTAAAACAACAAGTCTACCCAATAGGAGCTGTTGTTGATCTAAAAGCCATTACAACAAAGAGCCATGAAGTTGTCCACCCATCCTATGGATAGCTGCAGATTTTTGTTTTTCATTTGTACCAAAATGACTATGCAATGCTTCCTAATCCTACTTGTATCACTGATTAAGAAAATGAAATTAAATAAAAATAAATAAATAAAAACAACCTGAACCGGAAAAAGGTGGCTTGCCCTCTCCAGGTGGGTGGGGAGTCCTTGCCTCAAGTAGAGGAGTTCAAGTTTCTCGGGGTCATATTCACGAGTGAGGGGAGGATGGAGCATGAGATTGACAGTTGGTTCGGTGCAGTGTCATCAGCATTTGTTGTTTCTCAGGAAATTTGCAAAAGCATTGCTCAAAGCCAAACTTCCATCATGGTTATTTTGTTTAATTTTTTTCATCAGAGAACATTAGAACACATGGATAAATGCTTGAAAGCCAGTTGAATGGACAGACCAGTGTGTGTGTATCTGTGTATATTTGGGTGTGTTTGGATCTGTCTTAAGGAGGCCATGTTTTCACTGTCAATAGCACAGGGCCTGCGGTCAGTTTGACACTCTCTCATAGCATCATCCCTGACCAGTAGCACACTGCACTGCATTTTTTACACGCACAGCAGAATCTGATTTCTGGAGTTTTCAGGTTATTCAGATGTCATGTAAACAGGTCCAACTATCTGAATATCTTATTTTCACTGGCCACTGTTCCCTGTTTTAGTCTGTTAAAGGTGCTGTACCTAATTTTCGCAGACTTAAAAACGTGAAAAACAGAACTACTACATTTGGCACTGGTCCAACATTAATCCTCACTTCCCTTCTGCATTCTGAGCATCCTAGTTATTCACCATATTGTGTTTATAAGTGCTTTTCCCAACTTTCAGAGACCAGAGTGAAGTTTTGCTGTCATGGCTAACGATGCTCAGACAATAAAACTCTTTATAATTAGATGCAGACAATGCACAGTGGTCTTGTTTCTACCTTGAGTGCTGCATATACACTATATCTGTACTGGGGTAAAAACAAAAACAAAAAGTAAGGCCCCTACCTGTTTTTTATACTATGTATTTAAGCAAAATGTGTCTAGCCCCAATGCAAATTTAGATACAAACGTTCCCAGGCAGAGTCTCAGACTACCTTGAGACAACACAACTGCAGTTTTACAGATAACTCTCTTCCTGGATTGTCTGACTAATAATATTGATAACACATAATATTGAGACAATTTGATCAAAATACATGAAGCAATGATAACACATTCATAATTATTCTAACAGAACACTATATAAAAACACACATATGCTTTTTTTCTCACTGTCAGACATAAAAAAAAAATAAACATTTCCATTCCTATGTCAATTAACACAATTATTTATATTGGCTAAATGCCGGAATAAGGAAACCATGACTATTTTAGACAATTTTTTATAACTTTTTTCAAAATCAGAAGTTTATATACACTAAGATCACTATGCCTTTAAATAATTTGGGCAAGCTTCTGATTTATTGACAGCATTTGAGTTAATTAGAGACACACCTGTGGATATAAATGGGTCTTCCAAATGGACAATGGTAAATGGTCACATCTTTATATAGCGCTTTTCCACCTTCAAGGCACCCAAAGCGCTTTACAACAAGGAACCACTCACCCATTCACACACCAATGTGACACTGGGGAGGTGGGTTAAGTGTCTTGCCCAAGGACACAACGGCAGCATTCATCTGTGGGAGCTGGAATCATACCTGCCAACCTGTGGGTCAGTGGATCTGACCGCTCAACCACTGATGTTTCTTATGTCAAGAGCGGGATTTGAGCCAGTGGACAAACGCTCTACCAACTGAGCTACTGCCGCCCCATGATCCAAAGCATACTGCAAAAATGGTTATAAAGTGGCTCAAGGATAACAAAGCCAATGTTTTGGAGTGGCCGGATCTAAATCCTATTGAAAATTTATGGACAGAGCTGAAAAGGTGTGTATGAGCAAGGCGTCCTAGAAACTTGGCTCACTTACACCAGTTCTGTCAGGAGGAATGGGCCAAAATTCCTACAAACTATTGTGAGAAGCTTCTGGAAGGAGATGCAAAATGTTTGACCCAAGTCATACAGAGTCAAGGCAATAGTAGCAAATATTAAAGGTCCCATGGCATGAAATTTTCACTTTCTGAGGTTTTTGAACGTTAATGTGAGCTCCCCGACCCTGTTTAGCCCCCCCCCCCATGGTTAAAAGTTGTGAAATGTCTAAACTGAGCATTTGCGATCCTTTTCTGCGTTACAAAAAATCGGAGCTCATGATTTTGAACAAGGCACCTTATTGACATCAGATCGAAAAAAGAAATGCAAATGCAGTTCCACCCCCGTCTGTCTGTACTCAGCGTCTCTGTAAATCACGCCCAGAGAGTTTGGACTGCGAATGCACTAGGCAATGCGAAATGCATTTTTTAATTTGCCTGGAGGCACGTCCGAGTGTTTCTAGGCTCGGAAGTCCTTTATCTGAGCCTCTGGACCTTTGAACAGCAGTTTTATTTTCTGTGGAAATGTGTTTATTTTTCAATGGAACGCTTCAAATCTCTCCCCCGGTGCAAAAACACAGAAATGGATCAGCGGAGAGCGGAGAGTTTGGCCACGCCCCCACCCTCTACTATAGGCCAGCTCTTTTCTCCTCATTTGCTCATTCAAGCAACAATGCCCATAATGGCCTGTTCAGAGAGAGAAAAAAATACTCTTTCTCATCTTATCTCTGTTTCTCATGCACTGAGTGTTGATTTTGAAGAAGGATTCATTTACAGTATTAGGGAACCATTAAGGAGCCATATAAAAGCATCAAGAAGTACCATGTCATGGGATCTTTAATGAACTGTATGTACTTTTGACTTTGGAAAAAAAGTAATAAAAACTGTGGAGCCTCTCTGGACATGTTTGCTGGGCTTTGTATGGAGTATATGGCTGACTCACTTCCCTGTACTGTCATTGTTTTCCTTCCTGTGTTCCTGGGCCAGGGCTATTGTGAAACAGGAGGGCGTGTTCTCCTTATTTATAGAGCCAGCCTCACACACAGCGACGGTGTCAACACAGGGGGAAGGAGGGGTAGGGTGATCGGCTGAAGGGTGGGGCCACAAAGGGAGGCTGACTGCTTTTCACAACTTATTTGCTTTCGGCTTACTGTATAAAATCTCATGGAAATTTATAGTCAGCTAAATCTAGGGTTGGGCCAAAAATGCTCATCAAATGTATCACTTTTTTCCCCTCATATTGTTCCCTCTCAATTTTCTGTTTTATTTTCAACAGCAAAATACAAATGACTGTCAGATTTTATGAACGTAAAACAGATTTTTGTCCAGTAATATTTAAAGCAGACCTATTCTGCAAACTGGACTATTCAGGGCTTTAAACCATGTTGTAGTAACTTTTCTCATTGACCCTCTGAGGTTTTATTTGGAGTGGAGGGGGGAGATTCGTGCTTGTTTGGTTCATCTTTATTCTGTATTCAAGACGCCATTGCTTCGATACACCCCTGTTTTCACCGCCACAAAACTAAGACAAAAATCTAAAATCTAGAATGTAAAATTTAAAATCTGAAAGCAGTGCAACACAATACCTATCTACAGATGTCCAAAAATGTGCAGTGTGCATCAAAAATGTGCAATGGAAGATACAGCAGTGAAATGGTAATGTGCAATAGAATCTGTATTGAAAGTAAAGTGCAGCAGTAGTAATTCCAGTGCAATAACCGTAGTAAACAACAGTAGTAAAATTCCAGTAGTAAATGTGCAACAGTAGTCCTTAGGGGTACCTTCTCCTCGATGGCAGGAGGCTGAAGAGGCTGTGTGAGGGGTGGCTCGGGTCACCCACAATGCTGGACGCTCTGCGGGTGAGCCGGGTGTTAAAAATGTCCAGTAGGGAGGGGAGAGAGACACCAGCGATCCTCCCAGCTGCATTCACTATGCGCTGCAGGGCTTTCCTGTTCTGTTCAGTGCAGCTCCCGTACCACACAGTGATGCAGCTGGTCAGAACACTCTCAATGACAATACAAATAATATCTATGAACATCCAGTGCTTGCGATGATGAAATGCCAGTGTGAAAGGTGCAGGCAGTTGCAGGAGAATCGGTTCTCCTGATATGAAATAATTTTAGATCATTATTGTGATTTTCAATGAACAAAATGTAGGTCTTCTTGATACTTTTATATGGCTCCTTAATGGTTCCCTAATACTGTAAATGAATCCTTCTTCAAAATCAACACTCAGTGCATGAGAAACAGAGATAAGATGAGAGAGTAATTTTTCTCACTCTGAACACTCCATAATGGGCGTTGTTGCTTGAATGCAAATGAGGAGAAAAGAGCTGGCCAATAGTAGAGGGTGGGGGCGTGGCCAAACTCTCCGCTCTCGCTCTGAGCCCTCAGCTGATCCATTTCCTTGTTTTTGCACGGGGGGAGAGATTTGAAGCGTTCCATTGAAAAATAAACACATTTCCACATAAAATAAAATTAAACCACTGCTGTTCAAAGGTCCAGAGGCTCAGATAAAGGACTTCCGAGCCTAGAAACACTCGGACGTGCCTCCAGGCAAATAAAAAAACGCATTTCGCATTGCCTAGCGCATTCGCAGTCCAAACTCTCTGGGCGTGATTTACAGAGACGCTGAGTACAGACAGACGGGGGTGGAACTGCATTTGCATTTCTGTTTTCGATCTGACGTCAATAAGGTGCCTTGTTCAAAATCGCCCGTTTGAGCTCAGATTTTTTCTAACGCAGAAAAGGATCGCAAATGCTCAGTTTAGACATTTCACAACTTTTAACCATGGGGGGGGGCCTAAACAGGGTAGGGGAGCTCACATTAACGTTCAAAAACCTCAGAAAGTGAAAATTTCATGCCATGGGACCATAATATTCCTTTAATAATGGGTGCTTGGGTCACCATCCATTCATTTGTTTGTTTTTAAGATTAATGCAAATATCTCTTCAGCCAAAATAGTATCATAAAGTATCATACGTGAAACACCCAAAGACCAATTACTAACTCAAAGACAGCCATCACAACCACTTTAAACTGAGCCTGGAGGTGGCATGTCACCTTACAGAAGATGCCTCCTGTAAAGGGCCATATTACACCGTTTTCTGATCTGTTATAATGTTGTTTCTTCATCACAAACAAACCTGGAGTTGTTTTGTTTCATTCACACGTTTCACACAAACCCTGCATATTAAGCCGAGTTCTGAGGTCTCTCAAATTGAAAACTTTCTGTTTCACCTTGTGATGTCACGTGATAGTACAGGAAGTGCTCCACTGTGTTCTTAAACTCCATACACCACTTTTACTAGAATCAGTTGGATGATTACAGCCCTGCAATTGCCACTCTCTACTGAGCTGAGGATAAAAGGAGCTATTTACTTGAAAACTACCACTACATGACATCACAAGGTGGAACAGAGCATTTTGAGCTTTGGAGATGTAGACAGGCTAATAATAAAGTATTACTCAAATTTGTGGATGAACCAAAACACAACTCCAGGTCTGTTTTGGAGGAGAGAACAACATAACATGGCTTAAAGCTCATAAGAATTGAATACGTGAAATATAGGACCTTAAAAAAACATCCAAGCTGATCACTGATCTTTGAAATACAAAATTTGTTTACATTTTTACCCATCCCTAGTCAGTAGCGTAACAAGGTAGTCACGGGCCCAGGTACGACATTTCGTACCGGGGCCCCTAGTGGTCAACCTCGTACTCAAGGCTCTAAGGCTACCTTCACACTGCAGCCTGAAGTGACCCAAATCAGATTTTTTTTTGCCTCTATGCAACCTGTATCTGATCTTCTAATGGCAGTGTGAACGACACAGATCCGATTTTTTTCAAATGCGATCCAGGCCATGGATATGCAGTACTAAAACCAATACATATCCGATCTTTTGGCATGCGACTTCAGTCTGAACGGCCAGGTCGCATTCATCTGACCTGGCTGTGTTTCCTCCAACGAGAGTGGTACAATTAGGCGTTCACAAATGTACACAAACGTTCTTCTCGTCATGCGAAAATAGTATATAAACTCCGTATCAGTGAAGCGGCGAAGCACGTAGCAATCCCACCACTCTTGGCTGCGACTCCGCACCAACACGTTCCTTTCTACAGACGTTGCCACTGCCCCGCAAAACGCCGTGGCCAAAAACCTTGTCCTTCTCTTTCTCTGTCTCCTCCTTAAAATAAATAAGCTGTACATGTTTTGGCTCCGGTACGAAAGCAACTTTAGGCTACTTCCGTAAACATTGAGCGTGTTCGCTGCGTGTGACGTCATCATGTCCTCCAAGGCGCATGCGGGACACTTTTGGGGAGTTTAGCGTTCACACTGGAGATCACATACAATTCGCGTTTAATTTGAAATGTGAACGGCCTCGTAAAAAAAATCGGATTTCACAAAAAAAAAATCGAAATTGAGCATTAAGCCCTGCAGTGTGAATGTAGCGTAATATATGCAATACAATCCTCAAAAAAAAGATCAGAGGCACAGAGGTAGTTTGTATCTATTATATTGTAAATAAAAACATACGCCACTACATTGGATCCATTACATGGGTAAACATTAAAAATAATTGTATTAATATAGGGTAATCAAATATTACTGCAGCAACATTAGCTTTCATGGAATTATGGGAACATTCAAAGCGCTGAAACCTTAAAGATCCCATGACGTGGTACTTCTTGATGCTTTTATATGGCTCCTTAATGGTTCCCTAATACTGTAAATGAATCCTTCTTCAAAATCAACACTCAGTGCATGAGAAACAGAGATAAGATGAGAAAGAAGTGAATGAGAAAAGAAAATGAGAGAGTATTTTTTCTCTCTCTGGAACACTCCATAATGGGCGTTGTTGCTTGAATGCAAATGAAGAGAAAAGAGCTGGCCAATAGTAGAGGGTGGGGGCGTGGCCAAACTCTCCGCTCTGGGCTCTGAGCCCACAGCTGATCCATTTCCTTGTTTTTGCACGGGGGGAGAGATTTCCACATAAAATAAAATTAAACCACTGCTGTTCAAAGGTCCAGAGGCTCAGATAAAGGACTTCCAAGCCTAGAAACACTCGGACGTGCCTCCAGGCAAATAAAAAAATGCATTTCGCATTGCCTAGCGCATTCGCAGTCCAAACTCACTGGGCGTGATTTACAGAGACGCTGAGTACAGACAGACGGGGGTGGAACTGCATTTGCATTTCTTTTTTCGATCCGACGTCAATAAGGTGCCTTGTTCAAAATCGCCCGTTTGAGCTCCAATTTTTTGTAACACAGAAAAGGATCGCAAATGCTCAGTTTAGACATTTCGCAACTTTTAACCATGGGGGGGGGCTAAACAGGGTAGGGGAGCTCACATTAACGTTCAAAAACCTCAGAAAGTGAAAATTTCATGCCATGGGACCTTTAACCTTCTGCTGAAACAGCGTAGCTTGCTTAAACTCAAACCGTGCAGAAACAAAACTCAATTTAACTTATTTATCTGTGCAGAAACAAAGAAAAAAATGATTCATATGCATATGACCGCCAGTGCTCATGAATTGGGCCACTAGAAGGCCATCTTACGAGCCTTGAGTTGCGCAAAATTGTCAATAATGTCCCCAATATTTAATTCTCTGGCTCTTGTGTTTTCTCTGCCCCATGCTGCTCCTTAGGTCTTAATAAGTTTGAGTTTGGAAAAAGATCGCTCAGTTCTTGCCACAGTCACAGATAATGTCAGACACAACATGAGAGCAATTACACACTTGTGGATGTGACACTGTCACAACTTCTTCCACATCCTGTGCGTCAAAACCAAACGGCTTTCTTTCATTCATTTCATTTTTAATTTATTTCATTCGTTAAAACAAAACAAAATAACAGATGCAACATTGCATCTATACAAATTGAATTTCTCCTTTTATCTATACAATTAAAACTTAAATATGAATGAAAAGGGAACAGAAAGAAGCATAAGGTTATGATATCTGCCCCTTATCAACTCAAAATTATATTACAACAGATATATATAATAATAATAATTATACAGTGGTACCTCACCTTACGAAATTCATTCGTTCCAGAAGTGGTATCGTAATGTGAATTTTTTGTAAGTTGAGTAGCTATTTCAATGGAAAAGGCCTGATTCGTTCCAAGGTTGTTGTTTTTTTAAAGTGTAACATTTTTTTTCAACATTGGTTCTGCGTCCTGATTGGCTAAGAGACTAGACCAGGACTAAACGTGGACTAAACCAGGTCTAGACCAGAACTAAACCAGGTCTAGACCAGGTCTAAACCTGGACTGGACCTGGACTAAACCTGGACTGGACCTGGACTAAACCAGGACTCGACCAGGTCTAGACCTAGACTAAACCAGGATTAAACTACCACGTGCCGCTCTTTGCTGGTTTCGTGCGGCTGATTTGTGGCTCCAAAGGACGCGGTCCAGGCGCCGCGGTTCTATCTCGTGCTTGCAGACCCAGTGCCGGTCGTGCAGACCAGGACTAGGGGTGCTCCTCGCCCCGGGTGGTTTGTGGCCCGAGCCACAAACCAGCCGATGCCGTGCTCCTCGTGCGGTGCCGTGCTCCTGGCGCGGTGCCGTGCTCCTGGCGCGGTGCCGTGCTCCTCGCGCGGTGTGTTCATGTCTCCGCGCTGCTTCCGGAGTCGTGTCTCCCCCCACGCTTCACTATTTAATACATTTTGTTGAAAATCTTGCGTGTTTGGCGCTAGAGCTAAGAGGCCGAGAAAGGTGCTTTTTGAGCGGGCATAACAGCGGGGCGTGCATCTGAGCGCGCATTATTCGAATTTTTGAGATTTCGCGTTTCGTAACTTGAATTTTCTTTCGTATCTAGAGACCAAAATTTAACATGAAGGCATTTCGTAACTTGGATTTTTCATATGTAGGGTCTGTCGTAAGGTGAGGTACCACTGTAATAATACAACAATCTTTTTACTGCGCAGTACTATTCATCGCCAGTCCAAAGCGCACAGTTTGTCCCACAATAACCAGCATCATCACAACTCGATAAAATAAAATAATAACTGCACGAGAGCGCACGGAACTTGCCCAAGTAGATCGGGATGAGCGTAGAGAATCCAACGAGAAAGGTGCAAATCCCACTTTTTTATGCTCCTGCCGCTTCTTGCAGCCGCTCTTGTGTTTGAAGGCGAGCATGCTGCGTGTTTCAGTCGGAACGATGATTGAAATACGCAGCCGCCATTCATTTGAAAAAATCAGCCTACCCACAATTCATTGCGGTATCCTATCTCAGTAGAAACAAAGATAGTGGCGTAAGATGACGGCAAAAAACGAACAGAAATAATGTATTTAGCTTTTTATTTGATTGTTGGATTATTAATAGAGGTTTATTTTTAAAAAAGCCTAGCTACGGGCCCTCTGCTGGCCACGGACCCCAGTGCAGCTGCACCTGCTGAACCGGTGTACTGTCAGAGTGAGACGCTTTGTCAGTTTAAGACGCCTCCTCAAGATGATCGCTACTGCGCAAGCGCGCATGATTTAATGGTTTAGAAACAGCTGGGCTACAGCTGGGATGTGAAAGCCGTACGCTTTCATGCGCTACTGCTTAAGTAAGTAACATTTTAACAGTCTATTGGTTTTATTGTATGTTTTAACCAATTAAGCATGTAACGAACGAGATGTGAACGTTAGATTTGTGGCAGAATACATACGTCAGATGATAATAGTTTGGATTTAACATTTGACTGCATTGTTATAGTTTTCATTCAAAATAATTAAAACAGACAGGTTAGTATTTAGTTATAGTTATTTTCTTGTGCTTTTTTAACATAATCTTTTACTGTTATTAATTGCAAGCTGCTCTTAATAACCTGTCTGTTTTAATTATTTTGTTTGTCATTTGTCTTCGCTATGATTCACTGCTCAAGACTTAATGCTTTTCTACTTCTTAACCACGCCTGCAAATGTCTTTAAGGAGCCATCTGTACACCGTGACAACGGACAACAGATGAAAACTAGCCTCTTGGCTAATTCTGGCATGTTAAACAGTAACTGTTGGTCAACATGCACTGTCCGTTATAAATAAATATGTAAATAAATACATTTCATGCAATTGAATTTAAAACAATGGGCTTGTCTCTTATTCATGATTTATGAGGACAGGAAAAGGTACAACAGAAGAAACATTTATTTATATATTTATTTATTTATGATGAGGCCTCTAGGAGTGCACGTGTTTTGAAGTTTGCAGAAGAGATTTTGAGAAATGGAGACGTCACGTCTCTTGTGTCTCCTCATTCTGACAGTACACGCAGTAGCGCATAAAACTGTCTCGCTTTGACAGCCCAGCTGTTTTTAAACCATTACATCATATGCGCAGTAGCGCTCATCTCGAGGAGTCGAGGAGGCGTCTGAAAGTGACAAAGCGTCTCGGTTATCTGACGTAGGTATTCTGCCGCTAATCTAACATTCACATCTCGTTCGTTACATGCTTAATTGGTTAAAACATACAATAAAACCAATAGATAGTTAAAATGTTACTTACTTAAGTAGTAGCGCATGAAAGCGCACGGCTTTCACATCACAGCTGTAGCTCAGCTGTTTCTAAACCATTACATCATGCGCGCTTGCGCAGTAGCGCTCATCTCGAGGAGGCGTCTTAAACTGACAAAGCGTCTCACTCTGACAGTACACCGGCTATAGTTTGGCGTGTGTTCCTAGTGCTCTCCCTCTTCATGGTAGCTCCCTCCTCATGCTAGCTGCAGCTCTGGTCTGATCCTGCTCTGCTTGTTATTCACAGGAGCCTAGCTTTAGTGATTGCCTTCAGGAGTGCTCATGTCTCCACCGAGGAAATGAGTTTGCACTCAAGCCTAACTATGTCTCTTTACTTTATATCAGAACTACACTCAACAAAAATATAAACGCAACACTTTTGTTTTTGCTCCCATTTTTCCTGAGATGGACCCAAAGATCCAAAATTCACTCCAGATACACAACACTACCATTTCTCTCAAACATTGTTCACAAATCTGTCCAAATGTGTGACAGCGAGCACCTCTGCCCCGCCGAGACAATCCACCCCACCTCACAGGTGCGCCACATCAAGATGCTGATCCGACATCATGACCAGTGCACAGGTGCGCCCCAGACTGCCCACAATAAAAGGCCATCCCGAAATGTGCATTTTTTTTTTTTTGCTTTATTGGGGGTCTGGGGACTCAGAACCAGTCAGTATCTGGTGTGACCACCATTTGCCTCATGCAGTGCAACACGTCTTCTTCGCATAGAGTTGATCAGATTGTCAATTGTGGCCTGTGGAATGTTGGTCCACTCCTCTTCAAAGGCTGTTATGGACGAAGAACACAGGTGCATTTTATTGATGGCATTTTGAATGCACAGAGATACCGTGATGAGATCCTGAGGCCCATTGTTGTGCCATACATCCATGAACATCACCTCATGTTTCAGCAAGATAATGCACGGCCCCATGTTGCAAGGATCTGTACACAATTCTTGGAAGCTGAAAATGTCCCAGTTCTTGCATGGCCAGCATACTCACCGGACATGTCACCCATTGAGCATGTTTGGGATGTGCTTGACCGGCGTATACGACAGCGTGTACCAGCTCCCACTAATATCCAGCAACTTCGCACAGCTATTGAAGAGGAGTGGACCAACATTCCACAGGCCACAATTGACAATCTGATAAACTCTACGCGAAGAAGATGTGTTGCACTGCATGAGGCAAATGGTGGTCACACCAGATACTGACTGGTTCTGAGTCCCCAGACCCCCAATAAAGCAAAAAAAAAAAAAAAAAAAAAGCACATTTCGGGGTGGCCTTTTATTGTGGGCAGTCTGGGGCACACCTGTGCACTGGTCATGATGTCGGATCGGCATCTTGATGTGGCGCACCTGTGAGGTGGGGTGGATTGTCTTGGCGGGGCAGAGGTGCTCACTGTCACACATTTGGACAGATTTGTGAACAATGTTTGAGAGAAATGGTAGTGGTGTGTATCTGGAGTGAATTTTGGATCTTTGGGTCCATCTCAGGAAAAATGGGAGCAAAAACACAAGTGTTGCGTTTATATTTTTGTTGAGTATAGTTTCATGTGATCCAAAGTTATTCCTCGCTGTCCTAACACATTACTAACATTCAAATTCTGGGACATAAGTTTTTTAAAAGTGGGACCAATAGGGCGACCAGATTTGGGAAAATTTGGGACAGTCTCCAAATCTAAGCTGTTTTGACTCCAGAATCTGGCCCTAAATGTCCCGAAAATTGTACTCAAACAGAATTATCTTCTATCAGAGTTATCTTCTGATAAATATTAAAAACTGTTGGTAGAGAGTCGACGGCATGCAGCCCTGACTGCTGCTGACAGGCTGCACGCAGCTCCTGACGGCCTCTAAGTGGCTGCATGCAGACCCAGGTACAATCTATCCATGTCCCCAATTTCAGCCGTTCTCATCTGGTTACCCTAGGGACACCCAAACTCTACCTACAACCACATTTCAAATAGAGCTGCTAAACTGGGCAGTACCTGGGCAGGTTTTTACTGTTTTTGACCCAAAGCTGAAAATTTACCTAGTTTGCACTAAAACTGCTAAAAGGTGGTTGAGGGGAGAGGGACCAGGTCAGGGTATAGCAAACAGGTTTGAAATCTACCATCCACTTGAGGAAAAAAATATTTTAACTTTTGGAGGGTAGCAAAGGGGGAATTCAGTTTGTCAACTGGACAAAAATGTATTTGGTCGAATATGTTTTCAGCTCATCCAAGCTGCTTCTTTAGTTCTGGCCAGAGTGCTGGTGGAAACTGCTTAAAACTGCCTGCAGGGAGGAGCTAACTACAATGAAATTACTATGAAACAATCACTCCTATTTGTTTTCAGTTTCTGTTGGTTAAGTAAGCCTATTCAATATGCAGTGGGAGTGGGGGATCTTGTTAGCATAGCTATTGAGGGCCATAATGGAGGTTTTCACACCTCTGGAACTGACCTGGCTGCCCTATTGTTTTCTTTGTTTTGATTTAGGTTTGAGGATAGAGTTATAGATGGGAGACAAATGATGTCTGAGACCTCAATTTCTGTTCAAGGAAGGATTCTCTTTCTTGACAAAAATAGCCTCTTTAACTCCCCTCTCAAACCAGTTCTTTTCTCTGGCTAAGATCTGTACCTCACTGTCCTCAAAGGAGTGGCCCGTGGCTTCTAGGTGGAGATGTACGGCAGATGACGGTCCACTTTGGCTCATCTGTCTGTGTTGGTACATCCTTTTGTGAAGTGGCTGTTTTAAGATAAGATAAGATAAGATAAGACTTTATTGATCTCACACAGGAGAAATTTACTCGCCACAGTAGCTCCAGGACAATTGGACAGGAGGGAAAAAGTGCATGCAGGCAGGGAGGGGATAAAGTAAGTAATAAATAGTGCAAATAGTAATATGTAATAATAATTTTGTTTCTCTCGCTACAGTCTTCACTACACTGAATGGAGTAGACCACATTGGTTTGTTTGTGGCTCGGTGTTTTGTCCTTTGGGTGGACGAGTTTTTGTCTTAAAGTGTTTGTGGGTTTGAAATAGACTGGGATTTCATGTTGTCTGAAAATCCTCTGTAGTTTTTTAGAAACGCCGGCCAGGTAAGGAATAGCTACACCCTTTCTCCTGGGTTCTGATTCTCTGTTGTCTTGTTTCTTGTCCTTGTCTCTCTTAGTTTTGTTGAAAGCCCATTTAGGATACCCACAAAGTGCAGGAAAGCCCTCTCTGTTCGTGGATATCCTAAATGGGCTTCCAACAAAACTAAGAGAGACTAATAGAAACTGAAAACAAATAGGTGTGATAGTTTTGTAGTAATTTCAGTGTAGTTAGCTCCTCCCTGCAGGCAGTTTTAAGCAGTGTCCACCAGCACTCTAGCCAGAACTGAAGAAGCAACTTGGATGAGCTGCGAAACGTATTCGACCAAATAAACTTTTGTCCAGTTGACAAATTGAATTTCTCCTTTTGCCATGGATTCTACCTGGACGACTGAGAGATTCTACAAACATCTTTTGGAGGGTAGCTTTAGACCAGGCATGGGCAAACTACGGCCCGGGGGCCATATGAGGCCCGTTAAGATTCTTAATCCGGTCCGCCGAACTTGAAGAAATTATATTAATAAACCTTGTTAATGTTTTAATGTTTTAATTTCCCTGCAATTGTGGCGTTTTCCAATAGCTGACGCACTACATACATTGACCTTTGTTGAGGTGCGGCGTTTTGCTTCATATTTGTGCTTTACTCTTTAAAGATCCCATGACATGGTACTTCTTGATGCTTTTATATGGCTCCTTAATGGTTCCCTAATACTGTAAATGAATCCTTCTTCAAAATCAAATCTTCAAAATCCTTCTTCAAAATCAACACTCAGTGCATGAGAAACAGAGATAAGATGAGAAAGAGTCATAAATATCTCTCTCAAACTCTTTATTCTGGGCGTTGTTGCTTGAATGCAAATGAGGAGAAAACAGCTGGCCAATAGTAGAGGGTGGGGTCGTGGCCAAAATCTCCGCTCAGAGCTCAGAGCCCACAGCTGATCCATTTCCTTGTTTTTGCACGGGGGAGAGATTTGAAGCGTTCCATTGAAAAATAAACACATTTCCACAGAAAATAAAATTAAACCACTGCTGTTCAAAGGTCCAGAGGCTCAGATAAAGGACTTCCGAGCCTAGAAACACTCGGACGTGCCTCCAGGCAAATAAAAAAACGCATTTCTCATTGCCTAGCGCATTCGCAGTCCAAACTCTCTGGGTGTGATTTACAGAGACACTGAGTACAGACAGACGGGGGTGGAACTGCATTTGCATTTCTTTTTTCGATCTGATGTCAATAAGGTGCCTTGTTCAAACTCGCCCGTTTGAGCTCTGATTTTTTGTAACGCAGAAAAGGATCGCAAATGCTCAGTTTAGACATTTCACAACTTTTAACCATGGGGGGGGGGCTAAACAGGGTAGGGGAGCTCACATTAACGTTCAAAAACCTCAGAAAGTGAAAATTTCATGCCATGGGACCTTTAACCCCTCAGCCCTCCTGTAAAGATGAGCGGAGCTAAGAAAAGAAAAGTGGACAGAGAATGTCGAGTGTTTAATAAGGAGTGGACAAGTAAATATATGTATGCCTGATATGCCAAGAGACTGTAGCGGTTTTTAAAGAATATAATATCAGCCGTCACTTTGCCACAAAACATGCTAACAAGCAGTCAACGATAGAATAAAAGAACCTGAAGGATAACAGAACTTTCAGTGCTTTAAAATAGTAACTTTTAGTAATAAAAAAAAGCTGTTTTTTATTAATAAAATGTTCTGTGTTTTAAGAGTCATTTCAATAAATAGCTAAATACCGTGGAACTTGAAAGATGGACATTTTGTTGTAATGCTTTTGTTAATTTTTAATTGAAATAAAGCACATATTTTCTACATATCCCATGTTATTTTTAGTGTTTTTACCAAAGCACTAAATCCACCTGCTCCTGGCCGGCCCTTCTGTTAAATTTTAGAAGCCCACGAGTCAAAAAGTTTGCCCACCCCTGCTTTAGACTGTCACTGAAATGCTAGCAACTATTAGCCTTCTAGCAGTGCTACTTAAAGAGGGGGTATTCTGTGAAATTGGAGCTTTGTATCATGTTATATGACATTGTTCCCTCATCAAATACTTGTCTGAAGAGGTTTTAGGTGTCATTCATGCATGTTTGTGTAATCTAGTGAGCTCTCCCAGGCACACTTGTACAAGCCTCTGTCCATAATCCTTGCACTCCAGTCTAATCTCTCTTTATATTATCACAGGGATGACACTTTGGCCAAATCCACCTTTTTCCAACACCTGGTGGAGGACAGCTCCGAATCGGGCCCGTCCTACTACGACTTCCTCCAGCAGGTCCTTCAGCACGCCTCCAAATGACGAACTCCTCCAAGCTGACCAGAGCCAACCCAAGCTGACCCGAGCTGACCCGGGCTTTCACAGTCCAGGGAGCAGATATTCAGCACTCCCCCTCACCCCCTCTCTGTCTGCACAGCGCAGAGAGGTGCCATCTGGAGGTAGCAGGTTGCAGTTTCATCTGTGGTTTGAAGGAGCCACTCTGCAGAGCCAACATGATTCAAACTCCTGAACCACCTGATGTAATGTTTTATAGGGATGGGCAGATATGGATTTTTTTTTTTTTTTTTTTTTTGGAGACAATATGATATTCAATATTTGGCCTGCTGCTGTGACCGATCACCAATATTTGCCTAGCTTTTAGATCCTTAGCAAGGCAATTAGTTTGACTCATTGGTCTGTTAAAAAAGGGCACATATAGGCACACAGAAAGGCACAAAAAAAAAAAAAAATTTTAGTATAGATTATTGGTATTGAATATATCTGCCAATACTGATATCAACGGATCTGTATGAATGTCGGCCAATACATTACTGGAAACAATATTTTTGTTCTGTGGTACTTAGTACTTTTATTATTCTAGTAGGGAAATTGTCCTCTGCATTTTACTGATCCTTTCAGGAGCAGTGGCCAGAACATGGGGCGCCAGAGACCCATCTTCATGATCATGTTGCTAGGCTTGGTCAAGACTACCTTAGCTGGATAGGTAGGTAACCTATGATGCATGTTTTTGGGCTGATTGGGGGAAACCCGAGGAAACCCACCCAGACATGGGGAGAACTTGCAAACTCCACACAGTCAGGCCCGGGCGACCCAGTGATTGAACCCAGAACCTTCTTGCTGTGAAGCGTGAGTGCTAGCCACTCGGCCGCCTGTGTGAGATCAATAAAAAGTCAATATTCTAATCTTTAATCACTGTAAGGCGCTTTCCGTTACATTTTTTTTATGAAAAGCGCTTTATAAATAATGTTTGATTGATTGAATATATCGCTGCTCCCTAATTTTTTATTTATTCTTTCTACTGGTTTTATTTAAGCTTAGAAACACTGGATTGGTCATTCAGATTTGACCATGATACGTGCTGGAGAAGACTTCTGAAGCCCTTCCATCGTCTACCTTGGTCCAGCTCTTAACAATGGTCCAGTCTTGTCTTTTTATTTATTTTTTTTAATATCCTTTATTTATCCCTGTAGGGAAATTATCTTCTGCATTTGACCCATCCTTCCGGAGCAGTGGGCAGCACATGAAGTTACCATGATCTTATTGCTAGGCTTGGTCAGGACCTCAGCTGGAGGATGGATGTTTTTGTGTTGATGGGAGAAACTGAGTGCCCAGAGCAAACCCCCTCATACACAGGAAGAACATGCAAAGGCACAGAAAAGCCCGGGGATCGAACCCAGACCCTTCTTGCTGTGAGGTGTGAGTGCTAGCCACCGTGCCGTCAAGTGTCACTGTCATTAAAGGGGCTGTACATGAGTTTTTAGTTACCAAATCTTAATAGACACAGACGGTTGGGTTTGCACTGTTTGCTATGGTCTAAAGTCATTCCTCACTTTCCTTGCATTCCTAACATTGTAATTTATTTAAATGTGCAGTACCATATTTTTACTGTCTTTAAATGTGAAAAACAGAAGTAGTTAATTTTAATCAGTTTGCAGTGGTCCAAAGTTATTACCTTATGCATTCTGAGCATCCTAATCATTCCTAGTGAACATTTTGCTCAAATACATGGGGGAAAATTGGGTACAGGCACTTTTTAGCCAGTTAACATTATGAATTAAGGATTAAATTGGATGCAAACAAAGCACAACAGTCTGGTTTATTTATTTATTTATTTAATTAGAACAATGCATATTAATCAACAACTGAGAAATCCCTGTACACCTAATCTATAACATTCACTGTATCTTTTATTTGTTTCTCGGACTGCACTGATCCAATACAATAAGATTCAGTATGGTTGAACTTTCATTTATACAAAGTTGTCTTGTAGTTACTTGAAGGATAAACAACAGCTCCATAACACATTTGGATCAGTTTTGTTTAGTTTTATTTTTGTGTCTCTGCACTGGTTGTATATCAGTTGATATGGAGTATTAGCAGATGCTTAAGGTTATTGATACATTGCAGCTGATGTTATCAACATTCCCTAGGGGTGATACCAACTCTAGGCTCTACTGTCTGAAGCTCTGTTAAATTAGAATTTAATCTGAGCTTTGTTGAACACAATTTTACCAGAAAGAAGGAACTCACAGGTCATCTGATTTTAGCCAACATTTTTTAAGTTTCTCTCACCTCAGTTTCAGTTCACTCTCACCTTTTTGTTGAAAATCAAACTCCTAAATGGGGCCATGAACGCTCACACTGATCACAAGCTCCTGAAAATGTGCTGTTCTAATGTGTCTTGAGTTTTCAGACCATCCAAAAAACATGTATGTGTGCGCTTACTAATATGTGCATTGTCACCAGGATAACTGATGACTGTTCCTCTACAGACATACGTGCAGAACACCCCCTGCGTGATGTTCAAAGTTCAGTTCAAAGTCAGCTTTATTGTCAATTCTGCCATATGTGTTCAACATACAGTGAATCGAAATTTTGTTTCTCTCTGGCCAGGTAGTGCAAAAGACAGTGTACAAAATACAATATGAAGACAAAACACAACAAAAAACTATCTAAGACAGAGATCTAAAGTTAAAACTAAAGTCTACGATCTAAAATCTTAAAACAGTGCAATATAATAAATAAACTATACTATATACAGATTTCCAAAGTGTGCAGTGTGCATCAAAAATGTGCAATGGAAGATACAGCAGTGACTTGGTCATGTGCAGTAGAATGTGCATAGGAGTTAAGATAAATAAAAATAAATGTGCAACAGTAGTAATTCGAGTGCAGTAACAGGAGTAAACAACAGTACTAAAATTCCAGTAGTCAATGTGCAATAACAGTAGTAAACAACAGTGCAACGGGGGTAAAATTCAATAACAGGAGTAAACAGCAGTACTAAAAATTCCAGTAGTAAATGTAAGTGTGCAATAACAGTAGTAAACAACAGTGCAACAGGAGTAAAATCCAGTAGTAAATGTAAATGTGCAACAGTGCAACAGTAGTCCTTAGCAGCAGTTTTTTTTTTTTTTTTTTTTTAAAGTGTCTAGAGTGATATGTCTTTTTATGGAATACAGGTTATGCCAATATGGGGGGTGGGGGGTGGGAGATGGGTAAGGTGGGAGTTCGGGTGTGAGTTCGGGTGTGAGTTCAGCCTCCTGACAGCCTGGTGGATGAAGCTGTTTGAAAGCCTGGTGGAGTGGGCCCGGAGACTCCGGTACCTTCTCCCCGAGGGCAGGAGGCTGAACAGGCTATGTGCGGGGTGGCTCGGGTCACCCACAATGCTGGACGCTCTGCGGGTGAGCCGGGTGTTAAAAATGTCTAGGAGGGAGGGGAGAGAGACACCAGCGATCCTCCCAGCTGCATTCACTATGCGCTGCAGAGCTTTCCTGTTCTGTTCAGTGCAGCTCCCGTACCACACAGTGATGCAGCTGGTCAGAATGCTCTCAATGGTGCCTCGGTAGAAGGTGGTCATGATGGGTGGGGGGGCTCCAGCTCTCCTCAGTTTGCGGAGGAAATGGAGGCGCTTCTGAGCCCTCTTTGCCAGTGATACAGTATTCACTGTCCAGGAGAGGTCCTCACTGATGTGCACCCCCAGGAATTTGGTGCTGCTCACCCTCTCTACAGCAGCACCATTGATGGACAGTGGGGGGTGCTGGGTGGGGCCTCTCCGGAAGTCAATAACAATCTCCTTGGTCTTTTCAACATTAAGAAGGAGATTGTTATTGCTGCACCACTGGGTCAGAAGGCTCACCTCACTCCTGTAGTTTGTCTCATCGTTATTAGAGATGAGACCCACCACAGTCGTATCGTCCGCAAACTTCACTATGTGATTGGTGCTGAACGCTGGTGAGCAGTCGTGGGTCAGCAGAGTGAAGAGCATCGGACTGAGCACACAGCCCTGGGGGCTCCTGTGCTCAGTCTAATGCAGCTTGAGGTGTTTCTGCCGACCCGCACTGCCTGTGGCCTCTCACTGAGGAAGTCCAGCAGCCAATTACACAGTGAGGTCTGAAGCCCCAGGTGGTCTAGTTTGATAATGAGCTGCTGTGGGATTATAGTGTTGAATGCTGAACTGAAATCTATGAACAGCATTCTCACATATGAGTCTTTATTGTCTAGGTGGGTGAGAGCCGGGTGAAGTGCAGAACAGATTGCATCCTCGGTAGAGCGGTTGGCCCGGTATGCAAACTGGTATGGGTCTAGGGTGGGGGGGAGGATGGATTTGATGGATTTGATGTCACTGCATAGTATCAATAGTATCGAAATCACAGAAAAAGCTGGATTGGTGCATCCCTAGTTTTTCTTATGATTCCCACTTTAACAAAATGCTTTTTAAAATATATAGGCCTACATAGTTTGATTCATTCAGTAACATTTGTTCACATGTTTTTCTTTCAAAAATATCTGGGACTAGAGGTGTTGTAAGTATTAAGAGTGAAAAGTCAGGTACAGCTCCTTTAATGACTAAATCAGTTGGACTTTTTTCTAAAGCCACGCATCTGCATGGAATCCATTGCACCGTGGCTGCTGGCAACTCAGAACTGCAGATGATTTTATAGAACCGTGCCCCTTCTGGACACTGGGCGCATGTTCTGACCTCCTCCAGGTGATCCCCACTGCGGTGGACTCTATCCCCCTTTTCCAGGCTCAAACATGCCACTGTCCACTTTGTATCTATTGAAGAATATTTTATGTGATAATTTATGAAACCTTATTAAAGAAAAGCAGAAATGACCATGTGTGGGCTCTTTTTTTTAACTGTCTTTACTTTATTTAATTTATTTGTGAATAATTAAAGGAGCTGTATGGAAAGGTTCTATTTTAAATTTCATAAACATGACTATTTCATGTATGACCCCAGTGATGAGCTTAACATGTTCAAATTAAATATATTTTTTACTCATGACAATTCTAATGCTATTTTATTCTTAATTCAAAAAACACTGGACATGATGGACAAGTTGTTACTTATAATGTTTGATATAGTTTTTGTTAGTGATAATGTATGATGTTTCGCTTCCAGACCATTATCCAATCAGAAAGCAGAATGAGCCTCACATGACTCATTTGGGTTGCCCCTTTCAATACTGAAATCCAATTGGTTTAAACCTAAAACGCCTCTGATATGAATGGTCTCTACCTAAACCTCAGCATTTGCAACAGTCATGAATCAGTGCTAGTGCAGCCTCTGCAGCTCAGGGAGGGAATTCTGGATGTTCTGAGCTTTCACATGAGCCATGGCCTGTCCATATACTGAGAAAACTTGGATGTGTCCTCTGTCTACAGGTTAAGGCTCTGGAGACACAGGTTCAGTTGTGAATGTAGTACTTTTTTAAACTGTAAATGTGAGGGCTGCATAATGTTTCTTTAGATGTACAGTGTGTCATTTTCTGAAGGTGTCACCTTCATGATTTTATGACCATTTTAAAGGAAAAGTAATGTTATTTTACAATCTGAGCCTTCTTTCGGTAATAAAACAAGTCGTTTGACTCATCCGAGATTTAGCCATAGTTTCGAGTAGATGAGGACGCCAGTGCGCATGCGCGGACTGTGCTATCAGCTCCCGGGACCCAAACATGAAACGCAAAGCTGAAAACTATGGCTAAATCTCGGATTACAGGCCACTTTTGCTTCAAACGAAATCTTACATTAAGACATCGGGCTTCTATGATTTGAACAGTGCTAAAGTTTGTGTTATTTGGAGACCGCAAAGTAATGCCCCGAATACTCATGTTAACGGATACGCTACAACATAACTTTCACCAAACAGCTCCAAATGACACGAACGTGATATGGGTGAGTCAAACGACTTGTTTTATTACCGAAAGAAGGCTCAGATTGTAAAATAACGTTACTTTTCCTTTAAGACCATACTTCAGAACATTCTCCATGGAGATATGACACGTTTTATGCCATACTGTGGAATATTTTAGCCAAAGGAACTATATTTCCGTGTAAACAAGCAGGAGGCCCTTTCTCCAGGCTAAATACAGTAAGAGTAGGGTTTTCTATGTTTTTTAGTGATAAACACGATGAAAACATGAAAAACAAACTGTTATTTTTGGGGCTAAAGGTTACACTTTGGCTTTAAGCAAATCATCACAATAACCAGAAGGCAGAAAAAACATTGACTTTTAAGCTAAATGAGTGGCTCTTTGTGTCAGACACAAACGTGGAGCTTGTGCTCCTGTGCAGGTGATGTCACCTTAGGGCTATTTTCCATGTGTTGTGGGCCTGGCATGTGTCCCTCCCAGGCTCCCTTACATCACCAGTCCTGTGACAGCCAGGTTACACCTTTGCTGCACCACCAGGCATTCACATAAAGCACACAGACTAGTATACACCCATGGACCACTATGGAACCTACCTGGACCACTGAGGGATTTAAGATTTAAACCTTTATTGGTCTCACACACATTGACACACAGTGACACATGGGAGAAATTTGACTTCTGCATTTGACACATCCTTTTCAGGAGCAGTGAGCAGCCATCTTTCGGCGCTCAGGGGGCAGTACCGTGAAGGGTCTTGCCCAAGGACCCACACTGGATAGCTCATTGCCGGGGGGATGTGAACCCACATCCCGCCGGGGAAAGCCAGTGACTTACCAGTTGAGCTAACCAGCTAACCAGCCGGATTACACACGGATAAGGCCACATGGAAAAAGAAAAGAAAGAACTACCATTTAATGTGGAAAATCACATTCTGTTGTCTAAAAAAAGAGGGTTTTGATCCCTTAGATAGAAATATAAGGGATCCTGCATTTATTTAATGAAGGGTGTTTTATCATTAAGCCATGCTACAATGCTGTTACCTCCTAAAAACAGACCTGGAGTTGTGTTTTGTTTCAACCACACATGTTTGAATAACCCTCCCCGCCTGCTAACCACAGCTCATCTTGAGCTTCAATTACCCAGAAGCCCTATTTATACAGCCTATCCCAACAACACCATCCATGTCAGCTCTCTCGACCCACGACAGGTCTTCATCCCGCCGACCCTCATCCATTCGATCCTCATCGACCCACACTAATCCCTCAACCATCCGACCCTCATGCCTCATCCATCCAACCCTCGTTGCATAATTCAACAATTTGAGCTGTGCTTCCTTCACCTGCAGGTTCCCAAGCTTGCCATCCGCACCCATGCTGAAGCACACACATCAGCATTATCATGGTCACCTCTGACAACTATCCGTGCCAGCGCATGCAACCCCACTCCAGTGAAGGTCCAGCTCCTCCATCAAGGGAGAAGACCCTCCACGTCACAGTCTCTCTACATCAATCCTGACTCATTCTTCTCCATTTAATCTCTGGCAGTAGTTGGCTTCTGTGTAGCTTCCAGAGCTGAACAATTAATTTTCAGCTTCGGCACTCCACTCTAACATTCCACCATTCTTTGGGCATTCCCATTCATTCTAACAATAATAGATCAGTTAACACCACCTACAATGTAATACCTTTCCTCCAGCAATTGCAATCCTGCAACCTACTTCGATTTCCTCGAACAATCTGTCATTCAGGACACTCCAACTCCGGGACACTGAAATCCTATTGCCTTCTAACACCTGCTCTTATGAAATTAAGATTCTTGACAGCAAACTCTAACTTCCATGTCATTCCGCCCCCGCAGTTTCAGAGATCTCCTTCAACTACGTGTTCCATCATCTTAACATGTATCTGCCTAGCAGAAATCCTTACTCACCATCTCACGTCACACACCAGCTTCTCGCAGTTTTTCACAAACATCGGCTCCCATTCCATTCATTCAGCACCAATTCGACCCAGTTTTACGCACCCTCAGTGCACGTTGTGAACCTCGTCCTCACACATTGTTTTCCAGTTTTCAATTCCCCGCAAATTCTAGTCATTTCAACTCCTCCAAGGTTCCAAGGTTGTCCTTTCTCTCCTTAGCCAATCTCACTCAACTTCCACCGCCCAAGGACCGTTCTTCAGGCAACATAATTCCTTCCACCAGTCCACGCAACCTTGCACTCGTACCTCTCCTCCCAGTTCACATCCAACTCCTCCACACTTTCTGACCAGTCCACTAAAGGGAATCCTTAGCCAGAATCTCCTACTATTCCCACGATCCGTGTCCAAGCTGCCTCTTCTGGCTCGACAGCCATTCCTATTCATCGCAACCCTCGACTGTCAGTCCTCTTGTGTCTACCTTCTCATATGTCCTCTACCAACTCCTTAGTTCATTCCTCATTCACTTATTTTAATCCATCTTTTGGGGGTTTCTGAATCAGCTGGGTGACCATTTTGGATTGGAGATGCAGCCCTCACCCTATGTCTCCCCCCAGCCATCACATCTACCCACCATCAATAAATATCTTTATCGTATTTCACTGTCGTGGCGTGGTCCTTGCTAGTGAATCCTTTATTATTAGTCTGTCTACATCTCCAAAGCTGAAAATGCTGTTCCACCTTATATCATGAAGCTGTAGTTTCCTGTCAACCTTTTACCTTAGAGATTGGCAATTACAGGGCTGAAATCATCCAAATGATTCTAGTTGAAGGTGTATTGAGTTTAAAAACACAGTGGAGCACGTCCTGTATTACCACATGACATCACAAGGTGGAACAGTGTTTTCTGTTTGAGAGAAGAACTCAGTATAAATATGCAGGGTTTATGTGTTAAACATGAGTGAATGAAACAAAACACAACTCCAGCTATGTTTTTAATGAGGACAAAGCATTTTAACATAGATCATAGTGTAATGTTGGGTCTTTATGAGTCAACCTATAATAGAGGAACTTTAAAATGCTCTTACAGTGAGTGGGGTTGCCTCACTACAGATCCAAATATGCATTTATGAAACTTTACATTGAATTCTGGCTAAAAGTGTATACAGGGACAAGACACAAAAAATCAGCACTTCTCTTTTCTCTGAAATCTCCTTTTGTCTCATCTCTGAAAGCCCTAAACAGAACGTACAAGTCTATATAAAGTATATTTAGAGATCACAAACTTAACAATCAAAAACAACATTGTATTAATATTTTTAAAGGTCCCATGGCATGAAATTTTCACTTTCTGAGGTTTTTGAACGTTAATGTGAGCTCCCCTACCCTGTTTAGGCCCCCCCCCCCCATAGTTAAAAGTTGCGAAATGTCTAAACTGAGCATTTGCGATCCTTTTCTGCGTTACAAAAAATCGGAGCTCAAACGGGCGATTTTGAACAAGGCACCTTATTGACGTCAGATCGAAAAAAGAAATGCAAATGCAGTTCCACCCCCGTCTGTCTGTACTCAGCGTCTCAGTAAATCACGCCCAGAGAGTTTGGACTGCAAATGCGCTAGGCAATACGAAATGCGTTTTTTTTATTTTCCTGGAGGCACGTCCGAGTGTTTCTAGGCTCGGAAGTCCTTTATCTGAGCCTCTGGACCTTTGAACAGCAGTGGTTTAATTTTATTTTCTGTGGAAATGTGTTTATTTTTCAATGGAACGCTTCAACTCTCTCCCCCCGTGCAAAAACAAGGAAATGGATGCGCTGAGGGCTCAGAGCGAGAGGGAGAGTTTGGCCACGCCCCCACCCTCTACTATAGGCCAGCTCTTTTCTCCTCATTTGCATTCAAGCAACAACGCCCAGAATAAAGTGTTTGAGAGAGATATTTATGACTCTTTCTCATCTTATCTCTGTTTCTCATGCACTGAGTGTTGATTTTGAAGAAGGATTCATTTACAGTATTAGGGAACCATTAAGGAGCCATATAAAAGCATCAAGAAGTACCATGTCATGGGACCTTTAACAAAGTTACAGTTTGTGTGTAGAATCCCTCAATTGTCCAGGTAGAGTCCATAGCAAAAGGAGAAATTCAATTTGTCAACTGGACAAAAGTTTTTTTGGTTGAATACGTTTTGCAGCTCATCCAAGCTGCTTCTTCAATTCTGGTCAGACGCTGGTGGACACTGCCTATATCTGCCTGAAGGGAGGAGCGAACTACAATGAAATTACTCTGAGACTACCACACCTATTTGTTTACAGTTTCTGTTAGTTAGGTAGGCCTATTAAATATGCAGTGGGAGTAGAGTGTGGGGTCTTGTTAGCATAATCATTCAGGGCCATAATGAGTGTTTTCACACGACCAGGCTGCCCTGTTGTTTTCTTTGTTTGTTTTGATTTAGGTCTGAGGATAGGATGGGATGGGAGACAAATTATATCTGAGACCTCCATTTCTGTTCAAGGAAGGGTTCTCTTTCTTGACAAAAATAGCCTCTTTAACTCCCCTCTCAAACCAGTTCTTTTCTCTGGCCAAGATCTTTACCTCACTGTCCTCAAAGCAGTGGCCCGTGGCTTTTAGGTGGGGATGTACGGCAGACTGAGGTCCACTCTCCCGTTTGTGTTGGTACATCCTATTGTGAAATGGCTGTTTTGTTTCTCCAGTAGCTCACTGCAGTTTTCACCACACTGAATGGAGTAGACCACATTGCTTTGTTTGTGGCTGTGTGTTTTATCCTTTGGGTGGACCAGTTTCTGTCTTCAAGTGTTTCTGGATTTGAAATAGACTGGGATTTCATGTTGTGTGAAAATCCTCTGCCAGCCAAGTAAGGAATAGTTACACCCTTTCTCATGGGTTCTGATTCTCTGTTGTCTTGTTTCTTGTCCTTGTCTCTCTTAGTTTTATTGAAAGCCCATTTAGGATAACCATAAACAAAGAGGGCTTTCTGCACATGTTGTTCTTTCTCCTTTCCCTCTGTGCTTGTAGGAACTGCTTGAGCCCTGTGTCTTAATGTCCGAATAACTCCAAGTTTGTGCTGCAGTGGGTGGTGTGAATCAAAAAGCAGGTATTCGTCAGTGTGTGTGGGCTTCCTGAAGAACTCTACCTGGAGTCGCCAGCTTCTCCTATTGTTACTGCACAATGTAAGAAAGCCAGTGTGTTATCCTTGGCATCTTCACAAGAGAATTTGATGTTTGGATCTACAGAACTGATATGTTCAATAAAAGGTTCCAAATCTTGAATTTTGATTTTTGAAAAATTCATCATCAACAAAGCGATACCAATGTGTGGGTAGAGTGCCTGGATACGTGGCCAAGGCACTCTGGTCAAAGTTCAAAGTTCAAAGTCAGCTTTATTGTCAAAAACCATATGTACAAGCACACACAGGATTTGAAATAACAGTGCTCCCAAGCCCATAGTGCACATTAAACATCTAAACAAGACAATAAACACCAAGACTAAACATCACATATACCCCTAGCAGAAGTACAAGACAAGACAAACACAATGACTAAAATGTCACATATACCCGTAGCTTAAGTACAAGACAATAAAACCAATGACTAGAGAGATACTCACGATTCTCTCAGCTGCTCTCAGTACTCGATGTAGCTTTTTCCGGCAGGACACAGTGCAGGTGCCATACCACACAGTGATGCTGCTGGTGAGGATGCTCTCTATGGTGCCTCTGTAGAAGGTGTGCATGATGGGAGCAGGGGCTCTGGCTCTCTTCAGCTTGTGGAGGAAGTAGAGTCGCTGTTGGGCTTTACTGGCCATTGATGCAGTGTTCTTTGACCAGGAGAGGTCCTCAGAGATATGCACACCAAGGAACTTGGTGCTGCTTACTCTCTCCACAGCAGCCCCGGTGATGGTGAGGGGGGCGTGCTGTGTTTGTGCTCTCCTGAAGTCTACAACAATCTCCTTTGTCTTCTCCACGTTCAGGAAGAGGTTGTTGTTACTGCACCACTTGACCAGGTGGTTCACCTTGCTCTTATAGTGAGTCTCATCTTTGTTGTTGATGTGACCCAACACAGTTGTATCATCTGCAAACTTGATGAGGAGGTTGGAGCTGTGTGACGGTGTGCAGTCGTGTGTCAGCAGAGTGAAGAGGAGGGGGCTCAGCACACATCCTTGGGGGGCCCCCGTGTTCAGTGTGATGGTGCTGGAGGTGTGGCTGCCAACCCGTACTGCCTGCGGTCTTCCGGTCAGGAAATCCAGCAGCCAGTTCTCTGAGCCAAGCTGTCGTTCCCTCATGCTTCAAAATCACCACCATCGTTCCTGTGCCAAAGAAGTCCACTCCAGCCACTTTTAAGGAAAATAAATATTTTTTATTTGAAGTTATTTTATTTATTTGAGGTTATTTTTTCAAAATATTGTACTGTTCAATGTTTCACTGACCACAGCAGGACTCACACTGACATACAACATATACAAATCTCATGAACAGATTTTTTTTTTTTGTGGACCAAAAAAATCAGTTATATTAAAAGTAATCTAACAGAAATAACTGCAGTAATTTGATTAATAAGCTGTACCTTGCCATGATCTCAGGTGTGATACGGGTGTGGCCACAGTGTGCAGGTCAGATGTTGCTCACAGAGGTCCAAGGAACGCTCAGGGAGTTAGCGCGCTTGCTCAAACCATAGACTCCCAGAGTCGGAGGAATATATAATAATAATAATAATAGGAATCAGTAGAAACACTATGGGTGCCTCGCAGCTTCGCTGCTTGGCCCCAGTTAGAAAATAAACTTAAACACAACATCATGCAGGTATAATAAAATAAATAAATAAATAAATAAATAAATAAATAAATAAATAAATAAATAAATAAATACATACATACATACATACATACATACATACATACATACATGCATACATACATAAAAGAGCTACAGCACTGCTCTGTACAGTAAGCGTATGTAAGTACAGCATGAACAGGATAAACAGCAGTGGATAAATATTGGATTAAAACAAAAAAATTTAAATAATAATATTTTTCCACATACAAAGCTAAAATAATCATGTGTATAATCCCATTATTATTATTATTATTATTCACAGTGTGTGTTCCTCTGGGTGAAGAAACCTCAGACTTCAGTGAGTTCAGCTTTGGATCTCCATCAGCACCATCCTAATCAACTCTTATCCATTCTTGTGCTTAAAACACCTTTTTCCACCTTGTGACATCACCTGGTGGTAATCCAGGAATGACTTGTGTAGGCCTTCAAAAGACTCATTATTTTTTCACAGCCAAGTTTTAGGTCAGATCTGTGGAAATATGAGACCACACAGCCAGAACGCATGTTTTTCAAGGTGCTTTTGAGCAATAAAAACACTAGTGAACACACAAGTGAATGTGACCTCCTGTTCTTCTGCAGTGTGAGGGCCTCCTGTTCTCCTGTAAGGACCTCCTGTCCTACTGCGAGGACCTCCTCTTCTACTGTGAGGGCCTCCTGTTCTCCTGTAAGGACCTCCTGTCCTACTGTGAGGACCTCCTCTTCTACTGTGAGGGCCTCCTTTTTCTCTGCATTGTCAGGACCTCCTTTTCTTCTGTGAGGGCCTCCTCTTCTACTGTGTGGACCTCCTTTTCTTCTACACTATGAGGATCTCTTGTTCTACTGTGAGAATTTCCTGTTCTTCTGTGAGGACCTCATGTTCTTCTGCAGTGTGAAAACCTCCTGTTCTCTACAGAGTGAGGACCTCCTGTTCTTCTGCACTGTGTGAACCTCCTGTTCTACTGTGAGGATCTACTGTTATACTGCAATGTGAGAATGTGAGGGATTGACGGAAGTGCAGCCTGTGGTACTGGATTGTTTTGGCTTTTGTGCGAGTGTGAAACAATGAGCTATTGTTAGACCGGATATTCTTCACATTCATGTAGCCCAACTGAGGACCTCTCCACACACACACACACACACACACACACACACACACACACACACACGCACACACGCACACACACACACACACACACACACACACACACACACACACACACACACACACACTGCTGACCAATAACCAATAATTCAAAAATAATATAATAAATGAGAGTATTTGGGAAAAGTACTACTCAAGTGTAAGTGGAATGTATCTGAGTCACAATGTTGATCTAAAACAACTAAAGAAACAACTCGACTGATTTTCAGTTTGGAAAGCTGTGAAGGCCAATGTACTGGTGGTGGTGTATAATGGGGCAAATGACATGGCCTCTGAACGTGTTCGGACACCTGGGTGTGTTTGGGGCCCTGACTGTGTGTGGACCCCTGAGTGTGCTAAGGCCCCTGGTGAGGTGGCCTCAGATCTTACGTAAAGGCTGCTTTGTGCTGCGCCTTCCTCTGGACCAGGCTTCCTCTGGAGCTTTAAGATCCCCATTTCCTCACACTGTACAGGGCTCTCTGTTCCACTCTCTGGTCCACACACACACACACACACACACACACACACACACACACACACACGCACACACACACACACAAGCTGAGCCTTCAAAAATATTTCAGTTTGAAACAGAACTGTTCAGAACTTTCCTGTCTCAATCTTAACATTTAAGATGTCAGGTCTTAATAATGTCAGGCCTATTGGAAAGTAGATAGTACTCTGGTATATGTATTCAAGTACAACTATTTGAGTACTTTGGGGACTATATACTTTGCAGTAGTTTGGGGACTATATAGACCCTTTTTCTGTTAGTAAACAAAGATGACGTAGACGCGGTTGCACGCACAGCCGGGCAACAGACGCATGGCAGAACTCCGCAACTCGTCAATCTATGCAAAGGGACTTTCGTCAAAAGATTGTGAATGTTACCTCAACAAGCTGACTTTGGCAAATGGTGTCCGACTGCCAGATCCTAATGCGATCAGTGAGTGGGTGGATGATGTTAGCAAGTGGCCTAATATACAGTGGCCAGATACGAGGGAGAAATTACGAGCCTATAAGTCACTGGACGCCTACGAATATGTTGTCTGTGGTCATGTAGGCCTACAGGACATGAAATACCATGACATAAACTCAGAGTTTTGTGTGCTAAAATCCAAAGTTCTTCCTAGTCAAAGGCAAGGACACAAGACATGGTTATGTAGGAAATGTCTGAGTTGAGCCGTTATGTTACTCTGTTATGTTACTGTTATTTCCTTACCCATTTAGTCATTAAATCATATCCCCAATGCTGCTGATTATTATAGATAAATCGTGTCATTGTCTAATGGTAACAACATGTATGGAAAAGGGTGTTAACATCATTAACTAAAATATGGAACAGCCCGAGTGATGAACTAAAACACAGTTCAAACTTTAAGCAGTTTAAAAAATTATACAAATCTAGTATTCTGAGTCGTTATAGTGATGCAATGTTGTAATGGTTAGTATATTAAATTATTATAAATGGCTTATCTGTGGACATTGTAAATATAAGTTGTATAGTAACACCAGATAAATGTGACGATGGTTCAGAGGAAACTGGACAATATTAATGCTTAAGTGACTGTAAGGGGTGGGATTAAAAAGTTAACACTTCTTCCCATAACCCTTTGAGATATGTTTATGTCTGTAAAAAAATTATATTAATATGCCTACACGTACATGTATACATGTAATGTATTATGTACTGTATATTGACTTTGTGACATACTCAATAAAAAATCATCATTCATTCATTACAAATAAATGAGATACTGTAGAGTTTATTACAAGTCATTACATTTTAAGTACTGTACAGCGGTGTAGGAAAATATAGATTTTTGCAGCTCCTCTTTTAGCTTTAATTTTCAGCTCGTAGTGCGTCACACTCCTGTCGCAGGTTGACTCAGTACGCCTGAAGTTGACCATGTCTCAGATTCAGATCATCATACACTGTCTTTGGAACTGGGAGATCCTCTTCAGCTTTAAGATAGAAAAGTGAATAAATTAGTACGTGGTGCAACCAGTGCAGACAAGTTTAAGTTGTAAGTGCATTCCAGGTAGTTATACGATTTAAGCAAAGAAAGAACACTCTTGGAAGGGATGGGTTTTCAAGAATTTCATCTTACAATCAATCAGTTGATTGTGAGATGAAATATATTCATACCATGACAATGATCCAGGCTGCATTCTTGTTCTTGTTCTTGAGGTTTAGAAGAAACACAATTTGCTGAAGTGTTAGCTCTGTCTGCTCACCTCATTTTCCTATGGTACCTAACAAACAAAATATCAGAAATTAAATTAACAAACATTAAAGTGCAACACAGAACAACATTTATATGCACAGGCACATTCATACCTAACCACTAAAATAACCATAAATAAATAAATGAACAGTACAGTACAAAAGAGTCAAGTCAGAGTGCAAACCTGCAAATGTACATAAGTTTATTTACTAGCCTAGCCTGCTAGCTGCTAACCAAGCCTAACACGACCAGCTTATCAAAATTCAGCTACATTTCATTATTATTTTACATCATACAGACATTCACTAATGTAAACCGGGCTTTCCAGCTAAATCAAAGTAAATAGACAATCTTACCTGATATAAAGTGGGCGCTGCAGATGCGAGTTTTCATTCCAGTCATCGCATTTTATCGCCTGCAGCCACAGACGGCGCCTTTTGCTTTGAAATGGTCGCGATCCACTTGGAATCCTGTAAAACTTTATTCCGCTGGTAGAATAACGATTTGAGCAACCATACACACAAGAAACAGACATTTTGCAGAAACTGAAAGCTGGACTGTGCTGGAAAAGTTCATGTCTCTATTTAAATGAATGGGGAATAATGACACTTCTGTTGCCAAATGCGCGTGCAGCTTTTTGTCACTGCCCCCATAAAAGGGTCTATCAGGGCTCTCAAGTTTTGAACGGGGTCGTGCGTGAGACTGTTCACTTTCCGAGGTTTTTGAGTGAATGCGTGAGACCCTGTTTAGCCTCCCTGCTGGTTAAATGTTGCAAAATGTCTAAAGAGCAAACTTAAACTACAAAGCAACTAATGAGAGTTATATAAATGAAGTTATTACCTGATGGTTCTCAGTTTGTTTTATCATCACCGCAGTGCGCGCTTAGCAGCTGAAACTACACTCTACAGTCTGCCCAACAACAGAACAATCTATTTTCTGATTGGCTGATTTTTTTCCGGGGAGCGGGACGGGGAGGAGAGGGAGAGTTTTCTTCCCTGAAAACGCGCGGTGCCTGCATAAACTGAGCCACACAGACCGATTTTCTGGGCACAAAAAAAAAAAAAATCAGCGTGAGAAATCCCATGTGTGAGCGTGTGAACACGTCGAATTGCGTGTGTCACACTCTCAATGCGTGAGACTTGAGAGCCCTGTGTCTATAGAAAATGCTTCTACACAAGTGATTTTTTTTTTTTATGAAGTAAAAGTATTCTTACTTGAGTAAAGGTTTACTCTTCCTACTGTGAGTACATTTTGTGCATGATTCTGTCACTTGAAAAGGCCTAGTAGGTTCCCCTATATTTTGTAGACCTACTTATAGGCTATATTTTGATTAATATTTTTGACTTAGTACAATTTCTGACTACTACCACCTCTGTGTAGAGAAAACCAGGGGACCCTCTTGCTGTGAAGAGGTGTGAGCGTGCAATAGAACAGTGGCACAGTCGGTCAGTGTTCACCCTCTAACCACAGGTCAAACACTTAAATACACTGCCCTGTCTGGTCACATAGGGTGCGTTGTGACAGGAAGGGCATCTGGCATAAGAACTCTCTCAAACGGAAAAGACCTGTCAGCTCCACTCTTTGAGGTCTTTTGTGCTGACGTTTTTGCATTGTTTTTGTTTCATGAGACATGAACCATGAGGACAAAGTTGTGAAGTGTGACTGTTGAAGAATCCTGAGCTGGAGGACAGCTTGAATGAGGCATGAGTAGAATGGCGCCCACATGGACACTGCTGTGCACGTGTTATTAGAATGCAGCTGCATTGTTCCTGCGGTTATGTCATAAAGTTACATAATCCGCGGTTATCAGTGGCATAAAGGCAAATCAGCGCTGCGCCTGTTTGGGTCTCACTGCGCACTGCAGCGGCCCACATCCAGCTCCACTCCGCTACATCCCACGGGACTGGGCTTTAAGAGGCGCGCAGTGTGGAGCCCGAGGACTCCACTCCGATCTGCAGCGTACCGCAAACGTACCCGCTCCCGTACAGAGCGCTCTATGTCCAGGTTTGACCCCCGTACGCCCAGCGGGCTCTGGCACGTGCCTCTGTTTGTTGTATAGGCCACTATTTGGAGCAGTGTGGACTTTTCCACGCTGCTGTGAGGGGAGGGAGGGGTGTGTGCGCGCAGGGCGGGGCAGAGCGCGCCTCACGCCAAAGCAGAGCCCAGAGCGCTCCAGTCTCCGCACACACGCACACTTCTCCCGTCCCCCGCGCTCTCTCTCTGCTCCGGGCGTCTCCGCACACAGGCTCTTTCCCGCTGGCTCTCGGACTGCCTTTCAGACTGCTTCTCGGACTGAGGACTGACCCACAGCGGACATGTCGGGGACAAAGGGCTCGCTGCAGTTGTCGGACTACCAGCTCCGCACTCTGGAGGAGAACTTCACCAAAGTGAGCAAACACCCGGATGAGACCACGCTGATGCTAATCGCTGCTGAGTGCGGACTATCCCAGGAGGAGACGCAGGTGAGGAGTGCGAGGGCGCACAAAACACGCTATAATTATATCAGTAAAGCGGAGGAGAACATGGTCCGTGTGCGTAGGGTGGTGGTACCAGATTATGGTCCACTGTTTTTGTGTTCTGCGAACCGTTGGCTCATTACAAACATTTGGGAGGAACGCTGTTGCCTAGAATGTGTCTGTGGAGCGTTTGACCATACCCATGAGAGGAATGAAGGTTAGCAGTCCAACATTACGTCATGAGATTGGGTCGTGTTGAATATGTGGTTGGACTGGATTTTCTGGATCCGTGCGCGTGCGTTTGACCGGGGCCGGGTGGAGCAGGGAGGGCATCCTGCTCCAGATGCGAGACATCTCATCACAGTCCACATCCACGTGTCCCGCTACAGCGCTGCACGGTCCAAAGTCCTGAGCGGGAAACCTTCCTTTCTCACCTCCTTTGCTCAGAGCAGAGCGGACATCCGGAGTAGTGCGACACACTGCGCTGCTGACAGTTGACTCTCGCGCCCCGGGCGCATCAGTGTCGTGCTCAATGGCAGCTCAGAAATGGTTATGTAGGCCAGGGGTCACCAAACTTTTTTCTCTGGGGGCCACATTATCTCTCCTGACTGTGACGGGGGTCCAGGTTGGCCGTATAACAGAATTGTATGACCCGGACCAAAATGACCAGCAGCAGGCCTCATGACTAGCCTGGTACAGCCATCCACAAAACTATATGAACACAGAATTCATGGCACATATCTGTTTATCGTTACTAGTGGTTTGCAAAAGTAGTAAGTACTTCACACTTTGTTTTACATTTAAATACCTCAGTTATTCCATTTAATGAATGACACTGGCAAAGAAGAGTGAAAATGTACAAATTGTAGGTAGACCTGTTGTTATTAACAATAATAATATTGATAACAATTGTATTAATAATAGTGTGCAGCACTTGACAAAAGTCAAATAAAGAAACCTATAAAATAAACACATTTTAAAAAATCAAGAGCCAATTCAGTGGCAAATACATCTTTAATATGTAATTATTAATTATATAACTATAAATACTTCATATAAATATAATTTTTTAACAACAGAATACAAGATGCATTACAAAAAGTAATTTAAAAATATAGCTGCAAGCAGCAATGTGGGGCCAAGCACCGTTTGACAAGGTCTAACAAGGTCTGACAGGATCTAACAGAGTCTGACAGGGTCTGACAGGGTCAGGGTCTAACCCTGTCAGAACAGACACATCAAAGACAGATCAAAGGTTGCTAGGTGCGTTGCTAGGCAATTGACAAATTTCTGCAACTTTGACCTGCTGGTGCCACTAGACGGTTGGGGGTGGGGACCTATAAATTGCTGTGGGTAATGAGGAGACTGGCTGGAATGTGCATGCCAAATTTCACAACTTTTTACCAGACGGTTCTAGGGGCTGCCATAGACTCCCCATGGTGAAAGGAATATAAAATAATAAGAATCAGGAGACCAGAACATCAAAGGAAAGATCAAAGGGTTACTAGGCAACTTGCCTAGGCAATGCAAAGCAATTCCTATAGGGTGCCTAAGCACCTTCGGTGCTTGTCCCCCTAAATATAGCTGCAAGCAGCAATGTGGGGCCAAGCAGTGACCCAGCCTAATTTGATGACATGCGTTGGATCAGTCTTCGCATTTTTGCATGTTATAGTGCCCCCTAGTGGCCAATGTGCACCAAATTTGGTCTTGCTAATTCTGTATGGATGGTACATTGCGCACCAAGTTTCATTGAGATAGCTGAAATGCACGTCAACGCACGTCAATTTGAGGACGTGCGTTGGATCAGTCTTCGCCCAAGGATCCCAGGGATACCAAGTTTTTGAAAATCGGACTTACGGTTCAAAAGTTACAAGCAGAAATGAGGGAGTAGAAGCATTTTGAGTGTTTCTCATAAAATCCAAGATGGCGGATTCTATTCTGGCAGACATGACGTCATAGGATGCGTTGGATATGTCTTGGCCCAAGGATTCTAGGGATTCCAAGTTTCTGCGAATCGGGTGTACAGAAGGAATTTTCAGGTACATTTCTGCGTGTAACTTTTGAACTGTATGTCCAATTTTCAAAAACTTGGCATCCCTGGACTCCCTGGGCTCCAACGCACCATATGACATCACCCTATGACGTCATTTTCCGCCATTTTGAATTTTATGAAAAACACTCAAAAATACTTCTCCTCCCTCAATTTTGGAACAATTTTGCTCAAATTTGGTACATAGCATCTTTGGACTGAGCCTCATCAGAAATATGCCTGGATTTTTTTATATCTCTTATCGTTTTGTCATGACAGCCAATGAAACGTAAAAATTCCTGCAACTTTGACCTGCTGGTGGCCCTAGAGGGTTGGGGGTGGGGGCCTATAAATTGCTGTGGGTAATGAGGAGACTGGCTGGAATGTGCATGCAAAATTTCACAACTTTTTAGAAAACACTGTAGAAACACTATGGGTGCATCGCAGCTTCGCTGCTTGGCCCCAAAAATAGGCCATGACAACTTTTGCGAATTGCCTCATAGGGCCAGGTCAAGTGGAGGGAGGCAGAGGGGCTGGGGGGCCGGTCAAAGGGATGTGGTGGGCCGGAGTCGGCCCGCGGGCCTTAGTTTGATGACCCCTGATGTAGGCGATTGGAAATATCATGTCATCTTCCAAACATAGCAAAGCTAAACGGTCACACACACGCGCACTGCGGGTCCTGGAAATAAAATGAAAATAGAACATACATTCAGAACTTTGCTCTTTCAACCTTTTGTTCACCTAAATCAGGCTTTGTGTTCACCTTTTATCACACTTTTAAAGTCATATTGACTTGTTTTGTGTGAGAGAAGCAGATCTTCTCGTCTCCTTAGAACTCACATGTAGAGATACAGTGACCACAGTGACCCTCACAAGTAGACACACAGAAGAGTGACAGCACAGACCTGCTCCTTTTAAAATCAGAGCTGTCTCTCAGGAGTGTCCCTCATGTGCTGCTCCTCAACCTTTTGCAGAATGTTCTCCTGCAGTGTAACACTTCAGAGCAAAAGTTTCCTAGGGCTTGCCCAGTCTAACAGGTGCACGTGAGACAGGTACATGTGTGATAACCCGTACAGCTGCATGTATGGCAAGTGCAGGTCCTGCCTGTAGGAGGAGCTAGACCAGGCTGGCGGCAGACACCAGCCTCATCTGCTCCACTCCGAAATGCTCTGTCCTGACCACAGTCTGACCACTGTTTGACCACTCTGACCACTGTGTCTGTGTTGCAGAAATGGTTCCAACTGCGTAATGCCAAATGGAGGCAGGCAGAGGGGCTGCCCCCCAAACATGGTTCAGTGCTGGACTGACCCCAGACCCTCTAGACCTCCAGGACCTCCAGACCCTCCAAACCCTCCAGGACCTCCGCCGGCCCATCTCCAGTGCATCATCTCTCTTGTACAGACTCTTCTGATCTTATTATGATATTATGTTGGTGTCCTTGAATTTTGAAGATGTAAAATGTGAAGATGTTGTATTTTTGTCACGAGGAGAAATAGTTTACATAATAAAAGACATATGACAGAGATGTGGGTCTGACTGGTGTTGACACAGTTGCGTATAAGGGCCAGCTGTCAGGGATCAGTCAGGGGCCACTCCAGGGCCCCCAGTGACAGAGGGGCCCTTCCCCATGGCTCTGTAAACCTACAGCCTATTAGATCAGTGTCCCTCACATTTTTGTGTGATCATGTGACACAGATGCTCAGTCACATGAGAGCAGCACTTCCACTCAGCAGCAGTCCACTTTCTGCCACTGTTCTGTCATCTGTGTGCCCCTTAGTGCCATATCGCTGTTATTTGTACTATTTGTACTTTGCTCTTAGCATCTGCATCATAGACTGGATGTAAATGGACATAGTTAACCTGCAAACCACAGTGTTTCAAATAGGAAGTAAGCATGGGGCTGCTGCTACTACTACTACTACTCTGACTCCAATTGACTTTACATTTAAAAATTGTCATACCTCCCTCTGTAATTCCTGCTGTTAGGCTTGCCATTTTGGTCTTAAAATGTCCATAAATAAATTCCTATTCCGAATATGGAACTGACTCCAAATTCACCCCTGTAACTGCCAGCCTCATGAGCTTTATTTGACTGGAGCTGAACGCTGTGAGTGATGTCACACTCCCTTAGTCCACTTCTTTATACATTATAGTCTACGGTCTGGACTGTAGCATTACAGACTGAATCCAGGTGTTCAGAAGGGCAGAGAAAGTGCAGAGAAAGCGCTGCACACACACGCACACACACACTTTTGCACTGGTTCTTCCAACTAAAACACTGTGTGTGTGTGTGTACACGCACACACAGTGTTTTAGTTGGAAGAACCAGTGCAAAAGTGCAAAGTTCAAGAATCACTCCTTCAGTGACTCATCTGTAAAAAGGTTAAAGGTAATGGCAGTACAATCACAAGTGAACCTGGGATTCCTTTCTCTGTCGCGTACTGAGGACACTGTAGGCTACACATCGGAGCCAGTGTGCACAGGTCAGGATGGACTGGTGGAGGAACGCTTTGTGCACTGAGCATCTAGCATTCTTATTGTGAGTGGGTTCACCTCTTCACCTGTAACTTGGCCTGACTGTCTCTCATGGAAACCAATATGGTTTACAAATGCTCCTTTAAAACAAACAAATCATACATGACCTATTAGGCCTTTCCATGCATTACATAACTTAATAGTAAAATTATATTAAAATAACAGAAACAATGCACACACACACACACACACACACATACCATCTCCCACCGTGTTGCCGGTTTTCACACCCTGCACAGAACAAACATCACAGCACACTCTCCTAACGTGTGTGTGTGTGTGTCTGTGTGTGAGTGTGAGTATAGACATCAGGGGGGGCATCTGATCTAAATCAGCCCAATTACACATGCAGATGTCAGAAACGCAACCATATGTCCCGAACATGTTCCGTGTCCCGAGGAGAAAGTTCCTTCCTACGTAGCATTTACAGTCAAAATTATGGATTTTCTCCTTTTTCACAGTTCTTATCCCCTTGAAATGAAGCGTAAATGTTCACAAGCTGCTCACAGCTGATAGGACGGAAAAAGAAAACAAAACAGCGCTACTCGTCATGTGAATGGGCAGCTGCGGTAGTATGGTAATTTGTATACGCCCCGTTTCTTTCCCAAAAAGAAGCAAATTTCACAGACAAAATGTATGCTTTTAAAGCAACCAGTGCTGTTATCTGAAACATGTAGTGGCTTCTTCATGATCTCAACTAGCACATTCTGCAAAAAAATGAAAATCACCAATTCGGAAAAAAAAAAAAAACTGCTTTAAACGTGATTTTTTCGTTTTCAAGCCGACATGTGGCGGGTTTGGCGGTGGCGGGTCACAAATATTTGATAAAATGTGTTTAGTCAATTCTACACACAACTGCTGTTTGAGCAATGTATTGTACAGTGCAACAGTACTCTTACTTGGGTAAAAGTGGTCCTTCTTCTTCCCAATGTGAGTAAGTCAAAAGTGACAAAAGCTTTATGTGACAATCTGAAATTATTTGAACATTTGTGTTTCTTGCACCACCACAGTTTTTATTTAGTTTGTCTCATTTTTGTGTCTATGCTAACATACTAATTAACTTAATGAAGTAAATTCCAAATACATTTTACTCTTACTTGAGTAATTTTTTGGACCACTGCTTCTAGATGAGTAATACTACGTGACCGGCTTGTCAAGTCTTGTCAGATCTCAGAAGCTCAGTGAGACTGGGCCCAGTTAGTAGTAGACCACTGGAAACACCAGGTGCCACAGGGGGGCGCCAGTGGCAAAAATTGTCATTGAGTCCTTAGGCAAGGCACTTCACCCACATTGCATAGTAAGAAAGTGGTGTGTGTGTGTGTGTGTGTGTGTGTGTGTGTGTGTGTGTGTGTGTGTGCGCGTAAGTGATGGTGGTGAGCAGTAGTCGAGTTATAAAATGCAACCGGGGGGGGGGGGTGGAAGGGCAGGGCAGAATTTGAAGGTACTTTATTACTTTGTTAATATGGAAATGCTTTTATAACTAAAAGTCCATATTATCATTCAATAATGCACAGGATAATATGTTATCACACACAGTCTTGGTTTAGTCTTGGTTTAGTCCTGGTTTAGACCTGTTTTAGACCTGTTTTAGTCCTGGCTTAGTCTTGGTTTAGTCCTGGTTTAGACCTGTTTTAGACCTGTTTTAGTCCTGGCTTAGTCTTGGTTTAGACCTGGTTTAGTTTTGGTTTAGTCCCGGTTTAGTGCTGGTTTAGACCCGGTTTAGATCTGGTTTAGTCTTGGCTTAGTCCTGGTTTAGACCTGGTTTAG
This sequence comes from Paratrypauchen microcephalus, assembly GCA_036785185.1. NCBI lineage: Eukaryota > Metazoa > Chordata > Actinopteri > Gobiiformes > Gobiidae > Paratrypauchen > Paratrypauchen microcephalus. The sequence goes on along the minus strand of JAVJIX010000186.1, from coordinate 681,508 downwards.
TCCTGGCTTAGTCTTGGTTTAGACCTGGTTTAGTGGTTTAGTCCTGGTTTAGTCCCGGTTTAGTCCTGGTTTAGACCCGGTTTAGATTTGTTTTAGTCTTGGCTTAGTCCTGGTTTAGACCTGGTTTAGTCCTGGTTTAGTGCTGGTTTAGACCCGGTTTAGTCCCGGTTTAATCCTGGTTTAGACCCGGTTTAGATCTGGTTTAGTCTTGGTTTAATCTGTCTTTAAATAAAGGTTAACAGCGCCCTCTGCTGATAGAATCTGACTATCCATTTTCCATACATATAGTAGCAATGTATTGTTGCTCTATTGCACTGTCCACCTCCCGGATCCCTGACCACAGCCGCCTGCCCCTCACACACGGACCGCCACGTCCCACTGCACTCCTCACGTTTAGGTCACGCTGTAGTTCATGGGCCGAGGATGGATCAGCACTTTTGTAATGGCGCTTTCATAATTTAGTTGAAGGTAAATAAACACGCAGAGCGGGATCCAGACACGTGGGGGCGTGTCGTGACGGAGCTGAGCAGTTACGCAAGAGGTACGCGCCTCCACCCCCTGCACGCGGTGGACAGAAGCTCATTCTCCAGTGATCGCCTCGCTACAGCGGCAGCAGCACCAGCGCAGCACCAGCGCAGCCCAGACATAAGCGATGTTTTCCTGCAGAGCGGCGTGGCAGAGGTGCGGGCCCGTCGCGCGGAGGGCCGCCTACAGCTTACCCCGGCACGGTGAGTGTGTGCGTGGGGTTTGTGTGTATTACGGTGCGTGTGTCCCGTAGAGTACACGGTGTTCTCGGACACATGGAGAGGTCAGGAGACGAGGCAGGAGAGCCTGTTGCCGGGGCAGAGACACCGGCCTGAACTCATTTATAGATACTTTTCACTAGTTTGTGTGAGTGACGCTGGTGCGATGTAACGTGAGGGTTTGGACCAGAGTTCGAGACAGTTGCCACAGTGTCCACGTGCGCACACGTTGCAGCGGGCACTGAAGCGCAAAGCCCGGTCTGGCTCACGGATTCGGTCTGGGTTCGGACACTTGACCTTCACAAGTTTGTGTGTGCACTTAAGTCATGCGAACATGGTCGCCTCTGTGCGTCACGTGGTCCCTGCGTGCGCCTGCTATACGTAGTGTACGTTGTATAGCAGGCGCCCTATAGGACACACATGTGCTGTGTCCTTCCACTGTCCTCTGTCCTGTTCCCGGCCTCGAAAGTTTGTCATGAGCCCTGAGACCACTTCCCCCAGGTTTACCCATGTTATTCACTTTATTTAACAATCTCAGATGGTGTGTCCGCTCAAGTAACTCTGACACAGACTACACTGACAGGAGCAGTGTCTTATGTCCCACACTCTCCCTCACTTTACCTTTCTCTGGGACCAACCTGGTTTATTCCAGGCTCATGTTTAACTTTAAATCCAGGTTCAGAACAGTCCTGTTTAACTGGTATTTGCTGTCACTTTAGTTCTGTTGCAGTTGTACTATGTCAATACAGTGGTACCTCACCTTACGAATGACCCTACAAACGAAAATTTCAAGTTACGAAACGCCTTCACGGTAAATTTTCTCTAGATACGAATGAAATTTCAAGTTACAAAACGCGAAATCTCAAAAATTCAAATAATGCGCGCTCAGTCACACACACATACTCTTTTCTCAGACTGGATTTAAACTTTTCGCTCATTTGTCTCTCGTTTAAACACTTAAACTTTAATAGATTTTCAACAAAATTATTAATAGTGAAGCGTGTGGGGGGAAGGAGGAGGGGGGAGAAGAGTGCGCTCTGACACGTGGGTGATAGCGCACATGACCCGGCGCGGAGCTGACAGCAGGTCTAGACCAAGGTCTAAACCAAGGTCTAAACCAGGTCTATTTCCTGGTATCGTTTCGAGTCACAGCTGAGGTGAGCCGCTGCTCGCATGCAAGAGCCGCGGTCTAGACCTGCTCTCCAGGGCCACTCCAGGCACGGAGCCCCAGACATCCAGGGACCCAGGGGGACACTGCCAGCCCGCCTTAAGAGCTCCCTAAGCGGGCATGGGTCCGGGGATTGTCCCGGTCACCGGCCTGGAGGTCTTGAAGAGGCCGACCTCACGGTTCTGTCCATGCCGTTCTGTGAGCACCTTACGCGGGCAGGTCTAGAGCAGCGGCTTGCCTCAGCTGTGACTTGAAACGAAACCAGGAAATAGACCCACGCGTGGCGCTTTAATCCACCTGGTCTAGTCCTGGTCTAGTCCTGATTTAGTCCTGGTTTAGACCTTGGTCTAGACCTGCTGTCAGCTCCGCGCCGGGTCATGTGCGCTATCACCCACGTGTCAGAGCGCACTCTTCTCCCCCCTCCTCCTTCCCCCCACACGCTTCACTATTAATAATTTTGTTGAAAATCTATGAAAGTTTGAGTGTTTAAACGAGAGACAAATGTGAGAAAAGGACGCAGAACACAATGTTACACTATAAAAAAAGTTACCCTATAAAAAAAAAAACTTGGATCGGGGCCTTGGAACGAATCAGGCTTTTTCCATTGAAATAGCTACTCAACTTACAAATTTTTCACGTTACGAAACCACTTCTGGAACGAATTAATTTCGTGAGGTGAGGTACCACTGTACTGTGTGCATCGTCCCTTCTGATCCATGTCCCTTCTGTCCAGTTCAGTTTTCTCATGCCCTGGACACAAAGACCCTGAAGTAAGATGTACCAAAAATATTCTTTATTAACTCATTCACTGCCGGGCTGTTTTCAGAATTCAATCCCCCAGACTGCCGGAGGTTTCAGTGTGTTTTCACTGATTTTACAAGACTCACAGAATACTGAGTTCTTTGACTATATAAACATGGCACACATCAAAATAAAGCGTAGACTCTCTTCTTTCACCTGGAAAAAATTATGCTTCTAAACTTTTCGGTTCTCAAGTAATTGATAGTCGAACATAGGGTAGTTTCAGCAAAAATGCTGTTTTTTGACCACAAAGTGGAGAAAATGAGCGTTTTGTGCAAAGAAGGATTTCGAGCAGATCGGTGATTTTGACGTCAATACTTATTGATTTAGTGACACCTCAAACATCTAAAACAACAAAGAGATTTTTGACGAGTACATTTTTTATTTACAAATATAAGAATATAAGGCTCTGTGAATTGAAAATTCATTCAAATCAATAGTGGCAAGAAATGTTTACAGGATATAATATCTTTTCATATAAAATAGAACTTTGTTGAGGCTTTGTCTGAGGCCCAGAGTACAGACCCATAATAAAAACTAATACACATGGATCGGTGCAGCATTGGCAGTGATGCGGTCGCTGTACCAAAGGCAAAGCTCTTGATTTACCAGTCAATCTACGTTCCTACCCTCATCTATAGTCATGGGCTTTGGGTAGTGACCAAAAGGACAAGATCTTGGATACAAGCGGCCGAAATGAGTTTCCTCCGCAGAGTGGCTGGGTGTACCCTTAGAGATAGGGTGAGAAGCTTAGTCACACAGGACGGGCTCGGTGTAGAGCCGCTGCTCCTTCACGTCGAGAGGAGCCAGCTGAGGTGGCTCGGGCGTCTGTTCCGGATGCCTCCCTCGGGAGGTGTTCCGGGCATGTCACACCGGAAGGAGGCCCCAGGGAAGACCCAGGATACGCTGGAGGAACTATGTCTCCCGGTTGGCCTGGGAACGCCTTGCGTTCTGCCTGGAGGAGCTAGAGGAAGTTTCTGCTCAGACTGTTGCTCCCGCGACCTGGCCCCGGATAAGCAGAAGAAGATGGATGGACGGATAAAACACTTAAGCGATTTATTCACTCTCTACAGCTTGAAAAGTGTCCACAAATAAAACCAAAAGTCCCTATGAGAAATACTGACCTCCAAGGTTTATTGTTCCATCCATGATTTTGTAAACCATAAGTCACTATGCGTGAAAAGTCCCTCAGTCGTCCAGGTAGAATCCATGATAACAGGAGAAGTTCAATTTGTCAACTGGACCAAGTTTGTTTGGTTGAAAACGTTTCGCCGCTCATCCGAGAGGCTTCGTCAGCTCTAATAAGAATACTGGTGAGACACTTGCTTATATCTTGCTGTAGGGAGGAGCTACCTAGCTAACTACTTTCCGGAACTATCTCATTGGTTTCGGTCTTTTGTTTCTCTGGCGTCTAGCTTAACGATCCCTATTCATCCCTACACGCCTGCTTTTTCCCACCTCTGGCCCTGACCTGGCTAACCCTATTGTTTCCCTGTTTGTTTGATCTAGGCTTAATAATGGAATTGTAGATGGGATGCAAATTATATCTTACGCCACCATTTCTGTTCAGAGAAGGATTCTCTTTTTTGACAAAAATAGCCTCTTTAACTCCCCGCTCAAACCAATTCTTTTCCCTGGCTAAGATCTGAACCTCACTGTCCTCAAATGAATGACCCGTGGCTTCTAGGTGAAGATATACGGCAGAAGACGGTCCACTCTGGCACGCCCGTCTGTGTTGGTACATCCTCTTGTGAAGTGGCTGCTTGGTTTCTCCAATATAGCGCTCACTGCAGTCTTCACTACACTGAATGGAGTAGACCACATTGCTTTGTTTGTGGCTCGGTGTTTTGTCCTTTGGGTGGACGAGTTTTTGTCTTAAAGTGTTTGTGGGTTTGAAATAAACTGGGATTTCATATTGTCTGAAAATCCTCTGTAGTTTTTCCGACACGCCGGCCAGGTACGGAATCGCTACCCCTTTCCTCCTGGGTTCGGATTCTCTATTATCTTGTTTCTTGCCCTTGTCTCTCTTGGTTTTGTTAACAGCCCATTTGGGATAACCACAAACAGAGAGGGCTTCCTGCACATGTTGTTCTTCTTTTTCCTTACCCTCTGTGCTTGTGGGAACCACTTGGGCCCTGTGTTGTAATGTCCGAATAACACCCAGTTTGTGCTGCAGTGGGTGGTGTGAATCAAAAAGCAGGTATTGGTCTGTGTGTGTGGGCTTCCTGAAGACTTCTACTTGGAGTCCCCGGTCTCCTCCTATCGTTACTGCACAATCTAAGAACGCCAATGTGTTATCCTTGGCATCTTCACGGGTGAATTTGATATTAGGATCTACAGAATTGATGATCCTAATATCAAATTCACCCGTGAAGATGCCAAGGATAACACATTGGCGTTCTTAGATTGTGCAGTAACGATAGGAGGAGACCGGGGACTCCAAGTAGAAGTCTTCAGGAAGCCCACACACACAGACCAATACCTGCTTTTTGATTCACACCACCCACTGCAGCACAAACTGGGTGTTATTCGGACATTACAACACAGGGCCCAAGTGGTTCCCACAAGCACAGAGGGTAAGGAAAAAAAAGAAGAACAACATGTGCAGGAAGCCCTCTCTGTTTGTGGTTATCCCAAATGGGCTGTTAACAAAACCAAGAGAGACAAGGGCAAGAAACAAGATAATAGAGAATCCGAACCCAGGAGGAAAGGGGTAGCGATTCCGTACCTGGCCGGCGTGTCGGAAAAACTACAGAGGATTTTCAGACAATATGAAATCCCAGTTTATTTCAAACCCACAAACACTTTAAGACAAAAACTCGTCCACCCAAAGGACAAAACACCGAGCCACAAACAAAGCAATGTGGTCTACTCCATTCAGTGTAGTGAAGACTGCAGTGAGCGCTATATTGGAGAAACCAAGCAGCCACTTCACAAGAGGATGTACCAACACAGACGGGCGTGCCAGAGTGGACCGTCTTCTGCCGTATATCTTCACCTAGAAGCCACGGGTCATTCATTTGAGGACAGTGAGGTTCAGATCTTAGCCAGGGAAAAGAATTGGTTTGAGAGGGGAGTTAAAGAGGCTATTTTTGTCAAAAAAGAGAATCCTTCTCTGAACAGAAATGGTGGCGTAAGATATAATTTGCATCCCATCTACAATTCCATTATTAAGCCTAGATCAAACAAACAGGGAAACAATAGGGTTAGCCAGGTCAGGGCCAGAGGTGGGAAAAAGCAGGCGTGTAGGGATGAATAGGGATCGTTAAGCTAGACGCCAGAGAAACAAAAGACCGAAACCAATGAGATAGTTCCGGAAAGTAGTTAGCTAGGTAGCTCCTCCCTACAGCAAGATATAAGCAAGTGTCTCACCAGTATTCTTATTAGAGCTGACGAAGCCTCTCGGATGAGCGGCGAAACGTTTTCAACCAAACAAACTTGGTCCAGTTGACAAATTGAACTTCTCCTGTTATCATAAGTCACTATAGTAACAGGTCTACCTCTGTCCCTGTGCCCCCCCACTGTCCCCCCTCTTTGGCCTCTCTGTCCCCTCTGACCAATGTTCTCTCTGTCCCTGCAGGTGTTCAGCACCGGCCCATGTCCTCTCTGCCCAGTGGAGGCTCAGGGGAGAACATAGTTTACACTCTTCTGTGTGGAGGCGCCTTTGTGGGAGCCGTGTCCTATGTAAGTGAAGCACAGCCCTGACTCACATGTTCAGACTGGGCCGTAAGTACATGACCTATGACCCCTGTGACACTATCTAATTTGTATCAGTACATGCTGTGCAGTGTGTGCTCATGAGTCTAAAATACATGCCGGCCTAAAACTTGAATACAGTGGTCCCTCGCTCTATCGCGGTTCACTTTTCACTGCCTCGCTGTTACGCAGATTTTTTTTTTTTTAATTTAATTTTTTTTTAATAGCTTAGTACAGGGGTCTTCAACGTTTTTCAGGCCCCCAAACAGATGGCGAACTGGGCCAGGGACCCCCTACTATATATACGGCATATAATTGTGTTTTATATTAAATTGAGCTTAGTGTCATGTATAAACATTGCTACTCTGTTATGGTACATCCAATACAAGGAAATAATACACAGGTTAATACTGTATTTTACACTATAAAATATAAAATTATATTATTTTAAAGTGAAATCAAAAGATTTCGCGACCCCCCCCCCTGCAGTACCTCCGCGACCCCCCCTGTTAAAGACCTCTGGCCTAGTGTATCAACATTGTGTTCTGCAGGGCGCACCGCGCTCATCCAACCGCACTGCCACGTCTTGGGACGCGCAGGTTCTGAACTGTAGTGAGAACGCTTCCGTGCGCTCTCAGGACTGGTTCCGCCACCTGGACTCCAGGTTCCACCAGTTCGGTCTGCGGAAACAGTGTTTCTTCTCGGGACCGCGGCCTTGGTCTTGTACTCGCAGCCCCCGGTGAGGCGCACGGATTTGACCACGATGAGCAGGTGCACGTGTCCGCGCGAACACTTCTCCGGGTGGTCAATGCGGGAAGTAGCGGCAGTTTTTCCGCAAAACGAACTGGTGGAACCTGGAGTCCAGGCGGCGGAACCAGTTCTGAGAGCGCACGGATGCATTCCCACTACAGTTCAGAACCTGTGCGTCCCAAGACGTGGCAGTGCTGTGGGATGAGCGCCCTGCTCGTCCCTCTGTGCTCACACTGTGTTTGAATGAGAAGCAGTCTGAGCCACACCGGGCTCCGGGGCCGGATGCACGAGGAGCGGAGACATGAGTCACTGGATCCGTAGGAAGTCCAGACCGGGACTAAGACATGAGGACCAGACTGAGACCAGACTGGGACTAGACCAGGTCTAAACCAGGTCTAAACCAGGTCTAAACCAGGTCTAAACCAGGTCTAAACCAGGTCTAAACCAGGTCTAAACCACCAGGCCTAAACCAGGACTAGACCAGATTTAAACCAGGATTAAACCACCACGTGACCACGGGTGCACGTGTCCTCGCGCGCAGATTTGTTGAAAGTCTACGAAAGTTTGAGTGTTTAAACAAGAGAGAAATGTGAGAAAATGTTAATACCAGTCTGAGAAAAGTGTGTGTGTGTGGTGAGGCGTTTACAGCCTTAAAACATGTATAATAATTGTAAAATATAAAGTTTAACTACTTCATGGATTTCACTTATTACGGGTTATTTCTGGAACCTAACTCCCGCGATAAACGAAGGACCACTGTACATGTCTTAGTTTACAGAAAGACATGACTTGAAATAACTGGACATGTGGGTTTAGTGCAGTGGTCTCCTAGCTTTTGTCTCACACTCTTGAGCACCCCCCTGTATTGTGACATTGCTTTTTTACTCTTAGAATAGTATGTTATTGGCTCTGTTTTCTTGTTTTAATTATCATAATGATCCCACAGAAACCTGATAAAGAATGCCAAATATATTACCAACAATTTAGATTCAATTACTATTCAACTCCATCTTTCTTTTAAATTAGAATCCATTCCAAGTGCCCCTTGTAAGTGTGGACATACCCCTGGCTTTGCAGCACATTACGTTTACTTTCATGTTCCAGAGTAACAAAGTGTTTCAAGGTTTCAGTTACAAGGTCCTTTTGGTAGTGCTCCCAACACTGATAAGTCTGCTAACCCACCTGCACTCTCCTAGAACGGGGTCACCTCAAGGGGGAGCTGTCTTCTAATACTGTAGACTTAGTAGAATGTTTGAGTCTAAGTGAAATGCCTTTTAGTCTAACAAACACAAACCTACTCTGCTCTGCTACAGCCTCAGTCTGACCTGACCTTTAACCTCCTGTGCAGGCCTACAGCACTGTGTCCACAGACAGCGCCCGCTTCAATGACCGCATCACAGAGCTGGCCACCCGCCCTAAAACGGAGTGGAAGCCCCGCCCATGGCCCCCCAAGAGTAAGTATATTCTCACCATTAAAGAAATGTAGTGCAACCAAAACACACACTTGAGTTGATGAGCACGGGATTTGGAATGCAGCGGTTACCTATGTCCACTTATGTACTGTGTACAGTCTGTAGTCAAGAAACCCTCAGATATGCTCTGGGGTCTCATTTATAAAACTTTCTGGTAAATTGTTACTGAATGTACAGACAATACACAAACTTCTGGAAATGTTCTGTGAGCATGCCTTTTCAGACAGGAGGGACTGGGTTCATTTCCACATCAAGAAGTCTAGTTCTGGATCACACATTTAAACTCAGATAGGAGCAAAAAACTACTATTCAAGTAACAGTAGCAGACCAAACTTGAGTAACTGTCTGGACGTAACATCTGATTTATATTTTGAAGTGAATGTGTTACACAAAATGTGTTATTTTCAAAGGACACACCCAAAAACGAGGCAAACTAAATCATATCAGAAGGAGCGCTGCAAGGACTACAAATGTTCAAATCTTTTCAATTTGTCAACATAAAGCTTTTGTCACTTGTAGACTTTCTCACAGTGGGTAACTCCAATTTTTACTTGCATAAGAAGTACTGTTACTATAAAAATATTAATCAAGTAGAAGTAAAAGTGTGCTGCTAGCAAAGTACTCTTTGTATTTCTGTCTTTCCTTGTCCAAAGAAATCCTCCTCAATAGACTGGAATGGACAACACTATCGCAGTGTCCTGATTTATTCTAGAATTATTGGCCGACTAATAACTTCTGGTTACCAAGACTCCACTGACCAATTAAAGGGCCCATATTATGCTGTTTTCTGATCTGTGTTCTAATGTTTCCTCATCACAAACAGACCTGGAGTTGTGTTTTGTTTCATTCACACATGTTTATAACACAAACCCTGCATATTTAGGCTGAGTTCTTCTCTCAAACTGACAACACTCCACTCTACCTTGATGTCATGTGATGATACAATATGTGCTCCTGTGGTTTTAAACTCTGTACACCTTCACTAGAATCACTTGGATGATTTCAGTCCTAGAATTGCCATTCTCTAATGAACTAAATGTTAAAAGCAGCTGAAAACTACCAGATTAAGGTGTCACAAAGTAATAAATGTTTGTTGAATGAAACAAAACGCAACTGTGTTTTTGATGAGGAAACATTATCACTTAAGGCTCACAAGAGTCACTTATGTGTATTAATATTAGACCTTTAAATGACTCACTGACAACTAAATGCCTACAGTCTTATTGTATTTGTGAAAGTTAAAGTAGTTAAATCAGGCCACTGAAATGCTGTGTTCACACATGTAGCCCCACAGAGGCTTAACAGGAGCCTGAGTTAGCCGCAGTTATCATGTAATAGCCACACGTGCCGCTCTGATCCCACTGGCACATGGATCAATACTGCAGCTTTCACACGCACCATGCCAGAAGTAAAGGACACTACTGGGGCGATGCTTCTAAGAATGCTATTTACATGACTAGAACTTACTCTGCTCTGGATGATGACCAGGGCATCATGGGATTGTGGGACAGTTGTAGGTAATCCCTGTCTTATTACAGTACAGCACTTTAAGACGGGGACTAATTTAGAAGTTCCACTGCATGTTAGAAGGCCTGTGTCAGTACATTTACACACACAGCAGGAAAACCATCACTGGCCCTTTTAAATCAATTATTTAAAATGCATGTAAACCCGAGAACTACAACTGAGGAGTCACTTCAGAGATTTTTGGGATAGGGAGGCAAATGTACTGGAAAGATAGACACACCTCATTTTGTGTTTTCCACATACTGGTCTCACTGTGTATATATTGGGGCTAATGCCAAAAAATACTAAAAGACAAACCTTTTCAATGTGGCATCAATTTAAACATTCTGTGGGTATAAAAAGCTGGTATTGTCAGTAAGTCATTCCAAGTTCATCATTCAAACAGCCATGAACACACAACGTCACTTAACGGACGAGCAGCGTCACCTTTTACTTCATTAAAATTCAGACCAAATAGGAAAAATATTAATAATATTAAAAATATTATTGTGAGTAGTGTAAATGCTCTTTATATCAAGTGTTGGGGTAAATACTGCTAAATAAGAAAAAAGTGACTCTAAAATATAATGTTTTCACTTTACAGAGCATTTTCTCTGTGTACTAATACAGAAGTTCCTGATGGGGTCAACTTTTATTAGGTGCTACTAAGAATCATGAGAAACTATACCAGTTTCTCTGTCATGGTGCATTTTCAAGAGCAACAAAAAAGTAAGAAGTAGCAGATATAAGAAATATAAGGAGACAACTGCCTGACACTATCTCAGACAGATCTTTCTATGTCAGATTGTTTTTGTCCAGTTTTAATTTTCCCTAAACCAGGGGTGTTCTGGTTTAGGGACTGTTCCACAAAGGGGCCGGTGTGGCTGCAGGTTTTCATTCCAACCAAGCAGCAGCGCACCAGACTTGACTCATTTAATCAACAGTTGAAGGCATGGCCTTGGTTGGTTGGAAAGAAAACCTGCAGCCACACCGGCCCCTTTGTGGAACAGTTTGACACCCCTGCCCTAAACTCTCTCTCGCTCTGTCTCTACAGGTGGAGATGAAGAAGGTGAGTCACACCATGGCCGCTCTCATACCTGCCTGTGCCTTTCCCTCTGTGTGTCTAGTCACTCACTCTACTCATTTTTACTCATGCTCAAATCATGCTTTATACTGCTTATAGTAGTGCATGATTACTGCAAAAGTACTTCATTCGTCCTGTATAACATCTTTCTAGACTCTCGATTTTGCTTTACGTTTTTGTGAATTATGTCTCCTTTCTGTAAATTAGTTTCCAGTTGTGACTCAGTGGTAGAGCATCTGCCCAGCTGGTTGCCAGTTCCATCTCACCCATCAGTGTATGCTGTCCTTGGGCAATGCACTTTGCTTCACTGCATTTCCAGTATTCACACCAGAATGCTCAGGGACTACATGTGTAAATGAGCATTCAGGCTATAACCTGGTACCAGCATCTCTCCTGCAGCCACCGCTGCCCTGGGGCAGACTGATGGGCTTAATGCTGCCAATCTGCACCATCGGTCCATTGTACAACCACCAACACTGACATACACACCACATTCAATGTGGCAATGTGAGTGAGGGGTCCGCCCATTGGTGTGATAGCCCATTAGTCCGACATTCCACTAGTCCGAAAAAAAGAGAAGCATTGGTCCAACACCCCAATAGTCCAACAGTCCATACACAGTAGAGATTCATGGATGACATGCTGAGATTAAACCGTAAATTTGGAGTGTGGGTGGAATTCTTATTCTTTAAAAGAGTCACACCGGAGTGGGGAGCCACAAACACCAGAACAAGTTTATGTCATTAGCGGAGTAGACCCCGAGATACTTGAACTCCTCAACCTGAGACAAGGACTCCCCACCCACCCGGAGAGGGCAAACCAACCAGGAATTAAGTAGGGTACTAATGTAAAACTTAGTAACCACCTGTCCTTCCCTTCACCTGTGTCACCCCTCTGTGAATGCCTAATCTCTCCATCTCCATCCCTCCTCTAACTCTGTGTGTCTACTCTTTCCAGTGTAATGCTAACGCTGCTAACGCTAAAGTCCTGTGTGGACTAGAGCTGGATCCTCTCTCCTCTTCTCTGTGCTCGGCCTAACCTGCTGGACGTTTGTGCTAACTGTAACTGTTAAATGGAGGAGAAGCTACAATGCTAAATACTAAAGGTTGCGTTTGATGTTAGACGTTTTGTTGAAATCTCCAAATGTATCCCAAATGTTAGCACTACACTAAGGCTTAAGCTTCAATTGTCTTTGCTTGTTGACATTGTGTGGTTTAATAAACGATGGCCAATTCAAAATGCGTAGTCATTTTCAAGGATGGATCACTGTCCAAATTGATACAATATGCCTGTAGTGTATACAATATTCTGGTACCCTACATTAATCTTGACGTACACAGACGTGGAAAATGAAAATGCTAATTTTAGAAGACTCCAGTCTTTTTCCAATCACTTTTTCCTGATGGCTTCACTGAAACGGGAAAGAATCATGGTCCACGTAGTTCTCTCTGCTTCTGCTACAACACAGTTCAGGTCTCTAATAAATGTATTGTGAGTTGATATCCCGACACTAGTTGCGTCCCTTTATCGGTTTTGGTCTGGTGGCCCTGCGGTCACACTGCAGTTTGACTTGGGCCGTAGCTTGTTGGTGGGACGGTAAGAACCTACATTTCTCTCTCTGTCTTTAACCTGCACTGCTTTCTGTAAGCCATTGTCCTGATCCTGCTTGTGTCTGTGTCGCCGTCTTTTTGTTGGCATGTTTTGAATCTTTTCTCTATAACTAATCCCTGCAATATGTGCCTTTATGTTTCAAGCTTGTTAGATATCATTTTCCATTTCATTTCATTAGATTTTTTTAATAAAAAAAAAAAGGTTGGACACCTAAGCATTGGTATTATCTTTCACGTTCCCTTTGTCTAAGTGTTAAGACCCTCGGGGGGAGTGAGAAAACTGGCAGCATCGCTAATGTTGACATGAATGTACTAAAGAGTTCATTATAACAAGTACTGGGCTGAAATTAATTTGGAAGAACACTACTGTCAGATTACTACTCGAGGTTTGTTTTATGTGGAACTAACATTTTTCATGCTTAAAAGTGAACATGGTATGTTTTTTTCCCTCATCTAAAACATACCTTAGTTATGGTTTTATTTCTGCATGTGTGTGCACATTTGGGCATACACATGCGCCTGTGATCCCACTGCATGATGTCATTGGGTGGTAATCCACAGTATATTTAAAGTCCCTTCAGCTTCACCATACTCCCAGTGATTATTTCTGTGCTGCTTGTATTTGTCATTTTTGCCACCTCAGAGAACCAGCAGGTGGAGTCTTCTCTGTACTTTCTATAATTTTTTCTTAACTGAAATGGCAGAATGTTGTTTTGGGTTTCTATACACATACATTGTTCTTAGCTGCACTTGTATAATGTATAATACCAATGCTAAGATGACCAAAACAATGCTAAGATGACCAAAACATAGACTGTACATACATGGACATGGCTAGCCTTCTAGCTGTGTCCAAATGGAAAGTGGGCATGCACATCATTGGCTCAAACTCACTTTCTATTGAGGGAAAAAGTCTCTCTCTCCCTAACTACAACTTTTAAAAACACCCATTTTAAAACACCCTACTTGATTCTGAAGTTTTTACTTCGTCCACTTGTACAGTCTATAGTCCAAAAGTAGTTTTAACAGCCTGAAGAGTAATAATCATAAGACTATGGCTCTTGTGTTGCAGAGGAAGAAGAGGCTGCTGCTGAAGAGGCCGAAGAGGCGGCTGCAGAGGAGGAGCCTGCAGCGGAGGAGGAGTCAGCAGTAGAGGAGGAGACAGCGGTAGAGGTAGTGGAGGAGGAGACATCAGTAGAGGTAGTCGAGGAGGAGCCATCAGTAGAGGAGGCCCCTGCGGTGGAGGCCATGGAGGAGGCCCCTGTTGTGGAGAAAGCCCCTGTGGTGGGAGCCGTGGAGGAGGCCCCTGTGGTGGGAGCTGTAGAAGAGGTGGCAGCTGAGATAGTCGCAGAGGTGGCGCACGAAGTGGAAACTGTGGCGCAGGAAGTGGAAACTGTGGCGCAGGAAGTGGAGGTGGCAGCACAGGAAGTAGAGACTGTGGCGGAGGAAGTGGCTAAAGTGGCTGCGGCTATTGAGAAGGCGGCAGAGTCTGTGGAGAAGGCGGCAGCCGTCACTGAGGACCCTGGAGCGAACGGTACGAGCACATGTGAGGAGGCGGCCTGAGCTTGCGCGCACACGCATCCTTTCCTCACCAGCCCCACTCTGTGTACACTATTCAGCCCAATGGCCATTCGGCTATTGTAATTGCGTCTACAGGTAGACATTTACAGGAAACTGGCATTGGGAAAGTCTAGCATTTATGGATTTGGAGGCTCCTGGTTTCGCTGCTACTTACGGTCATGTAGATCTGCAGCTGTGTAAGGTTCAAACTGTAACATTTTAAAGGTCCCATGACATGGTACTTCTTGATGCTTTTATATGGCTCCTTAATGGTTCCCTAATACTGTAAATGAATCCTTCAAAATCAACACTCACTGCATGAGATATGACTCTGACAGTCTTCATGAGGCTAGATATGTGTCTAAAATGCTTTATTGTGGGTGTTGCTGCTTCAGTGCAAATGAGAAGGACAGAGAGATTGGGGGGCGGGTTTCCCCCGCTGGAAGCGCAACCCTGCACCGCTGTCTGCTCGCTTCCGTGTTTAACACAGGAAGACAGATGGGAGACTTTGCAATGAAAAAAAGCATATTTACACAGAAAATAAAATTAAACCACTGGTATTTCAGAGGTCCAGAGGGTCGGGTAAGGGACTTGCGAGCCTAGAAACACTCGGACGTGCCTCCAGGCAAATAAAAAAACGCATTTCGCATTGTAGCGCATTCACAGTCCAAACTCTCTGGGCGGGATATACAGGGACGCTGAGCGGAGACAGAGGGAGGGGCTGGAGCTGCATTTGCCAATCTGATGTCAAAAAGGTGCCTTGTCCGAACTCGCCCGTTTCAACACTGGTTTTGTGTAACGCAGAAAAGGACCGCAAATGCTCAGTTTAGACATTTTGCAACTTTTAGCCATGGGGGGGGCCTAAACAGGCTAGGGGAGCTCACATTAACGTTCAAAAACCTCAAAGTGAAAATTTTATGCCATGGGACCTTTAAAGGGCCAATATTACACTATTTTCAGATCTGTATGTTTCCTCATCACAAACAGACCTGAAGTTGTTTTGTTTTATTACCACATGGTTAACACACAAGCCTTGCATATTTAGGCTGAGTTCTTCTCTTAAACGAAAAACTCTGTTCCACCTTGTGATATTAATGGTATTAATACAGGAAGTGGTATTAATACAGGAAGTCCTCCACTGTGTTTTTAAACTCCATAGACTAGAATCATTTAGATAATTTGAGCCCTGGAATTGCACATCTGTACTAAACAAAAGGTAAATGCTTGAAAAACTACCACTACATGCCATCACAAGGTGGAACAGTAGCCCTATTCCAAAGCATTTTGAGCTTTGGAGATGTGAACAGACTAATAATAAACATGTAAATGAAACAAAGCACAAGTCCAGGTATATTTCTGAGGAGGTAACATTCTAACATGACTTAAAGTTTGCGTAATATTGGACCTTTTAACAAATAATTTTTCACATTAATTCCCATAAAGATGCATATGACACCATTTTTATGATTTTACAATTTTTTTAAATTAAAGGTCCCATGGCATGAAATTTTCACTTTCTGAGGTTTTTGAACGTTAATGTGAGCTCCCCTACTCTGTTTAGCCCCCCCATGGCTAAAAGTTGCGAAATGTGTAAACTGAGCATTTGCAATCCTTTTCTGCGTTTGAAAAAAAGACAGCCCAAACGGGCGATTTTGGACAAGGGAATTTTCTGACGTCACACTCGGAAAGGTTTCCACCCCCCGTCTGGATGTCCACCCCCTGTCTCTGGAAAGAACGCCCAGAGTATTTGGACCGCAAACGAGATACGAGATGCATTTTTTTTTTTTTTTTGCCTGGAGAAAAGTGAGAGTCTCTCCAGGCTCGGATGTCCTTTATCCGAGCTTCCGAACCTCTGAAACAGCAGTGGTTTAATTTTATTTTCTGTGGAAATTGGTCTAAGAGTGCTGCTTTTTTTTTTTTTTTTTTTTTAATGGGACGCGTCTTATATCTTCCTCCGTGCTTAAAACGCGGAAGTAGGGACAGCGCATGTAGGGAAGTAGGAAACAGTGGCGTATTTGGCCACACCCCCACCTGCTGCACTGGCCTGTCCCTGTCCTCATTTGCATTCAAGCAACACACCCAGAAGGAGCATTCATATACAGTATTAGGGAACCACTAAGGCGCCATATAAAAGCATCAAGAAGTACCATGTCATGGGATCTTTAAGAAAAATGTCAACGCTATTAAATCAAATGTTTCAAAGTATCTTCTATTACAAGTATACTGTTAAAAAACAAATCTGTAGCGCGCCACCAAGATGAACATCTACTCAGCTGCCAGCAACATGCTTCTGTAAAACTCAGACCTTTCAGGGCATTCTTTTCTGTCTTTAGGAGATCTCTGCTTTTTAGTGTGTGGATGTGTGTGATGTCTGTAGTGTGTACTAGCATACGCCTGTTGTAATGTAGTTTACTTGAATTTAGTTTTGCCACTGTGCTCAGGTGTAATATTTCAAATACTACCTCACAAATTTCTATAGCATTCCACCCTCCATGTGCTACATAGCTACGACACTGCGGCAGCCTGAACAACTTTGCTAGCTTTTGAATTGTTGCCTGAGACTGTACTTGATCCTTTCTGTGTGTGGTCATGTCAATCTTGAAGCTAAACCCCATTGAGATATTTATTTTCATTCTTCATGTGATGATGAGCATTGTAAACCATTTGTGTGAGTACCCTTAAAGCTAAATTCCTAAGCATAGTCCCATTTTGCTTGAAAGTGATGAATAATATAATTCTGTCAACAATTTACAGACGTCAAATAAAGTTTTTGCTTTACTCAATTTTGTCTGAATTTGGATTTGCGCGCACGTTAAACAGTTATTGCTTCCAAACTGATGCTTTGCTAAACTAGATTACAATGATTAATCAGGGATTAACACACAAATAGCTAACATTAACGCAAGAGAACACTGCTACATAAAAAAATATTCTATTTTTAAGCAGAGTTCTGTGAGCACATGGCACTGATGATGGTTTTACCTTTACGCATGTCTAGAAGATGACCTCCACACACTTTCCAGGGAACACTCTTAATCCTGAAGCTGAAGTCCTCTGCTGCAACTCCTTTTACTGATCTTTGGGTGGATGGATTTTCTGTTGCAGTGATGCTGGCAGCAGCCTCTACTCTGGAGGGAGCCGCAATTGAGGTACAAGAAGAGGCCCCTATGCTTCCCCCTGAGGTTCAGCCTAAGGAAAGTGAAGAGACCCCAGCTGCAGTAGAACCTGTCCTTGTGGAGGAGGCACCAGCTCCAGTAGAACCTGTCCTTGTGGTGGAAGCAGTACCAGTAGAACTTGCCCCTGTGGAGGTGGCCCCAGTAGAACTTGCTTGTGCAGTGGAAGTGGCACCAGTAGAGGAGGAAGCACCAATAGAACCTGCACCTGAGATTGTCGAGGCCCCAGTAGAACCTGCCCTGTCATTGGAGGAGGCCCCAGCTGCAGCAGAACCTGCCCCTGTGCTGGGGGAAGCACCAGTAGAACCTGCCTCAGTGGTGGAGGAGGTCTCAGCTGCGGCAGAACCTGCCCCTGCAGTGGGGGAAGCACCAGTAGAACCT
The DNA here is from genome assembly GCA_036785185.1 of Paratrypauchen microcephalus. Lineage (NCBI taxonomy): Eukaryota > Metazoa > Chordata > Actinopteri > Gobiiformes > Gobiidae > Paratrypauchen > Paratrypauchen microcephalus. Next base: position 663,564 of record JAVJIX010000186.1, on the reverse strand, counting down.
GCCCCAGCGGTGGAGGAGGCCTCAGCTGCAGCAGAATCTGCCCCAGTGATGGAGGAGGCCCCAGCTGCAGCGGAACCTGCCCCTGTGGTAGAGGAAGCACCAGCAGAACCTGCCCCTGTGGTGGGGGAAGCACCAGTAGAACCTGCCCCAGTGGTGGAGGAGGCCCCAGCTGCAGCGGAACCTGCCCCTGTGGTGGGGGAAGCACCAGTAGAACCTGCCCCTGTGGTGGAGGAGGCCCCAGCTGCAGCGGAACCTGCCCCTGTGGTAGAGGAAGCACCAGTAGAACCTGCCCCTGTGGTAGAGGAAGCACCAGCAGAACCTGCCCCTGTGGTAGAGGAAGCACCAGTAGAACCTGCTCCGGTGATGGAGGAGGCCACAGTAGAACCTGCCCTGTTGGTGAAGGAGGCCACAGTAGAATCTGTTGTTGTGGAGGAAGACCAAGCTGCATTGGATCCAGCCCCTGTTGAAGAAATTGTGAATGTGCCAGTGCAAACGGCAAAGGACACAGTAACAGAAGCTGCCAATAAAGAGTACTTTGTTGTAGTTCTTGAAGGAGCTCCCATATCAGAGAACAGGCAGAGGGTGCTCGGTGTGGGTCCAATGACTGGAAGAATAATCCCAGCTCCAGATGATGATGACGACTCTCCCTCCCAGGTAAATCACTCACTCTAATCAACAGGGTGTATACATTTGAACTATGACGTTGTTACTGTCGTAATGTAGATCATAACACATATAAAAGGCTGAACTGGCACAGATTTTCAGACCAAATGTTTCATGTGGCACAGTGGATACCTGAGCCCTTTTCGATCATGTTTATTATGTATGCCAAGCTAATCTTCACATTAGCTCCAAGTAGCATTAAAGGGTCATGCACATTCCATCCCTGCTAGTTACATACAGTATCTACTTAAAAGTACTGGTTTTAGTAACTTGGTTAGCATTAGGTAGGTCTCTAGGTATGGTGCTGTTATGGGTCACACTCAAAGACAATTATTTTTCACTTTTTGCCTCTCAGGGAAAACGTTGCCTTCTTAGGATGCAAATGCAGTAGTTCTACTCAAGGTAGTACGTCTTTACTGATATATATTTTTTATTTATTTTATTTTTTTTTACCCACCTTCCCATACTAACAAAGTACTGTGGTCATGTGCTGAAGTCAGTATGAAACAAAGGACCACAGACAACCCTCAGGCTCAGTGAAAAAATTAGCTCCAACTGACCAGCAATGACTGTGAAGCTGAAACTATTTTGTTTGTGAGCTGACAGACAGCTAGACTGAAAACTTTCTTTGCATGATATTTTATTTTTTGAAATCTTCTCACCCATAGACCTTTTCATAAACGATACACCCAAAACTTGGAACATAACTCAGACCTACAGTAAAAGATAAACTGGCTTCACCTGAGTTTTTTGTCTGACTGGAAAAATATTGGGTCAGAACAAGCAGAATGCTTGGATGTTGTTTGAAAACATACCACAGCGCTCCCTGGTGTGGTTAACTTGACAACCAACCATGGACTGTATTTATAAATGGACATAACTAACGCGCTAGCTACCACATTCCAAATAGGAAGTTCTCATGCGGCTCTTCTGGCTCCTACTGACCCTGGCTCCCATTGAGTTGCATAGGAATATTGTGGCCCCTCTCTCTGTAACTGCTGCTGTGAGCCTTGTCATTTCGGTCTTAAAATTTTCATACTGACCTGCTCTACATGATCCTGGTGTTTTTATTTCACTATTCACTATCCTCAAAACAAGCTTCATTTGAGTGGAAAAAACTCTGTGGGTCACACTCGCTTAGTCCACTTTTTTTATACAGTCTGTGCAACCAACCCAGTATTTAACAATGTTCAAATAATTTAATATTGTCAACATGAAGCTTGTCACTTGTAGTAAGTGCAGTAAAATAAATAGTTCTAGTAGAAGCTAAAGTATGAATTAGGTCTGAAAACTATTACAAAGTTACTCACATTGTCTATTTTTCATAATCATCCAATACAGCAACAACGGGTAGACTATAATGAGTGACTGTGGAGTTAAACTCTAAATTCCTGGAGGACTAAAGTGCAGGGGGGAGGAGAGGCGGGTCTGGTGGTATAAGAAACAGTGCGATTGGTCGAACAGTATCTCCACTTCAAACTCCACCCCTGCAGCCAGGTGTTTGTATCAGAAACACCTGGCTGTGATCAGGGCAGTCCTGTCACCAATTACTTGAAATCGCAGAGGCCACTGAGGCAGCACACATTTGAATTTAGACATTTTTTACCATAAAGCTGCAAATGTACCTAGTTTCCGAACGTTTCCAAATAATAACTACAAATACTCAATAGTTCTATTAAAACACCATGAACACAGTTTAGTAAAAGTAGTTTTAGTGTTTAGTTACACTTTAAATACAGGGTACTTGTGAGTAGTTTAGGAAGATGGTCTTGATGTTTATAATTTTCGTTCTATTGCAGTAACCATCTCCTTAAGGACTGCTCTGCTGCTGTGCCTTAACAAACCCCAGCATGGACCACAGATGCGTCACTACGGATCACTCTACACTGCCCTACAGTTCACCAGCCTGCTTTCTACTGTTAAAGGTCCCATGGCATGAAATTTTCACTTTCTGAGGTTTTTGAACGTTAATGTGAGCTCCCCTACCCTGTTTAGCCCCCCCCCCCATGGCTAAAAGTTGCGAAATGTCTAAACTGAGCATTTGCGATCCTTTTCTGCGTTACACAAAACCAGTGCTCAAACGGGCGAGTTCGGACAAGGCACCTTTTTGATCTCAGATCGGCAAATGCAGCTCCAGCCCCTCCCTCTGTCTCCGCTCAGCGTCCCTGTATATCCCGCCCATAGAGTTTGGACTGTGAATGCGCTACGCAATGCGAAATGCGTTTTTTTCTTTGCCTGGAGGCACGTCCGAGTGTTTCTAGGCTCGCAAGTCCCTTACCCGACCCTCTGGACCTCTGAAATACCAGTGGTTTAATTTTATTTTCTGTGTAAATATGCTTTTTTTCATTGCAAAGTCTCCCATCTGTCTTCCTGTGTTAAACACGGAAGAGAGGAGACAGCGGTGCAGAGCTGCGCTTCGAGCGGGGGAAACCCGCCCCCCCCACTCCTTAGCCAATCTCTCTGTCCTTCTCATTTGCATTGAAGCAGCAACACTCAGAATAAAGCATTTTAGACACATCTAGCCTCATGAAGACTGTCAGAGTCATATCTCATGCAGTGAGTGTTGATTTTGAAGGATTCATTTACAGTATTAGGGAACCATTAAGGAGCCATATAAAAGCATCAAGAAGTACCATGTCATGGGATCTTTAAAAATGGGACGCTATTATACCTCTTTTAGACCTACTCACCTTAGTCTAACCCTAGGTGTATAGAATTATTTCCATGGGATTTCCAGAATAAGCAACATTTTCTACACTCCTCAGGATTCAGAAGTCAATACCTCTGCTTTAGTAAAAATACTAAAAATACTTGTTTCGACGCTCGCTGGATCACCACAAGGTCAAAACAATCTGATGGGTGAAAGAGCCCAACACTCTGATGTATGCTTATTGTTTAAGTTTTTAAGCAATATTGACTTTTGGAAATTTTCTTTCACCACGGCCGTATTATACATGCATTGTATTGTTATTGGCCTTTAAACATGGCCTTGAGTACCTTTGCTTTTGAAATGGAGGATTGATTAGGCATTAAAATAATGCCTAATCAAAAACAAATGGACATCATTTCGCTCCCTAAACTCTAATCTGGTGCAGCTTGCCATCAGCAGAGGGAATTGCCACAGAGAAAACAATTTATGATGATTTATAGAGTTTAAAAATGTATCTCTCTGAAACCAGTGAACGAAGATATAAGAATATCTTTGATGAGGAAATAATCTTCTGACATGGATAAAGGCTCAAAAAAGCAAATTTTGCATAATGTGTCCTTTTAATGAGCTTGGGCTACTGTGACCAGCATGTTTATAATGCTCGGCCATTTTCTTTTACCTTGTGGTGATCCAAGCAAGGGCCTTAACAAATATTTTCAATACCTCTTTACTTTTCCTTTTGTACAATGTCGGTATGCACCCAGACCTCTCTACCTCAGCCTTTCTCCAGACACTATTCCAACCCCAATGTCAATCGCCTGGACACAGAACAGTATCTGACCCGATCTCACCACTGCTCCTCTTTAGGTTAGAAGGGATAGTTTTCTAATGATTTGTGAGGGATTTCTATATACAGTAAGGGAAATGAATGGCTAAAGCAAGTACAATAATGTGAATGCGCAGAAGTGACGTGGCTCTGTATTTTGTACATTTTGTGCATTAAAAGAATGTTAGAAGAGGGCTTATGTGATGTTTATCTGCATGTGTTCTTAAATCGCTAGGCTCTGTACAGCAGGTGTTATTGTGACATTAGTGCTATCATGTTTGTGCTCATTTGAATTAGAGCTCAGGCTCACGCAACTGTTTAAATGTTTTGTAAAAATAAATATGAATTTGAGCCTTTTAAATGTTGAAAATTTTGATGTATAATGGGAGTTTTGTCAGTCATGTTATTTAAAAATTTAACGTTAAGTCTTGCACTGAACTTCATCTGATTTCATTGTGAAGCTCATTAAGGAAGGACCAACAAAAAATGTTATGAGTTATTTCACTTTCTTTTCTCTGCTATATAATTCCATATATCTTCATAAATTTGAAAGTAGTAAACATAAAAAGCATTGAATAAGGTGTGTCCAAACATTTAAATAATTGGGTATAGTCAATTGAATGATGATAATATGGTAATCTATCAGGAATGTGCTAAAACATGTTTGTACATTTCTTGGTTGAGGTTGAATTACTGCATACCACTGTCCACAAAAAGTTAAAATCTCTTACTCAATATTCTGATTTTGTATATATATCCAAAACATGAATCAAAGTCAAAGTGTACTTTATTGTCAATTCACTATGTAACCTGCATTACACACACGACTGAAATTGCATTTCACCAGACGCCAAATGCAATTGCAATTTAAATTAAAAACACACACACACACACGTGCACAAACATCTACACTCATGGACATGAAGTGTATACAGACATCAACAATAAGTAGACATAAGACATACAGGTAAACATGTACGCTTCCAACCAGAAGGAATGGAAAGTTCGAGGTTAACTGTCATGCAGTATTTGTATACATTTCTTACAGTTCTATTTGTGCTCTATGGCCTAAAGCAGAGGTCTTCAACAGGGGGGTCGCGAAATCTTTTGATTTCACTTTAAAATATAATTTTATATTTTATAGTGTAAAATACAGTATTAACCTGTGTATTATTTCCTTGTATTGGATGTACCATAACAGTGTAGCAATGTTTATACATGACACTAAGCTCAATTTAATACAAAACACAATTCTATGCCGTATATATAGTAGGGGGTCCCTGGCCCAGTTCGCCATCTGTTTGGGGGTCCCTGGCCTGAAAAACGTTGAAGACCCCTGGCCTAAAGCTTATTGCCTACGGCAAAATTTCTGAGATGTGTACCCTGTAGGCCTACAGGAGTGTCCCATATCAACCAGGAGAACCACTGGCCTTTTATAAAATAGGCTCAAGGTCCCGTCCTGACTGCAGAATCAATAATGAACATGTATACAACCCTTAGATGCACAGGAAGCATGGGTAGGAGAGTTCACTTTGATTACAGTTTTTCATAGGCTGATTCAGGTCTGTGACCTAGAAATTTGTCCCTGATATAAACTAAACGCATATGCTGTAATGTGTAATTTGTAGTGTGTATTTTGTGCAGTGTGTATTGTGTAGTGTTACTTGAACAGATCTTTTTTTAAATCTTTTATTATTAAAGATACATTTTTAAAAAACACAACATTTACAAAAGTACTCAGAAGAAACATTGGGGGATGTGGGCACGGGAACAAACACTACTGGATACAAGGGCTATGGGACTTGAAGGGGTTGGGTCGGGGCAAACAGGTACATGGGGGAAATACAAGGTGGACCGAGAAAAAAACGGGGAGTGAAGAGGTCCAATAGGATTATCCCAGGCAAAGAAAATGGTCTGGGGGGAAAACAAGGGTGATGCAGTGTCCAGGGAGAGTCCAGATGACAGGGTCCAGAGGGAACAGCGGAGGAGGGTAAGGGTCAGAAGTCCAACTGAGGGGAACCGGTTTGAGAAATGGAGAAAAGTGTATTGTCTGGAGTGAAAGTGTTGCAAAACTCAGTTTCTCTTAGGGAGTGGAGATGGTGAATGTGGGCGCTAAGGAGCGCTGTGAAGAGGGGCCAGTGCTCTGCTGCACGGCCATCATGGAGGTGGTGGTTCCGTGCCACGAAGATGGAATACCTGGCCATGGACAGGACGAGGCGGACAGCGTCCCAGATGACCATGGCGGTGTCCGACCCCCGAGGTCGCTGCTGGACAGGTCCGAAGAGGCAGAACCAGAGCTTGGGGTCATCGATTTCATGGGCTGCTGGCGGTGGAAGCCTCAACGCCAGCCTCCGAGCGAGAAGGTCCAGCAGCCGGGTCCAGAACCGCCGCACGGCAGGACACCAAACGGCCAGATGGAGGAGGTCTTCAGGCGCTTCACTGCATACCGGACAGTCACAGCCATACCTGTCAGGGTGTATTGCGTGCAATCTGGTGCAGGTGCAATTTAAAGTCAAAATTGCTGACTTGGGGTGAGGTGTACCAATTATATATATGAGCCCAGATATATGCGTGGGAAATATCTGTGACCACCTGTGTTCTGCAGAAGGGCGCCGAGCAACCCCGGCCACCAACAGTTGGTAGAAGGTGTGTGTCCTCTCCCCCCTTACAATAACAACACAAAAAAAAACACTTACCTTCTTCTTCCTCATTTACCTCGCCCGGGTCAGGGGTGCTGTTCTCAAAGAGAACACCCCACTTCGCCAGGACAAAAGACTGGATTATACTTACCTTTCTAAAAAATTCAGCTCTCCTAAACCCAACGCTAGCCCTTATAAACCTACCTCTGATTTCCTCTATGTCAAACCTACCTGAAACATCTAAAAGCTGCCTTACCTGTTTAATTCCCACTCTCTCCAACACTCCACTGAACATGCTCTCCCTCCTCTCGGGAGGGTTGGAGAGCACGTCAGGGTTGAAACGCAGAGGCATCTGCCCCAGCTGCCACAGGGAACGCGGTGCTGCCACAGTGCACGGCCTCAGCGCAGCCCAGGCCTCAAACACCTCCCTCTCGAAAGGGGGAAAGTGCTCAAGGGTGGCTTGCTGGGGGAGGATGCATAAGTTAAATAAACCGTACTCACCTAAAAGACCTACCTGAACCGCAAAGAAGTCCTTCCACGCGGCCGTGAAGCTGGTGTCAAGGAACTTCTTGAGTATTTTAAGACCTAACGCGCGCTTTTTAACAACCAAATCAATGAGTTTAAGTCCCCCTTGGTTGTGCTCGCCTATCATAACATTGTGTGCAATCAGCCCACGCTCTCTTCTCCAAATAAACCTACTTACCGCAATACTAATTTTGTTTGCCACTGCGCTTGGCAAGTCGTACACGGTGAGGGCATGCACAAGCACGGCATTGACAACTAAAACCTTACCTTTGATTTTTAAATTACGTAATCGCCATAAATTCATGCAAACGTTAACACTGTTATACAAACCTGTCCATAAATTGTCTTTACAGACCGCCTCATCTCTCCCCAGTGGGACGCCGAGGACCCTGTAAAGGTCCCCCGCGTCCTTGAGGCCCCAGGTATTCTGGGCGGCCCCGAGGCTTCCGTAGAAAGCCACGGAGGACTTGTCAAAATTAACTTTGGCGCCTGAAGCCAGGCAGTAAATATTGAGCGCGTGGAGAGCCGCGTAGAGGCTCTGCACGTCTCGAAGGACCAAATTAGTGTTGTCCGCAAATTGAATAATTTTGTATTCCCTACCTGAAGGACTCGTGAATCCGCACATGGCCCTGTCTTTCTTCAGCACAGCAGCGAGAGGTTCAGCTACTATGCTGTAGAGGAGCGTGCTTAACGGCACCCCTGTCTGACCCTCCGCAAAGGGAAGGGGTCAGAGAGGAGACCGCACTTGAATATAATAAGCGGATCCAATTGATAAACCTACCTGTAAAGTCAAACTTACCTAGAACACGATAGAGAAAGCTGTGCTCTACTCTATCGAACGCCCTATTAAAATCAACAGAAACGTGAATGCCACCCGAAGCGTGCATCTCCTTCAACAAGTACTTTAAAGAAAGTATTGTGTCAGAGATGTCACGCCGCGGGATGCCATACGCCTGCGTATCGTGACTATCTTACCTATGATGCGCTTTAACCTACCTGTCAGAATGCGAGATAAAATTTTGTAGTCTGTAGACTAGAGTCACGATACCAAGGAGTGAAGGAGGGCGAGCACCTCATGAAACAACGTGTGGAGAATAGGCGCCAAACGGTGAGCAAACGCCTGGTTTAAAACTCAGCGGTCAGGCCGTCCTCTCCGGGACTCTTACATTTATTGAGCCCCTTGATGGCTGCAAAAACTTAATTTAATGAGACGGGCTCATCACACAAATCCGCATCACTAGTGCTAAGCCTCGCATCGAGCGCCTCTAGTACCTGACTGCAACTTGCCTCACTTATCCCCTCACTATCAAATAAACCCGAGTAAAACTTACCTGCAACCTCTAAAATCTTACATGTGTCACTAACTAACCTACCCGTATCATCTACCAGTCTATATACAACTTACCTTGCTTGGCCTTCTCCAGACCATAGGAATACGCGGTAGAGCACTCCCCCTCCACCGCGTACTGAGCCTTGGCCCGGAGGATGGCACCCTTAGCTCGACTTACCTGTAAATTGCGGAGCTCAGACTGCAGCTTCAGATAGTCTGGGTCCACCAGGCCCGCCAGAGATGCCACAGCCAGCACTTGGAGGCGGTCATGCACCGCACGCTCCCGCACAGCCTGCTCCCGCACAGCCTGCTCCCACCTCCTCCTCTTGCTGTGGCTGATGGCTAGTTTTTTTATCCGGGCCTTCGCCCCATCCCACCAATCTATTAAAGAATCATAGGCTTCAATTTCAGTGTCAAAACAGTCACATAACCTTTCCATTTTCTGAATACAACTGGGATCGTCCAGGAGAGAGCTATTAAACACCCAGCCCCCCCTCGTTCTTTTTCCCACCTAAGAAGTCGAGGCTGACAGAGAAAAGGGAGTGATCACTCCAGCACATATACGTGGCCCCGCTAATAAATTTCCATATAGACCAGTTTCAAAGCTACGTCATCACTGAATGCGCGCGCAGTTCCGACTCAATAAAAGCCACTGCTGCCATAAAACCCCCAGCGAAGATATAGAAGAGAAGTCAAAGAACTCAAATAAAGAGAAACAGATGGAATAAATGATAGTTCATACCATTCAAGTGACATACACACAAGTGAACACCTGCTGCTTGTTTAGGGTAATTTGCCCAGGTGTTAAATGGTGTTTAATCATGCTGATTAACTAGCAAGCACAGGACACCGCAAAGACATTAACCGGGTAACCTCTATGGCAGACACATGTAAACGAACACGAATAACTTTGTTAAAATGCATGTTTTCGCATGACCATCATGAATGGCATTTGGACATGACTGAGATCACATCTGTGACTCGTGAATCAAGTCGTAGTATGTTACTTACCCCGCAACGCAAGTGCAGTTGGCGGTCAGAACGTAGCTTGTTGATGATAGCCCAAGCATTGTACGCGGTCGTATGTGTGGTGAGCTCCCTAGGGCTCTTTTTTTTTTGTTTTTTCTTTGAACTTTTTAAATTATTTTGGCTTTTCCCCTCTTTTCGGTTGTTAGTTCACCTCCTCCCGGTATCCCGGCTGAGGGGGCACGCTTTCTCTTTTCCCCGCAAGCTTTGCTCACCCCCGGGCGGACGGCGCGATGTCAGCCCCCACGGGGCCCCAGGCCGCAGCGGAGAAGCCGACTGGGAAAGCCGGTAGTAGGAAGGAAGATACTACGGAGAAACTCCCCATCGATATCGTGGTATTTTACCTCCTGTACATGGCCACTCACGGCAAACTGATAGGCATCCATGGATTTGTATGCGTGCACTTTCTCTTTTGTATACACACTGGGCTTCTCAACTAAATAACAGTGGATATCTGGCCACTGTAAATCTGGCCACTTTCTGCGGTCATACTGCCACTCCATGATCGCATAAGGATCTGGTAGTCGAACCCCGTTGCTCAACGTGAGCTCTTGAATGTAGCTTTCCCTATAGTTCAGATACTCCGCTATGGTCCACCATGGTGGCTTCTGAGTCTGGCATGCGCGCGCATGCCAGTGACGTCACGTTTGTTTACTAACAGTAAAGGGGTCTATTGTAGATGAAACAAGCACATGTCCAAACGCAACTGGAGGAGTGCAACGGTCAGTGTTTTTGACCGGGAGTTGCTTGCATTGTTTTTGGCCACCCGCCATTTTCGTTTCTTGTTGGAAGGCCGTTCTTTTACAGCGTATGTCGACCATAAACCTTTGATGTTTGCCATGTCTAAGGTAGCTGAGCCCTGGTCAGCGCGTCAACAGCGGCACCTGGCTGCTATTTCGGAGTTCACCACTGACATTCGCCACGTGGCAGGGAAGTCCAACTCAGTGGCAGACTGTTTGTCGCGTGTTGTTGTTTGTCCTGTGCTTCTTGGATTTGATTCATCAGTGATGGCTGCTGATCAGCCTGGTGATGCTGATATCATTGCGCTTCGCTCCGGTAGTACAGGCCTCAAGCTTGAGGAGGTTGTGGTGCAGGACGGTCACCCTGCCCTTCTTTGTGATGTTTCAACCAGTTGGCCCCACCCCGTGGTTCCGGCAGATTGGCGCCGTCGCGTGTTCGGGCATCTGTGAAGCTGGTCAGTGCGCGTTTTGTTTGGCCCGGTTTGCGTAGGGATGTCAAGGGGTGGGCGTCATCTTGCGTTGCTTGTCAGCGTGCCAAGGTGCACCGGCACACTAAAGCACCACTGGAACCTTTTCCTGTCCCGGCCAGGCGTTTTGACCATGTGCATGTGGACCTGGTTGGCTTACTATGGTGGATCGGACCACTAGGTGGCCTGAGGTGGTTCCCTTGTCGTCCACTGCTGCTGTAGAGGTGGCTGGTGCGTTCCTTTCAGCTTGGGTGGCCCGTTTTGGTGTACCATCGGACATTACTTCTGACAGAGGCCCCCAGTTTGTTTCAGAGCTCTGGTCTGGGATGGCACGTTCCTTGGGAGTTCAGGTGCACCGCACCACTGCTTACCACCCTCAGGCAAACAGGTTGTGTGAGCATTTCCATCGGTCACTTAAGGCAGCCTTACGTGCTTCACTCACGGACAGTTGTTGGATGGATCGTTTGCCTTGGGTCCTGCTCGGTTTGCGTTCTGCACCCAAGACAGACCTTGATGCTTCCTCTGCAGAGTTGGTGTTCGCATTCCTGGGGAGTTTTTGCTGGAGTCGTCGGCACCGGCTCCGGTCCCTGCGTTTTCGCTCTGTGACGCTTTGGCTCCAGGTCCGGTTCACCACTGTTTTCCGTGGTCATTTGTGCCGACTGCACTTAGGTCCGCTCGCTTTGTTTTTGTGCGCCGGGATGCCCACCGTTCTCCTCTCCAGCCTCCGTATGACGGTCCATTTCGAGTTTTGGACAGAGATGCGAAGGGTTTTGTTCTGGATTTAGGTGGACGTAGAGAGTTAGTTCCTGTTGATCGCCTCAAACCTGCTTACATTTTCGCAGACGATGATGTCTTACCGGCCCAGGCCCTTCGTCGTGGTCGTCCTCCTTCCAGACCCTCAGTTTTGTCTTCTGACACCAACTCTGTTTCTCGGCCTGTGACGGACAATGTTATTCCTGCTGACTGTTTGCCTGATCGTTTTGTTTTGCAGGCGCCTCCTCCAATCCCTACTGTCGGTCGGCGCAGCCGTTTTGGCAGGCTAATTTGGCCCCCTTTGAGAGACTGATTTTTACCCAGTGTCTCCTTCTGGGTGTTCGGGGGTGTTCTCACCCAGCAGGCTTTGGGGTTTTGGGGGCGTGGTATGGCACATGTATATATTGCTGTATTACTGAGTTCTGTGGGCTGGTGGAATAAACTTGAGACTCACTTGTATCCAGCGTGCGTCTCCTCATTCTCGCCACAATACATTTTATATTTTTCCTCTCCTCTTTGGAAAGGACCAGCCCAAGCGCCCCCTATGGGCCAGCCGCCACTGTAGTGTTACTTGAACAGATCCATGGTAGTGTGTAGTATTACTTGAACAGATCCATGGTAGTGTGTAGTGTTACTCGAACAGATCCATGGTAGTGTGTAGTGTTACTTGAACCGATCCATGATAGTGTGTAGTGTTACTTGAACAAATCCATGGTAGTGTGTAGTATTACTTGAACAGATCCATGGTATTGTGTAGTGTGTAGTGTTACTTGAACTGATCCATGGTAGTGTGTACTGTTACTTGAACCGATCTATGGTAGTGTGTAGTGTATAGTGTTACTTGAACAGATCCATGGTAGTGTGTAGTATGTACAGTCCAGTATGTAGTGTGCAGTGTGTATTGTGTAGTGTTACTTGAACAGATCCATGGTAGTGTGTAGTGTTACTTGAACAGATCCTTGGTCGTGTACAGTGTTACTAGAACAGATCCATGGTAGTTTGTAGTGTGCAGTTTGCAGTGGGTATTGTGTACTGTTACTTGAACAGATCCATGGTAGTGTGTAGTGTGTATTGTGGACTGTGGAGGCGCTGTGGCCTGGATGTATGTGACGTCAGTACGCTGTGGTTGAACGCACAACGCAGACCGTGGACCATAGACTGTACTGTGTACTAGGCGGGCGCACAGCTCCAGGACTGACAAACACACACAAACACCTGTGCAGACCGTAGCCACGATCAGAACCGGACTTTTCTGCAGGGCCCGGCTCGTCTCTGCAGATCAGACCGCCCTGGGCACCTTTGACACGGGCAAAAGCTGGAGCAGAGCCGCGGCCTCGGACACACCGCGGCTAGCGTAGGCCCGGAGCACTAGCTTTACGGAGCTTACTTTTCACCGGCCAAAGCAAAACAAGGTACGATCCGTGTGTGTGCTGTTTTTACTCACGATCTAGTGTCTGTTATGTTAAGTTTACCGAACTTTACTTACCGCCCGGGTTTGTTCACGGAACTGCCTCTCAAACTCACGTCAGTTAGCATCATGCTAACTGTGATCAAACAATTACCATTTCACACAATATGGACTTAGTTTCTTCAGACTTTTATGTGTATTATTACAGATACCATTTATACTAAGTACTTAATCGGCTTATATATGCAACAGTCTGTGACCACGTGTAACCTTAAAACGGAGCCCTGGTGTTAAGTTGGCCAAGTTTTGCAGCAACGTTAGGATTAGCCTCCTGAAGCTAATGCTGCATCCGCTCTCAAAGTAAACAGCAGAGACGGAGACAGCGGGCAGAGGCTGTCATCCCCTGTCAAAGCAATGTCCAATTTGCGTCCAAATTGGATTTGCGCATGCCCACATCTTCTGCACAAGCGAACACACTTGTCACTTACTATGGCAACACTTAAACGGACAAACTACATGGCATATGCCATCTATTTTTAATATTCATTAAAGTATACTCCATATATACTCCATACAACAGTACAACAACTCACCCTTATGTAGCAGATAATACTCCCTACAACTGTATATAGGTGTGATTACATATTTCATTTAATATTTTATTACTTATTTATCTAATTTATTCTGATTTGTACATATACATTTATTTATTTATTTTATTTTTTATAGTTGTGTCTCATTTGACAATTGAAAAAAGATAGCAATAGACGGTCTATTGCTATCTTTTTTCCTATTCCATCAATTTTTTGTTACCCTCTGTTATATAGTATATTTGATGACTGAGCTACTGTACCCAAATAATTTCCCTTGTGGATCAATAAAGTTTGTCTAAATCTATTAGGCCGGTCAGGACACAAAGCAGGATAATCCCAGTAAACCAATTTAAAATACTGTATCATTAAAAGGTCTGCACTAGGGATGCAAATTATCGATTAATTCATTAATTGATAGTTGATTGACCTTATCGATCGATTAACGATTAACTGATAAGCGGCGTTTTTCACCTGAATTTTAGTGTTTCAATAGGATCTTTACGAATATAAGCTATAGTATACATAACACTGAGTCAAAAATATATCATAGTATTATTATATTGTATATTCCTCAATTAATTATTCCTTAGTAAAAAGCAGACAAATGTATTGATGCTGAATAACAAAATACAGTAATCTATCGTGGTTCGCAGATTTAAAAAAAAAAAAATTCAATTTTTTTTTTATAGTGTAACATTTTTTTTATAGTGTAACATTGTGTTCTGTCCTGATTGGCTAAGAGACTAGACCAGGACTAAACGTGGACTAAACCAGGTCTAGACCAGAACTAAACCAGGTCTAGACCAGAACTAAACCAGGTCTAGACCAGGACTAAACCAGGACTCGACCAGGACTAAACCAGGACTCGACCAGGTCTAGACCTGGACTAAACCAGGATTAAACCACCACGTGCCGCTGCTGGTTTCGTGCGGCTGGTTTGTGGCTCGGGCTGAGACTATGCATTCCGGGCGCCGCGGTTCGATCTCGCCTCGCGCTTACACCGGGGCTGCTGAGCAGTGCCATTGGCGCCTGCGGCCGGCTGTGAGTCGAGCTTGGCGCAGCGCGGTGCGCGGTTGCCTTGTTTCGTGACCACGTGGGTGCGCGTGTCCGTGATTAGCGATTAATTACAATTAATGCATTTTGTTCGACCAACGTCTTAATCGACAATTAATCGTTAATCGATTAATTGTTGACATCCCTAGTCTGCACTGTAACAGATATAAGAATGAATCATTAAGTAGCCACAGAAGTTATTTATTTTACCCTCCACAGTTCAAATCTTTATATACTGAATGAGTTCATATAAGTTCATATACACGATAAGTGATATAGTATTTATCGTGACAGGCCTACTTTGAATATGTTTATTTGAAGTGAAATCTGAGCCCAATACTATTGGTGTTAGAGCTGATCTGAGTTTCATGTGTTTTGTGATAGAGGATTTTACTGGTGTTTTTCTAAAACTAAATCTCAACTCTGTTTAACTTAAATGAAGGTGAACTAAGGTTTCAACCGACAGGTAACATTTTTAAATGTTTCTGATGAATAAAATAATGAAAAAAACAATTGGGGAAGGACAGAGAGGCAGAGGGACATCTTAAACTAACCCCAAACAAACACAGCCCACCTGCACCACAGTTCCTTTGTTATGACTTTATTTATATCACTGATGGGGCCGATCCGATCCAGTATCGGTATCGGGATCCAATATCAACGTAATTCATGGATTGGAAATTTTCTGATACATGAGCCATAGATTATCTGCTGAAATGACTCCACAAGTGATTCCCCGTCGGCTGCTCTGCTCCTGCTGCAAAATGTGGAATGGATTTCCTGAACGGAGGCGTATCTCAATGAGACACAGAGTAATGATGAGACACGCCTCCGTTCTGGAAATCCATTCCACAGTTTCCAGCAAGCTAGCAGGCGAAGCTAGCGAGCTAGCAGCCGAACCAACTTTTCATCACAACATGTCCGCTGTGTGAAAATACTTTTTACTAGAAACACCTCAAAGCAAGATAGCAACGTGCGATGTTTGCAAAGCCGTTGTACCGAGAGGCGGAAGCTCCATTGCGACCTACAATACAAGCCTGATGGATTATGTTTCGCCAAGATATATTTTACCATCTAGGAGATATGGTACTGCGCTACCCGAACTCTACAACCAAGTGTCAACCAAGTTAGCTGAGAAGCTAAAAAGAGTTCCCGATCTGAGCTTTACTACAGATTTTTGGACATCGTATGTCTGCCCAGTGTCACTGGTAAGCCTCACTGTGCACTGGATTGACCGCGATTCACACGGGCTCTGTTGTGTGGCGCTCCATGTAAAGTGCAGTGACTCACACAAGCTACAATCGCAGTATCCATTACAGAGATGTTAAACCACTGGGAGATCCCGCTAGAAAAAGTGCATGTAATTCTACGGGACAATGCAAGTAACATGAAGGTGCGATGGAAGACATGGCAGTTTCTAGTCTGGGCTGTTTTGCTCACACGCTGCAGCTCGTTGTGCACGGGGGGCTAATGTCACAGGATTTCCTGTTCTTCTGATGTCCTTTTATGACCTATACTTACCTCAAGTTGCCTTTTGGGACACACATACACTTGTTCATATAATAGGCCTACTTGCCTGTAGAGATGAGTTTATTTGTAGTTAAACAATAATGATAATTAGTTTTGGTATCGGAATAATATCGTATCGGCCGATATCTAAATGCAGGTATTGGGATCGGATCGGAAGTGAAAAAAATGTGGATCAGTGCATCCCTAATTTACCTGTTGCTGTAACAAGTTCTAACGTGTGTTCTAAGTAGAGATAGTTTCAACAGACTTATTATTATGGAGAAAGGGCTAACTTCCTGTGTTAAATATGGTGTCAGCAGGGATGCACAAGTGTGCAAACAACCCTTTCACTTCATGAAATACAGTGTTCACAGTATTTACATTGGTTAAACCAAAAACTATGGGTTATTACCATTTAATCCCCTCTCCCAATGTGACTGTCCCTTCTCTCAGCCCATGTATGACTCTTTACCAAGTACTCAAATGATATTAAACTTGTATAAGTTTTCACAACAAAGAGCAAGTGGGGGTTGATCTGCAAAATAGTGTCTTGAAAATAGGCCATTAAAAATTGCTCTAAAATGAATGAATGACTCCAAATACAACTTTGAGTGAGTAAATGGTGAGGGGAAACAGCTAGACCATGTTTAAAAGCTCTGAAAAGTTGAAGTTGCAGAATAGGTCTTCTTGAATAGGTTACTGACAAGATCTGAGATACATTACCAAACAAGTAAACAAAAGAGCTGAGGACAAACCTCATAAGCTGCTGGTGAACACATTAGTTGTGTCTCAATTCGCAGTGTGCACAGTTCGGAGTGTGTTTTTTTCAGGGTACTCAGGACTGTGCACACTTGCACTGTGCATACTTGCACAGTCCTGAGTGCAGTCTGTGGACCGCATTGGCATAGGCGAAATGAGACAGGCCTCGCAACTACCAGATGCAGCCACCGACTCCATTTTCTCCTGTAGAAGAAGTAGCGTGCGGTGGATGCTGGGATATATGACTGCGTGAAGTGTGCATGGATGCACAGTTGGTCCACGCCCTGATTTCCATGGAAACTACTATGGTTTTCAGGGTGCATTTTAAGTGTGCATGGGACAAAAATGAAATGGGACAGCAGTTGTCGTGCCAGAAGTGACGTATACGCCAAACCACATTCCGAACTGTGCACACTGCGATTTGTGACACGGCTATTATTACACTATAGTGTCAGAATACTTGAATGAACGTAGATTGTCATGTATGCTATTATTGAAATCAACCTATCTAGGTTGACTTGTTATGGCCAATGTTTGGGTGCATTGTCCCTGATAGACAAACAAAAAAAACCTCTTTGTTCTGCAGGAATGAGTGATGACCTCTGTGGTAGTGTCCGACAGCGGAGGGAACATCGTGGAGTATGTCACTGTGGTGGACGAGTCCCAGTCGGTAAGTGTCCTGACCACTCAGATCCTGCCTCCTGTCACCCGTTTTCTCCTCTGTCTCCTCTTCTCTGCTTTTACCCTGCTTTTCCCTGATGCTCTTATTTGACATTTAAAGGTTCCATAGCACGAAATTTTCACTTTCTGAGGTTTTTGAATGTTAATGTCAGCTCCCCTACCGTGTTTAGGCCCCCCCCATGGCTAAAAGTTGCGAAATGTGTAAACTGAGCAATTGCGATCCTTTTCCGCGTTTGAAAAAAAGACAGCTCACACGGGCAATTGAACAAGGGAACTTTCTGACGTCACACTCGGGGAAAGGTTTCCACCCTCCGTCTGGATGTCCACCCCGTCTCTGGAAATCACGCCCCGAGAATTTGGACTGCAAACGAGCTATGAAATGCGAGATGCATTTTTTTTTGTTTTTTGCCTGGAGAGACGCGAGAGCCTCTTCAGGCTCGGTTGTCCTTTATCCGAGCCTCCGAACCTCTGAAACAGCAGTGGTTTAATTTTATTTTCTGTAGAAATGTGTTTTTTTTTTCATGGAACGCATCTCATATCTTTCTCCGCACTTAAAACGCGGAATTGGGGGCAGCGCACCGCTAATCCAGGAAACAGAGGCGTATTTGGCCACAACCCACCCGCTGCACTGGCTTGTCTCTGTCCTCCTTATTTGCATTCAAGCAACAACGCCCAAAATAAAGTGTTTAAGAGATATATTTCTGAATGTGACTGTCTTCATCAGTGTTCCCTCACTGCGCACTGCTCGCACATTCTCAGCGCACAAGAAAACCTTATGCAGCGCACTGTAAATGAATTAGATCTATATTTTTTTCTGTATCATTTTGCTGTGTAACTCAGTGAGTGACAGGTGCCCAGCCAATCATACGATACGATTCACTTGCGCTACGCAGCCAATCATGGCATTGACAGTACCTGTGTACGTGCCCTGCCCATACACGCTATAACAGTAATAACAGTGCAGCGGAGTTAAGATACACTAATGCTAACCAGAGCTCCCTCTAGGTGCGCGCGTGCAGCGCATAAAATAAAATCTAACCTCAACTGACAAACAAAGCGCTGGTTAGACACACGGAACGACCAATCTGATAGATGCACATGTGAATGTGACACGCGTCAGGGAGAAGCCAACTACAGACACATTTCGACCGCGTTTCTCTAGCTTCCTTCAGTAGTTGTAGTTGCACATCTCCGCTGTCAGAGCGGCAGATCATGGAGGGAAGAACACAGGAAGAGGAGACAGGTAGAGCCATAATGTAATCTTCCCCTGTTTACTTTGTTTTCATAGTTTTTTTGTGAGCCAAAAAGATGGGACTTTCTCAAAGTGTGAATCCTCTCCCCAGAGCATTATACCACAGAGCGCTGTCACTCATGCAAAATTACTGAAATAGGCTAATAATTAAAAAACAAGATATAAAGTGATAATAATTTATACTTATTTTGGTGATCATTATTTTGGGAAAGATTACCCATCTTGTGGCCTATAGGTCCTACAATCCATAAAAAAAATCTGCAGCTATATGCAGGCTATATTTATCAAGCTAAAAAAAATCTCTTAATGTAATTTTACAGATTTATACACTGCTCATTTATGGGCCGTAGCCCACATTTTTTTTTATTTGAAGTTATTTTAATTATTTGAGGTTATTTTTCAAAATATTGTACTGTTTAATGTTTCACTGACATGCAACATATACAAAGCTCATGAACAGATTTTTCTCTTTGTCATTCTAAGTGGACCAAAAAAATCAGTTAAATTAAAAGTAATCTAACGCAAATAACTGCAGTAATTTGATGAATAAGCTGTAACTTGTGATGATCTCAGGTGTGATACTGGTGTGGCCACAGTGTGCATGTCGGATGTCGCTCACAGGGATCCAAGGAACGCTCAGGGAGTTAGTGTGTTTGCTCAGACACATTAAAAATTAGGGGGAACATTGGTCTTCATCTCATGCATTGAGGCTTGATTTTGGAGAAGGATTCATTTACGGTATTAGGGAACCAGTATCAAGTATAAAAGCATCAAGAAGTACCATGTCATGGGATCTTTAATATTTCTCCATGGATGTTGCACAATGTTTGCACAATGGTCTGTCCTCATTGTTGCATTGCACCTTTGTTAGGATTCGCTCATCAGACTCAAATCTTTAACTGCTAATGTAACAGATCTACTAGTACATGGTTTAACAGTAAGTGTGTTAGAGAACAGGGCAGTACTCCTCAGCAGGTGGCAAACGCATGCCAGTTGGGATATGGTTGTGGATGGCTGCTCTTGTGTGACTGACTGGCACAGAGGCTTCCCTCTTGTGTGATGACCATAGAGACCATAAACCGTAATAATGAACCAAATGTGTACCACTGATACAAACGCATAAATCACTGTAATGATTATTTACCCTTCATAGTTGGCCAATAAAGTCTTATGTTTAAATGCTGAAATTTTCTTTATACAAAACAGTAGTAGGGGTGGGCGATATCTCAGTATTTAAAATATATCGAGATAGACGTGTGCGATTTATCAATTAAATCGATTACTTCAAATTTACAATTGAGGACGATGTGTTTTTATGAAAATCTTTTTTTTAGTTATTTTTTACATGCGAGCGGAACTAATGCGCCGCCACGTTCTACATGGGTAAGTTAGCGGGGCGTACCCAAACATTGTACAAGCTAGCATGGCAGCGACTGAGGGAAAGCCGGAGCTTGTAGCAAACAAAGGTGTTGCTATATCTGTTATATGGAACTGGTTTGGTTTTCTTGCGTCGGACTTAGAACAAACGAGTGCTCGCTGTAAGGTCTGTTCAAAAGCTGTTTATTCTACCGAAAGCAGAGGCATGCAGTGGAGTGGGAGAAGTGCAGGTCCGAACGGAATGAAAATAGCCACAGCGCGAGCACACCTGAAACATTTTCGAACTGTATGCCATATGATAAGCATGGGCCACGATGGAAGGCAATCACACACGCGACCACAATGTATAGTGTAAAAGACATGGTGCTCATATATACTGTGGAAAAGCCCGGATTCATTAACATGGTGAAAGATTTGGACCCGAAGTATGTGCTACCAAGCCGTAAATATTTTTCTGAAGTTGCCTTGCCACAACTGTATACAGATTGCACAATGCTGTAGGTAAGGGTCTTCAAGTGATATATATTTTTTAAACAATAACTGCTTAATTGATGCAAGGTGTAATGTATTTGTTTTATAAAAGAACACAGTATTTTGAGCAATTTGTCTGTCATCTGTTATTTGTTTTTGAGTAGGGCAGAGAAAAATCTATTAAAATCGGAAATCAGATTTTTTTTTTTTAAATCGGAGATTTTATTTTTAGGCCATATCGCCCAACTCTATATCGAGATATTTGTTAAACTCTGTATGTATTTTGACATATTGTATATATCGATATAATGTTTATATTTAATTCTGATTTTGCCTCTTCGCTGGTTTGCCTTCTCTGTAGGGATGGGTATCGAAAGGGTTTCATTCGATACCAATTTGATACTTTAGGTACCGGAACCGTTTTTAAACGGTACCAAAATCGGTACTTTAAAAAGAAAAAAACGCAAACAGGGAAACATGAACCTATTTTTTTTTATTCAAATATGAACACATGGACTTACATAAGATATTTAAAAGCCTGAAAAAAAAAAATTATAGGTAAAAAGAAAAATTGCACTGTCGATACAGAAAGAAAAAAGAAAAATATCACATTCCTGCACTGCTGAGTTAACAATTGCTCTTTTATTTAAAAGTGCTCTTTCTTTGATCTATGTGTTTGTTTAGAAAGATTAACATGTTAATATGGCAAGATACGGCATCGTTCCTCACTGACTGTATTGCCAGCACAGGAAAACACCCTCTCAGAAGGGGTTGATGAGGCTTGTACACACAGGTATACACCTGATAACTTAGATATTATAGGGAGGCTATTCCTCTTACCCCACCACCATGCTACAGAATCATGTCCTGAAGGGATTGAAGGAAGGTCTTTGTATACAGTGGTCCCTCGCTCTATCGCGGTTCACTGTTCGCGGCCTCGCTGTTTCGCGGATTTTTTATTTTTATTTTTTTAATGTGGACTAAACCAGGTCTAGACCAGGTCTAAACCACTTCTAGACCAGGTCTAAACCACTTCTCCAAGGGGTTGGTGCACGTCGCTTGCCGGGACGTGGCAGTGCTCCTCGCGCTTCCGGTGGGGCTTCCGGTGGGGCTTCCGGTGGGGCTTCCGGTGGGGCTTCCGGTGGGGCTTCCGGTGGGGCTTCCGGTGGGGCTTCCGGGGCCGTGTCTACCACGCGTCACTATTAATACATTTTGTTGAAAATCTATGAAAGTTTGAGTGTTAAACGAGAGATAAATGTGAGAAAAGGTTAATTCCAGTCTGAGAAAAGCGTATAATGTGTGTGGTGAGGCATTTACAGCCTTAAAACATGTATAATAATTGTAAAATATAAAGTTGTCCTACTTCGCGGACTTCTCTTATTGCGGGTTATTTCTGGAACCTAAGCCCCGCGATAAACGAGGGATTACTGTACAGTTCACACTGGCTGCATTTATTTACCAACATGTCTTTCGGCAACGTTACAACACATTGAAAAAACTCTGGACTTTGGTTTTGTTTTTTTTGACTGCTTGCTCAGCTACTGTTCTGTGGTCAGTCGCGTCATGGTTCCCACAGTAGCCTAACCATCATTGCTAGCCCGTTTCACATATAACCGGGCATGCAGTTTAACAGTTCAACATTTACTTGCACATCTAAATTGTCTGCCCACACAAACCATAAGACCGCAACTCGGTCAGTATTAAAATTACTCACTGTAAGAATAAACGCTGCTACTGTCGTCATCCAGTGCCTCCACTGCTGTCTCAGAAGTTTTATCCATCTCGTCTGTCTCTGTTTTATCCGTGCCTGATGTGCTGGCCGCTGTTGTCACACGGAGGGAGACTTTGGAAGTCGGTGCACGCATCTGCTTTAAGATGCACACCGTGTGTCGCCAGGTGCTTAAATAAATTGGACGTATTTAGGGTTGGGCGGTAATACGGTAATACGGTATACTGCAGTATCTAAAAATAGCAACGGTATCAGATTCATTACCGTCATTAAAAAAAAAAAATCTTGCCCTAATATAATATTAACTATAATTAATTTAATGCCTAAATAAAGAGTGTTTGTCCAGCACCTATGTATGTGTGGTTGTGTTTGTTAATTTAATACTATTACAGTTTAAAACTAATTAACTAACTAATATTACTATCGGAGAGATGACGTTTGATGAAGTTCCTGCATGTTGCGTCGTCACGTGTCATTACCGCTCAGAAGGAGGAGAAAAACAAGACAACATGACAGACCGCGCTAAGTTGGTCCCAAAGTAAAACACAACGTCTGCAATTTGGCAGCATTTCGGATTTCGGCCAAATGACAAGGGAGAGCCGGGAAATGTCAACGAGGCAGTGTGTAAAATGTGCATGAAGTGGCGGTGTTCTGGTGAAACATCCTACCCGTCGAGAGATAACAGCGGCACTGTGGAGGAGCAGAGGCAACTGCATATTGTCGCCAGTGTAGTGCACTCGTGAATGTATGCATAATTCACCTTGTTAACTGTGTTGTTACAGCTTTGCCATGCGGGTTTTGCTCAGTTCTTGGTTAAGCACTTGGTTATAAAGTCACTGCTTCTGATAATAGTTGCGGTCCCTTTAAGAAAGGCGTGACGTTTGACACGCTGCTTTTGTGTTCTAGCGCAGCTCCTTTCTGATATTCTCGCGTGTTAAAAACAACTCACCGTTTTTGAGTCTGAAATGTGAGAGGTTTTCGGGTTTCTTATTACAAACGCAACTTCCACACGAGGCTGTTATTCTGGGAGATGAAGACCCCCTTCTTTGGTGGAAATCCAGTGGAGTCAGGCGCTTTCCTCTGATAAAATACCTGTGCGTTTGTGCCACAAGCTCCATCAGAACGGGTCTTCAGCGCCGCGAGCAAAGTTGTCAATCCACAACGTGCCCTACTCAAGCCGGAAAAAGTGAACATGCTGGTTTTGCATTCAATAGCTTAATATTTTTATTTTCAATAAGGAGTAGCTTTTTCTGACGGACGAAAACGGTCCGGGATGTTGTATAGTTGTACGTTTAATTTATTTGATTCATGTTAATAGATTTAAAAAATATACAAACGAGCAGTATTTTCCACTGCGTTCTCAGGACAGGGTTATATATGCACATTTTCGGTTATGTCTTGTTATTTATTGTTCAGATTTTCTTTTCTTTGATTCCTGTTGGTTTGTTAGCTTTAGCCCACAGACTATTATTATTTTGTCCCGTCGGTTGGCTGCTGTATTTGCACTTTAAACTAAAAGTTACTAATTTTGTACATGTTTTGTTATGTTTTCAGTATCATTAGGCCTATGTAATGCTTGCTATTCTGTTTCTGAACGGTATAGGTGCAAGCTGCCATTTGGCGAGGCCACTCCACTGTAGTGCTACCAAGTGTTTTTTTTTTTTTTTTAGCCTTAGCAACGGTAATACCGTATACCCCGGGAAAATGTGGAGACGGTTTAACGGTATCTAAATTTGGATACCGCCCAACTCTAGACGCATTGCCGCCTTTGCATGCAAATGTTTTCTGGCACTTGTTGCACACAGACGAATCAGCATCTGAGTGAAATAGAGCCACACTTTCGATCTTTTCAGCTTAGGCATGATGACCCTGTCTGCCCTGTTGCATGTCATGTCCGTGCTGCCGTTAACTGCATGCAGAGGGCGCATGTCCACAACAGATGGATTTATGACGTAGGCCTAGTACCGAAAAGAGGCACCGAAGAACACGTTACATTACGGTCTGGTAACCAGACCCCCCAGGATTTCGCGGGCATTTTTTGTGATTGTTGTGGGCTAAAACGCCTGAATTTGCTTTGCAACTTTTCCTAAAAGTTGCGGTGCTTTTAAGGTTTTTGTTGCAATTTTGTTGCGGGAGGAAGTGAAAGTTGTGATAAATAGTTGTGATTTTCCCTTTTTGTAATTAAAATTGAGTAATATTTTGAATAGTGAGTTATTACTGACAAAGAATAATACAAGGACACAGAGATCACAGACATGGTCCTAAAACAACCTTACCAACATCGAAAATAAATTACTACAAGGAGGGGAACTGTTTCGCGTGGTCTTTTGCTGTTATTTTTGTGGGCAAATGGCGCCGCAGACATGTTTCTTTGCTATTAGAAGCCGTGTCCCAATTCCCAGAGTGCACAGTTCGTAGCGTGGTTTGAAGGGCATGTGCGTCATTTCTTTTTTGTCCATGCGCAATTAACACGCGTTTGTAGACCGCAGTCGTTTCCATGGAAATCGGGGCGTGGACCAAGTGCGTGAAAATGCACGCTTCGCACACTCATATATCCCAGCATGCACCGCACGCTACTTCTTCTACGGGAGAAAATGGAGTCGGCGGCTGCTTCCCGTAGTTGCGAGACCTGTCACATTTCGCAGACGGCCATGCGGTCCGTGGAGTGCACTCAGGGCTGAGCAAGTGTGCACCGCCTTGACTGCAGTCTGAGCCCCCTTCAAACCACGCTCCGAACTGGGGACACGGCCCCAGTTTCGTTTCGTCACACGGAAGTAAGGCAGAAGGAAGTTGGTCGACGTGAGTTCAATGCGTCGCCGATGATTGGTCAAAACTGGTAAAAATTGCGGGAAAGTTGCGGTGATTGGTCAAAATTGCAACACCGCCCTGAATTCACGGGGATTGGCTGAAGTTGCGTTGAAGTTGCAAATCGCAACATCGCGAATTCCTGGAGGGTCTGGGTAACTACCGTTGATGTTTGCCCCGGTGCCATACCTATACTAACTTTCGGTACCCAACCCTACTTCTCTGTGCTGTGTGCGCTCCCGCTCGCCCCCGACCTCCCCCTCGACCTCCCCCTCGCGTGCGGCGCCACAACATCCAGGGATGAAAGAGTTCAGTTTTTTAGCGGATCTCCGCCTTTTTTTTCAGACGCAGGGTAATTTTTAAAAAAAATATCTGTGCAAATTCGTTGAGAAAGATTTTGGGGGTATATATATGTATAGTTGTGTTTAGGGTCGCCAACCGTCCCCTGAAAAACAGAATCGTCCCGTATTCAGAACAAAAGTAAGTGTATCTCGTATTAAACTTCGTAATAAACTGTTTGTATTAAACACGGGCGTGAGCCCGTGTCTGGAGCCGCGGACCGAGCGAGTGAGCGCAGCTCTTTCGCAACAGCGTGTACCATTGCGTGTACACAGGTTAAACTTTATAAAACATCCTATACCTCATCCTACCTGCCCGTGCCTCACTTATCGCAACGCTCCTCGCTTTTTCACCTGCGCCTTTTAGCGCGCATAAGCTCCTCCTCAATGCGCTCTGATTAGATGAAGTGCAAAGCAAAAACAAATCGAATATATACTACTAGTAGGCCTACCTGTTAATAAAATGTGGGGTTTTTTTTGTACTTTTATGTACAGTTTTACTTTATTGCTAATATATAGCATATAGAAATCCAAATTTCAGAAATTTAAAATTTTCCGGGGGGTGCGCCGTGACTTTCCGCTTTTTTCATGATTGGCCACTTTCATCCCTGAACATCCCGGAGGATACAGAACTCCTCAAAAAAAAAAAGGACTTTCTCCATACTTTGGGTTTAAGGCGCTTTTTTTTTTTTTGGTTTTTCAGGAGCTGACCGCATCAGCGGCACAAGGACAAAGCTGGGTTTTTTCCCCCAGCGTTTATAGTTTATGCAAATGAGCCATTGATCCATCTTCTTCCGCTTCTCCATTTCCGGGTCGCAGGGGCAGCAGTCCAAGCAGATCTGCCGCCCAGAACACAATGCATATGAGCAATGTGATGTTAAGTTTAATTTCTATAAAACGTAACAAAATGTGCGCAAAGCGGCATTAAACACATTATAATCTCATTAAACACATGCTAATCTCAGACGGGCTGAAGTGGCTCTATAGTAGTTATGGTTTATATGTTGTAAAGATTAGTAATGTAAAGTTTATTTATGCAGAAGATTATAAATCAATCTGCTTCTGTGTAAAACTTGTACAATCGCATTTGGAAACGTTTGGTTTGATCTGCGCAGTGGGAAACATCAGAGCTCCTGACCACTGGTGAGGAACATGGATCTATTAAAATAAGGAACCTCCCGAGCTTCCTCTGCTAAAGGAGCTCATGGTTATCCTATGGTTAAAGGGATAGTTTTTTTTATTTTTTTATGTTAATCTGTATGGGTTTCCTTCTAAAAGTTGCGTGTGTTGACACCGGCTTACCTGACGGTCTCAGTTGATCCCGGTTCGGCTCGCTTTCTGGAGCCCACGTAAGTAGGTCCGGTAACTTCCCTGGAACATGAAATAAAGCTTGTTTTTCTTCTCAAAACAAAACATTTGTTAGAAAGGTGATATATTTGTGTCCGAAACAGTTGTCCACGAAACATCCAGCAGCGTATTTCGCATTCGCGTATTGTCTCTCTCCACTCGTATCACTACGCCCATGTTAACTCTATCAGCCTGTTCACCTTCAGTGGATGTCTACAAGTGAACAGGCTGATAGAGTTAACATGGGCGTAGTGATACGAGCGGAGAGACAATACACAAATGCGAAATACGCTGCTGGATGTTTCGTGGATAAGTGTTTTGGACGCAAATATATCACCTTTCTAACAAATGTTTTGATTTGAGAAGAAAAACAAGCTTTATTTCATGTTCCAGGGAAGTTACTGGATCTACCTACGTGGGCTCCAGAAAGCGAGCCGAACCGGGCTGAGCGGAGACTGTCAGAGGTAAGCCGGTGTCAACACACATAACTTTTAGAAGGAAACCCATACAGATTAACATAAAAAACGCACTATCCCTTTAAGAGTGTTAATGCTAAGATGAGCTTGAGTTGAGTTTTTGAATAAAAATGAGGCAACATGTATTATTTCTTCCTTTATTTTACAGTTAAATAATTTTTTCTATACAATGTCGCATTAATGTCGCAGAAGCACTTTGTTCCTACATGACCAATTGCACTTCAATAAAAAAGACCTTGTGGAATTTAGCATATTAGTTTTTGGGGGGGTTATTTTTCCTGTACAGATATCGAGATATATATCGTATGTCGAGATATTAGAAAATATATTGAGATATATTTTTTGCTCCATATCGCCCAGCCCTAAATAGTAGTTCAGTAGGTAAACGAGTTAGATAACACATTTGGATCAGTTTTGTCTTGTATTATTTTTGGAAGTAAATAAATGCTGTTTTCAGTTTCGTTTGATATCTGATATCATCAGATTCTTAACGCTATAGTGTTTATTTTAGTATTGGAACTGGAAAAGCTGGATGGTTGCATCCCTACCATATTGTAGTTGTAGCTGGTGAAATGGGGTGCGACCAGACTGTAATTGGGCTGTGACTGAGCTCTGACTGTTTTGTGACAAAGTGTTGATGTGTTGCTTACAGTGTGAGCAAGCGGCTGCAGAGGAGGAGGTGGAGGCTGTCATCGTGACTGGCTCAGAGGGGGAGGTGGAGCAGACAGTAGTACTACAGGATGATGGCTGTCCCGCAGTCATTGTGGAGGAGGTGCCCAGTGCTCAGGTGGAAGAGTGCTACTCTGCCCAGGTGGTGGTGTATGGAGACGAGACCTATCTGATGCAGGACGTGGCCGAGGAGCAGGAGGTGGTTACTGAGGTGGCAGATACTGGTGAGTCTCTACACCCAGTGTGTGTAAAGAACCTGTTTAATACAATTCTAATAATGTCTGTTGTGTTGACAGTGGAGATGTCTGCTCATGACATGGTGTGTTTCGATAAGACGTTTGAAGCAGCTGAAGCTCTGCTGCACATGGAGTCTCCAGGAGGTCTGCACAGTGAGCGAGAATCGGGTAAACCTCACACCAACAGCAAAGGGCTCATGTACCATCCATCTCTGCTGTGGACAGATTGATTCAGTCGTGTCTGTTTGTGTGCAGATGATGTGATGATGGAGACTGTGGTGGAGGTGTCCACAGAGTGTGCTCCCATGGAGGAGGAGGACGCTTTTCCTATGGCTCCTGACTGTGAGCCCTCAGCCAAAAAGAGGAAAGGAGGTGAGCTTCTCTTCCCTCTGTGAAATCTCACCTCATACACACTTTTAGTTAAATTGCACATTTGGTGTCTGGTGGAACGCAATTTCAGTCCTGTGTAATGTCTGTTACATAGTGAATTGACAATAAAGTACACTTTGAACTTTTACTCATCATATCTGTCACAGGACGGAAGCCCAAAACTCACCAGCCAGCCTCCAATGGGTCCTTTGACCTGGGCATAAAGAAGAGACCCAAAGAGGGCAAAGGTCAGTGCCCTCATAGTGCACAGGGATATGCTTCATCATTTAGTTCTAACATAAGCAATTTGTGAATGCTCATCTTCTTAACTAGCTGTATTTGTGTGTTTCAGGAAACACCACATACCTTTGGGAGTTCCTCCTGGAGCTGCTGCAGGACAAGAACACGTGTCCACGCTACATCAAGTGGATGCAGCGTGACAAGGGCATCTTCAAACTGGTTGACTCCAAAGCAGTGTCCAGACTGTGGGGCAAGCACAAGAACAAGCCCGACATGAACTATGAGACCATGGGCCGGGCGCTCAGGTTAGAACCCTCACTGAGTGAAACCTGGGACTACTAAGCCCTCTCTAATCTCCTCACATATTCACGTTTGCAGGTATTACTACCAGCGCGGGATCCTAGCTAAGGTGGAGGGCCAGCGCCTGGCTTACCAGTTCAAGGAGATGCCCAAGAACATCCGAGTGATAGATGAAGAGGAGATCACAGAGTCAGAAGATGCAGAAGCAGCTCAGCACCTGGCTCTCCAGCAGGGAAGTGGCACCCTGACCTCCAGCCCGCAGCCTCAGCAGACCTATGTCACTGTGATCCCTGCCAATGCGGCTGCCAGGTCAGACTGCTCTCTGCTGTATAGTCTCATGTGTAAAAGAGTGTGTTTAAACATACTGTGTTCTCCACAGGCCCATCAGAGCCATGCCTCTGGTCATGAGCTCTTTAGGTCAGGTGACCCTAAACTCCCCGTCCCTCCTTACCACCACGGGGGTTCCCGTGTCTGTGTCCAGCGCTAACACCAGTCCCAAACTGGTCATTCAGACTCTGCCCACGATGCTTCCCGGAGGCTCCAAAGCCGGAGACAAGATCACCATCATCACCATTCCTGCCAACCAGCTGACCACGCTGATGCAGGCCAACTCCTCCACCTCCCTCACACAGCTGGTCCAGGCCAAAACGGCCACAGTGCAGATGGCCCCCGGGCGGCCCCCTCCTCAACTCATCCTGGCCAAACCGGCCGCAGTGACCCAGGCACTGCCCCAGCCCCTCACCCAGCTCTCTGTGCAGGTGTCCCCTGCCCCGTGCACACACGCACCATCTGCAGAGGGCCCTCCGGACGCCCCCACGTCCTGAGTATGGCACCTCTCATGGGACTGTTCTCACAGCCGCTCTGTAAATACACCTTTTGTAATCAGTTGATTATAAGGCCTGATGAGATGTTGTACAAAGCCTTTTGATACGCAGCCACATGTATCTGCCCTAGTTTAGTCCATTTCCTGTCCCCCACACGGTCTACAGGCCACCTTTTTTACTCCTTCAAAAGGGACTAAGAACTGTGTGCTCCACGCTCAAAGTACCTATACTATTTTCTGTACTCTGTGTAATGAAGTAGATTTTACTTAACTGTATTATAAAATACACGTGAACACAGTGTGCTCTGTGTGTCTATTATGGGGCTGAGGCGTGTGTGTGTGTCTCTGTCGTAATGGGTTAAACTTGATGGAAAAGAAACCCTGAGTCCCACTGAAGGTGGAGCACCTGGAGCAGTAGGGTCATATTTGTTGAGGGCTGTAGTATATGTTTATTTCCAGGAGAATGAGATCTTTGATTAGAGTATATGTGGTACATACTGGTGCTCGGGCACTTTCTGCCTTGCTCGCTAGGATTGAAGTTGTGACATGGTACAGAAGAACAGTGAAAAGAAATGTGAAAACAGCTTAGTTGAAATAATTTTAATCATTATAAATAGGCAACCAAAATCAAAACAGAAAAACAGTTTAAATGTCTGAAATACAGTGTGTGCTAAACATTTGGACTGTCACAACTGTGAAGTAATTTAGGCCAGTGCTGCTTTAACTTCTCCATTAAAATAACACCATTTAGCAGGACTCTGGACTACATGCATGTCTGAAACAGGACTCATGTATGATTAGGTGCACTAAACCAGGACCAGGCCAACTTTAAAGCAGTACTATAGGTTAAATGAGCCTTTGTGATTAAAAATAGACAAGGCACCAGAGGTTGAAAAACTCCAATGAAAGCAAATAGCAGATCTGTGCTCCAGTACAGTGAGGACAGGACAGTGTAATGTGCACCAGATGTTTAACGCTATCATCTGTAATTAGACTGTCTGACCCGCCTCTGATGTATTCTCCCATATCACTACTAGAAGTAGATGCTATCTTCATTATTGCTGTCTGATAGTATGCCAGCTTTGTCTTGACAGAAAAAGAGCAGAATGCACAGGTGAGCATGAACAAAGGCCAAAGGAGGGGAAAGGTGAGGGGGGCACATCTATCTACTGGTAAAAATCGGGGAAGTTACAGATGGTAGCTTTAAGGTCTACACTGAAGAGGAAACGTGTGGACCCAGATTTAGAGAAATGTAAATTAAAAAAATAAGACTGAAGTTAAATGAAGGTTTTTTTTTAAATCAAAGCATATTGTGCGTTTTAATACCCTTAAGTCATTCATGTTCTGCAGTCACATGACCCCGACCCCGACCCCTACCCCTACCCCTGCTGGGATTGGTGGAGGCCGTCTGATGTCAGTACGTGAGCGTATCAGTCTACTCGATGAAGCTGAGGTCACACAGCAGAGACAGGTGGTCTGAGGGGTAGTGATAGGAGGGCAGGCGGTCAGGGCCGATCTGCTCCTCTGAGGGGATGTCCAGGAGCGTGTGCACCCTGAGGGCCTGCCGGGAGTACCAGATGTAGTCCAGAGTGCTACGGCTCTCTCCACTGGGCCGGATCTTCCAGGTGGTGTAGCTGGGCTCTTTGCGTCCATCCTCACTGAGCTGTTTGTAGGCAGAG
Organism: Paratrypauchen microcephalus; assembly: GCA_036785185.1. Classification (NCBI taxonomy): domain Eukaryota; kingdom Metazoa; phylum Chordata; class Actinopteri; order Gobiiformes; family Gobiidae; genus Paratrypauchen; species Paratrypauchen microcephalus. Next base: position 631,831 of record JAVJIX010000186.1, on the reverse strand, counting down.
TCCAACCCCAGAGAAGAGCGGCTGAAGCGCCGGTACACTTCCTCAGAGGGCTCTGCATTAAAGTCCCCACACACCACCAGGGGCAGCACTGAGTCGGAGCACACTGTGATGCTCTGGAGATTGTGCAGTAGGTCTGCTCCCTGAGCACTACGCAGACGCTCCCAGCCACTGCGCGCCTTTAGGTGGGTCACAGCCACACAGAGCCCCCGCCCTGTGGCCTTGCACTGGAGACTCTGCACAATTGCCACCTGATTAGTGGGCAGCATCATGGCCGACAGCCGCAAGTGTACCGTGGAGTGCAGAGAGAAGCGTGAGGAGCGAAAGAACAGAGCGCAGCCATCTGGACCGTTGTTCCTCTCCACGTCCAGACATGGAGACCAGGGCTTTGCCAGGAAGCTACCCTGGTACCCCAGGCCAGACATGATGGGCCCCAGGGTGTCGTAGTAGTGGTCCACTTCCTGCAGACACAGGATGTCAGGACTGTAGGTCAGGATCTCCTCCAGGATCAGGTACTTCCTCTCCTGCCACTGCAGGGCCTCCAGGGGGCAGCGTATGAAGCCATCCTTCCCCTCACCCAGAGCTGCACGCAGAACCATACAGTCATGAGATTACACTTGCACATGAGGGTACTACAGTAGTACACACAGTAAGAGAAGTACATGAGGCCTGTACCTTGGGCCAGGATGTTCCACTGCATGATGCGTATGGGGGGCCCATGGTCCTGGGGGCCCGGGCCACAGTAGACCATGTGGCGATGGGGCCGCGGGGGCCTCCGCTGCAGCACTCTCGCACACTCTCTCAGCAGCTCATCCGGTTCCAGTTCCAGGGGCTCATCATGGAACAGGTCCGGTTGGGCCAAGGTTCCCAACAGCCTGCTACTGCTGCTGCCCATGGGTCCCCCTGTACAGAGGGAGAACAGACAAAGGGTCAGACAGGCACATGACAGGAGCAGAGAGGTGTGTCCCTGTCACTCTCATGTTGTTCTGACACTTTTAAAAGAGTTTGTGTAACTTTATTTGTACTCATTGGTCTGTCTGTGACTCAGGCGTATCCTGTCAGTGATAAACACCACACACTGCTCAGAGGAGTGGGTATTGTGCCACAGAAAGTGTAGAAGCAATGAGAAAGAGAAATATATAAACAGTGCAGCTGACACACGCACACTGCTGGGGTCAGAGGTCAGGCTTACCGCTGCAGGCTCCAGGCTGCTGGTGCTCTCACTTTATGACTGAGCGGCTTTATGACCTGCCTCTGACCACACAGACCAACCCCCCCTCCCCCGACCACAGGCCAATCAGCTATCACCGAGGCCCCTGTCTCCATGGTGATGAGATGCTTAAGCACAAGAAGAGGGCGGAGATGTTGCCTAATATCTCTGAGAAAGTTGGATAAGAGCAGCTGGACCTGACACATCCCTCCTTCCCACACGCCTGCAGCATATAGGCCTGCACTGGGCTCTGGATACCCCCCCTATAATGTTAACTCTAGTAGAGTCTGAACACACCCTCTCACATGTCTTCAGTGACAGTTTGAATATTCATGGAAAATTAAGAAGAAACATAAATGAAAGAGAAACACTGGTACAATGTCTACACACAGGGATCTATTCTACGTACAAATATGGCAGACTTTATAAGAGAAGACTTTATTTATCGTCCCGAATGGCAGACATGCCAAACTAATGGACGATACTGACAGAAAATGTGTGTGAGTGTGTGCGAGTCTGTGTGCAATGTATGTGTGTGTGGATGTTACCGATGGTGGTCACTGACCACTGGATCTACTGTGACCATTTCATGAACCAGCTGATGGCTCAGAACCATTATACAAAGGCTTCAATAACTATTGTCTGGGCTGTAGAGCGTAACCAGAACTTGTAAGGATGCACCGATCCAGCGTATTCTGCTCTGTATACCGATATTGATACTTAAGCTATAAGTATCTGCTGATATCTTACATTAACCGATACCAGTGCAGGGAGTGAAAATTCACTTAGAGTTCACTAATTATTAGATCATCAAAATGTGTTACCACAACTACCACAGTCAGTAAATAGTCTTATTACATCAAATATCAGGCCCAACCAGGAGATGGGCTTAATTAATTATCCAATACCAGTATCGATGCATCTCTAATAAACTGTTAGTATTTTCAATCAATGACAGTAAAAACATCCATAATCAGCTGACAGTGACTGTGACAGTGAAGTCCTCTTTAAACAAGCAACAGTGGAAATCCTCCCCTCACCTGGGTAATGTGACACAAGTGAGGGCACAATCCTTATGATATCTGTATATTCATGTATGAAGACATATGATAAAGAGCCCTACCTCAGATTCTTTTCAGATCCTCCTAAAATTCACAGGCTCCCAAGACAGCTGTTCATTCCCTGCTCTGTCCACTCTGTCCCTCTCTCCACAGTGCAGTGAAACCTCTCTCGCCCCCCGTCCCCCCACAGAGCAGTGAAATCTCTGGACAGTGTGTGTGTTGTGTGGGCCCCTCCTGTGCTGAGACAGCTCTCACGTGTCCCCTGTCCCACAATGGACTGTAGAAGAGACACTGTCTAATGAGCCACTACACGTCACTAGAGCCAACTCACAAACAAGACTGACACATGCTGGAGTTAGCAAAGCAGAGCTATTCTGCAAACTGGACTTTTCAGAGCTTTTAAGCATGTTATAGTAGTTTCTTCTCATTGACTCTCTGAAGTTGTATTTGGAGTGAATCATGCTATACTGCTAATCGACTCTCGTTTTCACTGCCCACACCCACTGTGATGCAAATACTTCTTTCTCCATCTTGTAGTCATTTTGGTACAAAAAAAACCCCAAAACAAAAAAATGCTCGCTAGTGTGATGCGCAGCTATCCATAGGAGGGGCCCACAGCATGCAGCGCTTTGTTGTAATCATGTTGGGCACTGCAGTTTTTTTTTCATTTCTACTTATATATTAAGTCGGTTTACATGAATACTGCAATTTCAAATGTCCAAATTATAACATAATGATCCACAGATTATAACTGTATAACAGACACAAGCACAGTCTGCTCTAAAATAACTGTATGCTGCTGCGGCAGCAGGATCACAATTATTTAAACATGTCCACCTCTTATCTGGGGGCACACATGGGTCCTGTAGGCCACTATCCACTGCCCCTCAGCTCCACAGAGCAGTGTCCTGCGCTATGCGGGTGCTGTATGCTGGTGCTGTGAGGCTGCTGTGCGGGTGCTGTATGCTGTGTGCTGTGAGGCTGCTGTGTGGGTGCTGTTGCTGTGTGCTGGTGGTGACTGGACACATTCCTCTGCTGGAGACTCTTCTGTCCCAAATGAAGAGCGCGTGGCTGGGCACGAGGGACACTACAGGCCTGGGCTCTGATTTAGAAAACTTAACAGCACATTTTCAGGAGCCTGTGATTAGTCTGAGCTTTCATGGTCCTGTTTAAGAGTTTGATTTTCAACAAGAAGGTAAGAGTTTCTAACTGAAAAAACTGTTGGCTAATGCAAGCTACCTTGTGACTGTAATTTGTACGTGTGAGAGACTTGTTCAGACTTGTTTAAAGCACAAATCAGCTCACCTGTTGTAGTTCCAGCTAAATCAATTCTTTCTGGTCAGATTGTGTGAAAAAACAAAGATCACATTAAAGCCGAACTCGAATAACAGACCTTCAAACAGAGCAGTGCCTACAGTTAGTATCATACCCCCAGAGACTGTTAATGACATGAGCAGCAAAGTATCGGTATGCACCTTTTGTATGTTTGTGCATATTACTCACTACAGTTCTAAGGTTCTTGCGTTATTGTTCATACAGTATCTGTAGAACATGGAGAGTCCACCTGTATTGTAATGCGACTCATGCCTGTATAGTGGCCGCTCCCCCTGTCAGTGGTGCCTTGAACGAGCATGTGCAGAATGTGAGCCCACTTCTCAAATAGTGTTTTATGATGCCCATGAGAGTAAAGTTCCACATGTGTGCTTTACATAGTCCAAACTGTGTCATGGAGGGGTCTCACACGCACACGAGAGCTCAGAGAAGTCATTAAAGAAGGGGCATTTTACTTCTATGGGGTCTTACCTGACATACATGACATATTTAGATCACCAGGTTACCTTTTATTGTTTTGAAAATGCTGTATTTGCCAAAAACAACATATTTTTTACTGTAGTCCCTCTCTGTGCCAAGTCACTCCCCCTTCAGAGTGCCTCCCACTAATGAAACTACTGCACATCACATCAGGTTTGTCAAGCTGCGGTGTACAGTTTTGTATCAGGTTTTTCTGTATTTATGGAAAATTGTCATGTGGGAATATGAGTGATGTAGGCTGGAGGTCAGAGCCTTGTACATAATCTTACAGGTATGGTCGACATGTACAGATGACATCTAAAACCCCTTCAGGCATGTTTTTGATGAGGGAAAGCTCCAAAAGGACACTCAAAGACACAGGCTAGACTATTCATTCACTCCACTATTGAAGCCACAGTCACCCTGCAAATGACAGATTTCCCATTGATTACATTGTACTTTACCATGAAATATTCCAAAGGTAAATTCACAAATGTTCAACCTGATCATTTCTACTAGTAACTAGAGCCATGAACTCACTGTATTACAAATGAAATCTGTATTTTTACCAGATTCATTTTAACAGCCGGGTCATTCCAGAATTGGAGGACATTTTACGTCCCATCCATCAAATATTAAATAATCCACATGCAAAATACTAAAACATACAGTTTCTGAGTGAATTTACTTGTCCTGAGACCAAATCTAAAAAGAGAAAAGAATGCTTGAAAATACTTTTATAATACCAGATAAGTCTGGAGTACCCCCCAAAATGCCATTTTCCTCTTGTCCCACCCCTCTAATGGCCAAGTTGAATCTCAAATAAAACAGTTAAAATTGAATTGAAATGTACCTGTATTGTTTTTTCTATAATTTGTTTCATTGCCATCTCTTGTAACTGTGGGAACATTTGTTTTAATAGGCATAATATTTCAAATAATAATTATTCATGGAACATGTGTCCCACAACATGCACGCAACCCTGTTACCAGAACATTTTTAGCCTGGTAGAAGAAGAAGAAAACAGAAAACCACATGATCCCCTGGACTTGACATCATCAAACAGTTTTCCAAAAGAATGGGTAGAGCAAAGATTTATCTTCTCTTCTATTTTTCATATTTTTATAAAACAGTTAGCCTTGATTGAATGTCTCACTCTACCTCATGCAACCCTGTTATGCAAATGATCAGAATAAGACAATTTTTTTTCCTTTACGTATTTGCATAAATAAGTTTTTCCTCTTGATTAGTAATAACAGCTAGCTAAACAGCTAGCTTCTATTCCTGAGATAAAGCTAACATTAGCACGATTTTGCAACCCTGTTACCTGCAACCCTGTTACTGTGATTAGAGTAAATAAATAAACCAAATAAATCATATAATAAAAAAATTCACATATCTTCATATATCATATTTCACATATTTTCAACAAAATGTATTAATAGTGAAGCGTGGGGGGAGGGGGGTGGGGGGTATGCGCGGACACGCACTACTACTACTAAAAAAAAGGAAAAAAGGGGTGGGATTTAATAAGTTTTACTTCTACCCACTCCTTTTCGGGCATGTACATATATGCAAAAAGAAAAAAAAAACGTATTTGTGTCTATATATTCTTTCTTTTTTTTCCTGTTCTTTTTTCTGTTTATTTAAATTGTATGACACTGTACATTTTCTGTGCACTACAAGTATCATATGCTCGATATAAATTACTACTACTACGTGCACCCGTGGTCACGAAACAAGGCAAAGAGCCACGATCCTAGTTTAGACCTGGTCTAGTCCTGGTTTAGTCCAGGTTTAGACCTGGTTTAGACCTGGATCCAGTGACTCATGTCTCCGCTCCTCGTGCATCCGGCCCCGGAGCCCAGTGTGGCTCGGACTGCTTCTCATTCAAACACAGTGTGACGAGCACAGAGGGACGAGCAGGGCGCTCATCCCACAGCATTGCCAGGTCTTGGGACGTGCAGGTTCTGTACTGTACTGTGCACTCTCAGGACTGGTTCCGGAAACACTGCCGCTACTTCCCGCATTGACCACCCGGAGAAGTGTACTTGCGGACACGGCCGCGGTCCCAAGAAGAAACACGGTCTGTTTCCGCAGAACGAACTGGTGGAACCTGGAGTTCAGGCGGCGGAACCAGCCCTGAGAGCGCACGGAAGCGTTCTCACTACAGTTCAGAACCTGCGCGTCCCGAGACGTGTCAGTGCCGTTGGATGAGCGCGGTGCACCCTGCTGCGTCCCGCAGAACACAATGTTGATACACTATAAAAAAATAAAAAAATAAAAAATCCACAAAACAGCGAGGCCGCAAAAAGTGAACGGCGATAGAGCGAGGGACCACTGTACTCTGAACAAGAGCCAGAGCTTGTCTGAATTATATAACAGTTATGATAAGATTACTAACGATATCACAGATATCACACATGTAGGAAACTATCACAGAACCAAGAAAGCAGGCCAACCAACTCAACCACAGGAGTGAGAGTTTATATAAATATGTCAATGTACTGTCTGTACCTGTTACCACCTGTAACATACAGGTGGTAACAGGTGCAGACAGGTGCCAGCCTTATCCCCCACTCCCTTACACAGATATGAAGCAGCAGAGAGAGGGGGAGGGGAGGGAGAGTGAGGTGACACAGTACAGACTCAGGTTACTGAAATGTTCCTTAGACCTACAGAAGGAGGACAAAACACTCTCTCCTGGTTCTAATGACAAACTGTGTGTCCATGAACATGTTTACCTGTGAGTTTCACCATGATCAAAGTGATTTACATGAGTGATTAACAATAGTGATTAACAATATAAAACTAAAAAATATTTTAAATATGATGGAAAAAAAAAACAGGCTCAATGTAGTATGGTCGTTTTATGAGTGCACATAAGATGTCTGTGGGCTGAAGAAAGATGGGGGAATTTGGAATGCTGCCATAGCGACTAACAATTGAAAGCAAAATACAATTCTGATGAGGAAAGAAGGAAAAAAGAAAAAAGAGAAGGAAGAGAGTGAAAAGAAAGAGAGGGAAGAAAAAAAGAGAGAAAGAACCAGAGGAAGGAGAGGAAGTAAGAGACACAAAAATAGAGATGTAAAGAAAAAGGCAGAGGGGAAGAGAAGGGGAAAGAGAAGAAAGAAAAGAAGGAAGACAGATATTATGTTAGCAACATCCGTCCAAACATGTCCGGGTAAACTGGACACCGGGGCCTACCTGTCTCGGTGCGTGTGAGCGGGACACGGCTGGAGCTCACGCCGCGGGGACAGCTCCGTGTGCCCTCCTCTGGAGACGTGGCACCCCGTGAGGAGCCCCAGAGCTGCCGGGCCAGAGCCGAGCAGCGACGCGCTGGCTTCATCGTGTCCTCTTTCGTAGCGCTGGGTCTGTCTTACGGTAGTTTAAAGTGTTTCTAACAAGCCCGAGGCATTTTCACAGAATTATAATCCGCCAAAACTAACTCCTTTCCCCGGTGAACGAAGACGGTCAGATCACTACCGGCAAATATTACATCACGGACAGGTTAAGTAAGAAGCCGGTAGCGGAGAGGTTTAGGAATGGTTTGGTCCAGTCTGGTACGCGTTAAAAAGTTAAAATCCTACGCCAACTCTTAAACCCAAGTAACTTACACAGTTATACTCGTGGTGGGCTTTTATAATCACCCATAAAACTGAAGCTTTACATTAGAAGCAGGCTACGCAGTGCAACGTAACCCCCGCGCTTTACACATGTGACAGGCCGCTGCACAAACGGGAAATGCGACTCTGAAGGAGCCAATCAGAGTTCAGTGCGACTCAACGCAGTAGTGACGTCAGCGCGGGAGGACAATTACGCAAAATTGCAGGGACTGGATTTGTCTGGTGCAGGTGTGGGTTAGGGATGGGCGATACCAGTTATTTTTGTTTCGATACGATACCAAGTAATACCAGGGTTAGAATCGCGATATCGATACCGATACCGATACTTTCATACATTTTTTAATACTACAGAAAAACACTAACCTGGCTCTAACTAGATACCTTGGCTTCACAAAGTTCCACCAGGGGGCTTAGCTCCACACATTCTAACAGCAGATATCTGAAAAAAAATCTTTGATGAAATGAAAATGGCAATGCAGACATCAAATGTGACCACTAGACTTTTGTTTGTGCTGCTTGTATTGCACGTTGTATTTTTATGTATTTGCCTGCCGAGGGACTGCGGATGAAAACTAGCTTTGTAGCTAAAATTCGGCATATTTACATTTGTTTTATACTTATGTTCATTAATGTGCATTGTCCCTATCAAATAAATAAATAAATAAAATAAAATAAATAAATCTATTGTAAGTTGGGCACTTGCAGCTTATGAAAAAAGACAACAAATGAAGTATCACTATTCTCACTCTCACATACACATTCTCCTCTCACATACACTACTCTTAGTCTTCTACATGCTTGATGGTTACCTGGATTCTCCCTCTCTCAAACGCCTCGGCAGCTGACCTCTGTCGTACTGCTGTTGCTGCTGTGCTGGAGGGAGCTGCCTGACTAGCCTCCTGTCGTCGTTTGGTCAGTAGCATTTCGTCATGCTGAGGTTTATGATTTATGATCAAGTGTTTATTTAAATTTGTGGTATTGCCACAATATCGGATCATTTTTTGGCACACACTGCACTTCACAACATTGTCGTCCACGGTGTGGAAGTAACTCCACACCACACTTCGCTTGCGCTTGCGGTCTCCCATGGCTCCCGCAGTCCCGCAGGGCCTGAAATCTCACAGCAGTGAGTCTATCGCGGGATGACGTACTACGCCACGTTTGGTGAGAACGCCGAAGGAAAAGTAGAGCCTGACAAGTGGCAATGGTTGAATAATGAACAAAACACATATGAATTTGAACTAAATAAACTGAAAGTTAAGTCAGTAAGAAAACATGACTTGGTATCGATATTTTAATACCAGGATCGATGCATATTCAATAACCCATCAGGATCGATAAATCGATACTTTGGTATCGATCCGCCCATCACTAGTGTGGGTCATTATTTTTCTCCAGGGGCCAAATGAGAAGCAGAAAATATTGTGGAGGGCCGGGCCAAAGGTTTGAAGTTTACTCTGGTTATTAATTTTATTTCTACATTGAGATCAGTAAATGGCATTGTTTACAGAAGCTGGTAAGTTATGTGTTATTATTAAGTAATAAGAGAGTGAGGTTTTACAAGGCGCTTTGTGCTACAATTTTGTATGAAAAGCGCCTTATAAATATTTGATTGATTGATTGACTGATACAAAAAGTGAATTTATTCCGTAAAGTAATTCAATACAATGGTAAACGTGAAACATTTGTAACTGTTTTTCAGTCACATTAACCCCACAATGCTTTCTGAGTTTAACTTTCTTAACTTTGTATTAAGACACCAAAATGTCTTTTTATGCCAAATAATAGCCTATAATACAAGATATGTCACATTTTTTTTGTTCAACTGCCAAACTGTGTAAAAAAAAAGTCAAAGTTGCATGTTTTAGTGTTTTCTTCTTGATCAGTGAGGAAAAATCTAGCCTCTGTTGAGCTTTAACAAGTGCATCAAAGTCAGGTTCATGTTTGAGGTGGAGATGTGAAGCACGTCCGACAGATGATCATCAGTACAATTGCATTATGTACAAGTTTGAAAGGGGTTTTATTTTCTTAATTCCAAGCAACCTTTCGCGGGCCAGTCAGAGTCGGGCCACATTTGGCCCCTGGGCCTTGAAATGCCCGGGTCTGATTTGGTGCGCCCTTTTTTGAGGAAACGACGGAACAGAACCAAAACATAGTACGCATGACCAAGATCTGTCAGAAGTTATGAAGACGCTAATTATTTAAGTGTAATAACATGGTCCTAAAAAGTCCAATTCACAGGGAAGAAACTAGCCTTTTTATGAATAACTTTAGAATGATCTTGAGCTCTATCAGAAGTAGAAAGTAGAGCACATAGACTAGTATACACCCACAGACCACTTTGGAACCTACAAAACAAGCATTCCATTAGCAGGTTGGGGACCCAAACCCACTGCACACACAGCTACAGACAGCACAGTGGAAGAGCTCAATACATTCTATGCTTGTTTTGATGATGTGGATTATTCTGCTGAATGTGAGAGATTTCTGAGAGAACTTCCAGCAGCTGACCAGGATGCACTACTCCCTTTTACAGTGGAGGATGTGAGGCCCCAGCTCAGCAGGTGCAAGCTGGGCAAAGCCCCCGGTCCTGATGGCATCTCAGCTAAGGTGCTGAAGAACTGCACACAGGAGCTATCTCCTCTAAAGTCTTTGTTACAGCCACCATTCCAACCATCTGGAAAACATCCATAATAATCCCTGTACCAAAGAAACCCAGGCCTATGGAGCTCAGTCACTACCGACCTGTGGCACTCACTTCCATCATAATGAAGTGCCTTGAGAAACTACTGCTGAGGCTACTGAACACTGCCCCCCACCCCTTTCTACCCCCCTCCCATGGACAATAACCACACTCGCCAATCAATAGTTGCTGCATAATGTCACTATTCTCATGTATCTGAATGGCCCTGCTCTCTAATGCACTTTAATGATAATATTAATTACATGCCCTGATGCTGCTGCCAATACTGCTGTACTGATGTCAAATGCTTACATATGTTTACACTGGGGTTATTTAGGGGTTATTTCACTGGGTTTGCACTTTACTATTTCGCACTTTACAACTACGTATGTGGAAGCTCCAAACACACTTTCGTTGTTCTTTCTTGTGCAATGACAATAAATACTTGAAATCTGAAATCTGAACATCATCTTGCCGGGTGTTGGCCCGCAACTAGACCCACTGCAATTTGCCCACAAAGCAAGGAGGGGCACGGAGGATGCTGTAGCCTGTCTGCTGCACCTCCTCCTCCAGCACCTAGACACTTTACCTGGATCCTCTTTGTGGACTTTCAGCTCAGCCTTCAACTCCATCCAGAGGCACCTGATGATCCAGAAACTGCAACAACTCAATATCTCCTCCAGACTGATCCATCTCATCCATAACTTCATGAGCAACAGACAGCAGGTTGAACGGTTGGGTAGTGATGTCCGAATGAGGCTTCATGAGGCTTTGAACCCTTTGGGACTATTGTGTTGGAATTTGGTTCATTACTCGAAGCTTCACTCATTTGAACGTGGGCGTCATCTACTGGCGCATTGGTTGTACTGCAGCCATGCAAAAGGTTGATGACCCTGCAAGTGTGCACTTTGAGTTTCGCTGTATTTGTGCACTTTTGTTATTTATTTATTTATTTATTTAATTACGGCAATGCATATTAATCAACATATGAGCAGACGCTGCACAGTAAATATGCCAGAAATAGCTATAGAGCTAAATTGCATCTGTAGTCCTAAGGCAGGCACAGAACACATACATTTACAATCACAAATATAAAAGACATACAATATTTACAATAAACATTACCACGGTTAGGACTGGTTTGTTTTTACCAGAGTTACCAGTGTTGGTAAATTTTACTCTGTATTGTATGCCTCTGTGTTTCTCTTTGTCTTTGTTTGCTAATGAAGACAATCATTTCCCCCTCTTGAGGATTAATAAATTACATATTTCTAAATAAAAAGGAAGCAAACTTTAATTTCATGTGTTGCTTTTCCTTCTTGCTCCATCCTACCAATATGTAGATGGTTCACTTAAAGGGATAGTGCGTTTTTTTTATGTTAATCTGTACGGGTTTCCTTCTAAAAGTTACATGTGTTGACACCGGCTTACCTTTGACAGTCTCAGCTGATCCCGGTTCGGCTCGCTTTCTGGAGCCCACGTAAGTAGATCCGGTAACTTCCCTAGAACATGAAATAAAGCTTGTTTTTCCCAGCAGCACTACTGGCTCCATTCTCATATTTGGCTCAGTAATGCCTCATCATTGATGACATGTTATTATTGTAGGCCAGATGCCTACAATAATAATGTGCTGTAACGGTAAATGGTCACATCTTTATATAGCGCTTTTCCACCTTCAAGGCACCCAAAGCACTTTACAACAAGGAACCAATCACACACGCATTCACACACCAGTGTACACAGACACTGGGGGCGAGGAGGGTTAAGTGTCTTGCCCAGGGACACAACAGCAGCATTCATCTGTGGGAGCTGGAATCGTACCAACCAACCTGTGGGTCAGTGGATCTGACCGCTCAACCACTGATGTTTCTTATGTCAAGAGCGGGATTTGAACCGCCAGCCTTTGGATCAGTGGACAAACGCTCTACCAACTGAGCTACTGCCGCTCCCATGTGAATATGTTTGTGTGCTGTGTTTATTGCTGTACAGACACTCCTCAACCTACGAACGAGTTACGTTCCGTACGGCCGTTCGTTTGTTGAATTTGTTCGTAAGTCGTTATAGGGCATTCTTTAGAAGGGAATGTATGTTTAAGGCTTGTATAAGTAATCTATATGGATGTGTACTGCATTTAAATAACACTAAATAGTAACAAAACAATATGCTTTTTAAAAATATGGAGAACTGATGAGATAAAAAGAAGAGAGAGACACAGAGGCAGACGCAATAGACACAGCTGAGAGAGTGAGCTAGCCAGCGAGCGAGCAAGAGAGAGCGTGTGTGTTTGTGAATGTATGTGTAAGACTGTGTGTGTGTAGCCTATTTAAAAAAAATGCAAGTTTAGCTTACCTTTGAAAGAGGTACTTGAAGGGTTGATGAGTTTCTCCATCTCTTCGATGAGTTTCCCTCTCTTCTTGCATATGATGGTGGATTGCATACCCGCTGCACTTTTCACATGCTCCATAATGCGGTCCTTTTGTTTATATATCGTACCGATCGTCGAACGGTTCACGTTGTACGCGCGTGCCACATTCACCATCTTCTCACCAGCATCAAGTTTCTTTATTATCGCCACCTTCTTTTCAAATGAGATGGCTTGCCGCTTTTTCACATTTCCACTAGAAGCTTCACTAGAAGCTTTTCGCTTTTCACCAGGGCTCTCAAGTTTTGAGCGGGGTCGTGCGTGTGACTGTAATTTCCGAGGACGGGGGGGGGGGGGGGGGTGCGCGAGTGAACAATTTTTGGCGCTTGAATTGCGTGAGAAATGCCGTGTGAGCGTGTGAACACGTCGAATTGCGTGTTGAGAGCCCTGTTTGTCTAAAGAGCAAACTTAAACTACAAAGCAACTAATGAGAGTTATATAAAAGTTATTACCTGATGGTTCTCAGTTTGTTTTATCATCACCACACTTTGTCAGTGCGCGCTGAGAGGGGCGGGGAGGAGGGAGCGGGACATTTTTAACGGATTCATGTAAGAGTCTGGTCAATGCACCGGGCCCGCGTCTCACCGCGTCTCATCGCGTCTCACCGCGGCTCACCATGGGCAGTTCGGCTCTGGGCCGCGCGTATTCCGCGCGTAAGCCGTTGGGGGGGACACGTTACGCACAGACGGAGACACCGGGACCGGAGTCGGTGCGTCTCAGAGGAGACGTGGCACCGGGACTGAGGCTCAGGACGTGCCCGGGGGACGGCGAGCAGACGCGCCGTCCCCCCCTCCCCCTGTTCCCCCTGCTCGGGGGAGCAGGGAGAGGGGGCGGCGCTGAAAACGCGCGGAGCCTGCATAAACTAAGCCACACAGACCGATTTTCTGGGCACAAAAAAAATAAAAAAATACAAAACACTAATCAGCGTGAGAAATGCCATGTGTGGCGTGTGCGCGTGTGAATACGTCGAATTGCGTGTGTCACACTCTCAATGCGTGAGCCTTGAGAGCCCTGCTTTTCACCAACCATATTGGATTACGGATGCAAGATAAAACAACAAAGTTCGTAAGACCGCAAGTACGTCTGAACACTTGGGTAGTTTCAACTGAGTGGGCGTGATGCTTGGGGGATGCTGGGCACACGATCGCAGCGCCCTGCTTGTGCATCAGCGGCGGAAATATATGAGGGGCCGTTCAAGACATTATTCATTCTGGTCCTCTCACATACATATATTCTCACTCTCACATACATACATTCTCCTCTCACATACATACATTCTCCTCTCACATACATACATTCTCACTCGCACATACATACATTCTCACTCGCACATACATATATTCTCACTTTCACATACATATATACTCACTCTCACATACATATATTCTCTCTCTCTCACATACATATATTCTCACCCTGAGAATATATGTATGTGAGAGGAGAATATATGTATGTGCGAGTGAGAATGTATGTATGTGCGAGTGAGAATATATGTATGTGCGAGTGAGAATGTATGTATGCGTGAGTGAGAATGTATGTAT